>JAFBJQ010001647.1:0-61953 GCA_016785345.1 Trinectes maculatus | reverse complement strand
AGAGAGAGAGAGAGAGAGAGAGAAAGAGAGAGAGAGAGAGAGAGAGAGAGAGAGAAAGAGAGAGTTAAATGAGTAACACCTGCCATTTGTCTATTGCACTCACTGGAGGAATGCACGCAGACGGATTCGTGGTTTGATCCCCATTCCCCCGCCCACGTTTTATCTACTGTTCGTGACACACATATGTAAAATGTGTGGAAAAAGACACACACACATACACACACACATACACATCCCTGGATGTGACTGAGTGAGTGGTCATTAAGGTGAGGGTCAGGTCTAATTAGGAGAAATTAGATGAAACGGAAGGAGGAAGGGCTGTCAGTAAAGCTAAAGGAAAACACCACCCACACTGTTAAAATCAAACCATATGCCCTGGCTCATTCCCTCCGTCAATTAGCCCATTTTACACTAGAGGTCCAGATTCCAGTCTAACCAGCCTGCGTGACAGAACGTCTGACCTCAACAGAAGAAGCCAACGTGATAAAAGTGGAGACCACTCATTAACACGTCGCAGACACAGGTTTTACTCCTCGGCGGCTGGCTGCGGTGTTTTGGAATTAAGTGTATAGTTGGTTGGAGACGCAGCGTTCATTATGAAGAACCTCATGTGTCCTGGCTGGAAACTGAGGGTCTGGCTGTGGCTCGGAGTCGGAGGTGTTCTGCTCGAGTGCTGCGGTGATGAAAGATGTTGGTTATGTTGTGAATCTTTTGTGTACCTCCTCATCCGGGACATGGCTATGTGGTTTGCATTATGTTATGACGTTTCTTTTCCACAACGTTGTACTTTCAAATTTGCAGCATCTTGACTGAGTTACCGCTTATCCATTTTTGGATTCACCGGCAAATCATGGTCAGAATGTTTATTCATTCTCTTCCAATCTTCCTATTTATCTGTCTCCTCGCTGCATTTTTATCTTTCCTGAGCTTCCTGAGAAATCAAGTTTCCTTTCCGACTTCTATTCCCCACATGCTTACCTGGATGTCTGGATGCAGTTGTTTTTGTGTTCCTCTCACTTAACTCCAGCCTCAGAAATGGTCACTCGAGTGATAAAAATAACATTTATATCTAATGTGTTATGTACCAGTGCTGTTTTAGATGGAATTATTTCATTCCCTCAACCATTCAACTTTAAACTTCGCCGGTGTATTTCTAAAGTGTATCGCTGACTGTTGATGTGTTTCGGTTAGGAGCCTCTAGAGAGATATAAAAAGAACAAATACTAAACAACTGTCAGGATTTGGGTGATGCGTCCATGAGTATCACCCTGGAGAACCTGTAGCCACAAAACCTTGCACAGGATCATCTGAAGTTAGACCAAACATAGTCAATGCACATTCATCATTTAAAGTAAAGGCATCTTGGGACCACTTCATTTCATACAGAGGTTCCCAAACGTATTTTCCCAGCATACCACCTTCTACATCCCGACTTTGTTTGCGTACTGCCAATACCCGACATGTAAAACAAGTTGCATTTTAGGAAGCCTGTATTTATTTTTTAATGAATTAAAAATTACGTCTGCAGTTGACGCTGACGAATGATGTCCTTGAATTTGGTGTTTTTATATCATGAAATGGCCAATTTAAAAGTCTGTATTAGTTGTTTATTTATCAGTTAGTAAGTTAACTATTGCCATCTTCTCAATGGCACTTTGGGAATCCCTGATTTAATTCACAGTGGCGGTGAGACAGTATGAAATATTTCAATGTATCAGTATGAATTTATACACCGCTTCTGTTATAGTAACGTAACTTTACACAACGCTTCATCTAATGTTAAGCTGTTGTTTATAGTCTGGACAAGCTTTACAAGCTTACGAACACAAGTCACACTGAGGACACACTGAGGTCCAACTACACAAACCTCATTCAGAGGTGGTCTGCCTGCATATGGCTGGTGTCCTGGACCACAGTGAAGGACTTGTTCCAGTGGAGGGTGATAGTAGTGTGATAGTCTGAAAGAACTATCAATAAAGAATAAGGAAAACTGCCTGCTGAATGCTTTTAAAAAATGAAAGTTACACTTTTGTGACTCTTTCTTTTAAAAGCTAAGTGGCTGTGACCTAAACAGGGCATGACAACACTTTAGCCCCACATCCTTCTTGTTCCTTGTCAGGATGACAGTGGTACTGCGTGCCAAAGAGCCTGGTGTGCCGCTTATTTATAGCGTAGCATCGGCCGAAAAAAACAGAAATGTTAAAGATGTTCAGACACAGAGGGGCTATAAATTCACTGATGGCATTCCCGAGGGAAGCAACATATCCTTTAGCTGCTATGTAATGATTGATCTGATAGTAACCTGCTGGACCACATCAAGGAACACATCCTCTTCTCGCTGTGTTACCCCTCCACTCACTCCACATCTCGACATCACCGCACCAGATGGCCATCTCTTGACACTTGAATGCTCTGTTACACAAGTAAACGTCCATAGACGAGATTCTTGCCTGATTTAAATGTTTCCATTTTATGCCACTACGGATTTTGTAGGTAGTGATTTTCTTTCCCCCACATTAGTGCTTCCAAAGATGAGAATGTTAAGATATTTGTATCATTTCCTTTTTTCTTTTATCTTAATGAACACAACATTCATGTGAAAGGATTTTTTTTTTGTACTTAGAAACATGAACACATTTAAGTGAAAATAAAAACCCATTTTCGGTTGAGTCTGTTTTGTTATTGATTCTCTTCCACCTGCTTCCACTCGTCCCCGTCTGATTTTATCACACATATTTTCTTAGTCTGCTCTGAATTTCTGTGTTTTAAACGTGCTGTCTTTGATGTGGTGCTGGTCTCACTAAGAGCTTTGTAAAACAAGTTGAGCAAGTGGATCTTTGGCTGAAAACATTTGGACTCAGAGTTGTTGTTGTCCTTTACTGAGTTCTGGTCAGTCATGTTAACGCTGGTTGAAAAAGGTTCAGCTTTAATGGCTCCCCTCATTCCTGACCAAGATACGACAACAACTTTTCTACACTTTCAGTTATTTATGTGCATATTCACATTCACAGTCAGCAGTGCTGACATAGTATTAATGTGGCACAATATTCTACACAGACTTTTTTCCCCCTGCTGTTTCCATATATGAGCTGGAATGTCTTGTCCTGGGATCTGCACTGAAGAATTATTGTGGGATCTATGGAAAGATGACAGGCAAACCAAATAATTTGTGTAAAGCTATGACTTAATCCCTGCATTGTTTACAGTTTGAGGCCAGGAGCTTGGGACTTTTCCAACGCTGCGACTAAAAATTCAACCATGTTACTCTCAGAGTGCAACACTCCTTCACCACTCATGAACGCACTTTTCCAAAACGCCTTTTTTCAACACAACCTCACTATATTATTCTCAACACAGTGAAATCTATGCTTGGCTTTGTCCCTAATGTACTTTGTTGTATATAAATATAAAAATACTGCTTACTAGCAATCTCTAACTTGATTTCGTCAATTGTATATTGCTGATCACGGCTTTCTTGGAATGTTCTTTTTTTCTTAGATTGAAAAAAAAAGTGAATTTTGCAGCTTTAGGTTGGACTGGACTGAGCTGGTCTGGGTTGTTATTGGTAACATTTGTTGCTTTGGGAGATTCACAGAAGAAATCTGCTCTTCAGTGAGTCACAGGGAGTTCAGTGAGACAGTTTGAATCTGTAATTAACAGGTGTCGCATCTGTTTCTGTTCATTATGTCATGGCACGATAATAAAGAAAATAATGCTGATGAAAGGGAAATGATTTGAAGGTTGTGTAATTAGTCTCTATGTCTGATTCCCCTCCACTTCATCTTTAGTTGATTTTCGGACACACAATGTTTCACCATGTGTCACTGTACATCTTTGTACTTATTTACGTCCAGTCCAGTCCAGTCCTTCTCCTGTGTGACATATGGGAGTTATAACATTTGGCCATTGTGCTTATGATGTCAGTGCAAATACAAAGCAGAGCAAATTATCATCTTAGAGGGCTGGATATTTGCAGTTGAAAGTCCAAAACAGTTTTATCTTTTAGCATAACATCCTAACGTCCTTGGTTTAACTGGTTGGTTTTCATTCACACTGATTTTCGGACTGCTGAGTAAACAGGATTTACAGCTGTGCGTGTGTGAGTCTTGGCTTGACTCTTGGCCCGTTACAGAAGATCTTGGAGAGGCTTACTGCCTACTGTCTACAAAGGGACGTTCCTCACCATTTGGCCTTAAGTGCCATTTAATTCTTCCTGTAACTGTTCACTTAACGTCATCTCTTATTTTCGTCTGCCCTTTGTCCGTGTTGCTCAAACGCGAGATCGCTGCAGATTGATGTCGGCATTATTCTGCCTCAGTCAGAAATCTCGGTGCTTCCAACTCCTTTCTTTCACAATCCCATGTTTTGACAGTTGTATAATTGAATATGTCAGTTGCTATTCATCATAGTCACTGTAGTGACAGACCAATTAAGTGTTCTAGTGTTGCATTTATGAAGTTGTTTCATTTGTTTGTCAGTGTTATAGTCGGTGATTGATCTGGTATTGTTGCGTGTAAACATTATCATTAGGATGATGTTTTCGTCGGGTTTTTATCATTGGCGAATAAAAAGAAACTATACACGCAGTGTTTGATAACACTGAATCTGTAGTATATTACTAATGGTAAGCCGCTGTTGTAAATTTTGTTTGGAAAATCGTGAGTCAAACCTTTTTACATGCCATGACTTTTTAAAATCAAGATAAACAAGATTAAAAGTTCCACGTTTGTTGCGTGTGTTTCCTCTCACAGCCTCATGCTGCTTTCTCTTGACAGTTATTACATGGATGGCAGAGTGAACAAAGCGGAGGACTTCTTGAAAAGCCGCCTGTTGGACACACTGACGGAGCAGATAACGAAAGTCACCAAGGTAAATAGTTTCCATCAAACTCCTGTAATATAAATATGCTGTAAAGTTAATATGCCATAAACAATCTCTGTTTATGTGTACTGTATGCTTTAGCCACAGGATAATTGCACAGCTTCAGGGCTCTCAAACTCTCAAACTGCAAAGTTTTAACTCAATCATGGAAGCACGATGCTATCTCTGGTTTAGCTTCCTTTCACAGGCTGCCTTTGTTTTACAATCTATTTTAAATCATTGTCATGACTTTTAAGGCTTTGCGTTGTGTAGCAGTTACATGGCCGGGCTTCAGAATCAGCACTCACAACCCAGAGCTTGAGATCTGTTGATAAGACACTGCTGGCTGTTCCTTGGATAAGACAGTAGATTGAGGGGGATGGGGCCTCAAACCTTTAAACCATCTCTTTACACTTACTTCTACCAAGTGGTTAATTTGTTTAATGTTAATGTTATGTTTCATTTATCCTTTTCTTTTATTGTGTCTTTTATGTTTTTACGCGTTATTTCAGTTGTGTGGTCTTGAATTATGTTGTATAGTTTTACCAGTTGCCTTTGGGTTAAATTGTTTTGTAGCAGACATTCTGACAAGTGCCATATAAGGCCAGGTTTTAGGTTTATGTACATTTTTATGTGCTTATTTTATTTTTGTGTATTTTTTATGTCTGTTTGCACCTGAACAGTGTCACATTCACCTGGGTTACTAAACATCAGGTGACTATGTATTATTTTAGACTCTAAAACTGATTTAAAGTGAAATGAATGAGATTGTGTCTTTGTTGTATTTGATTGATATACGTTTGTTTTCATCACTTCCTGCAGGTTGTGAGCACACATACTCCTGGTAAGAAGGTGTGGCTTGGTGGACTGGGGCCAGCATGGGCAGGAGGCATCAATAATCTCTCGGACACATACGCTGCTGGTTTTCTGTAAGCCAAGGTTTCCAATACATTTTATCGGTAAAACGTATCATAATCAAAGGCATCGACTGCTGCATTCCTGATCGTTTTTTTTTTTTTTTCCCTGTGTGTGTACCTTCATCTGTATTCGAGGTGGCTGAACACTCTGGGTATGGCTGCAGTGCAGGGGATTGATGTTGTGTTGCGTCACTCTTTCTTCGACTACGGATACACTCACCTCGTGGATCAGCACTTTAACCCTCTACCTGTAAGTCTCTCAATTTCAGATCAGCAGGAATGAAAATGGCCTCTGGTTCATTCAGCATTATAACCTGCACCGTCTTGTTATGCTCAGAACCTTTTCTGTACCAGACCCCGTCAGTGCCTCGATGGCACCGCCTGCTCTTTCCCGTGGGAGCTATTAGACAAGATGAAAGGCGTTTAGTAGTGATGAGTAGATAGACGCTGGGGCGAAATGCCATGTAACCTTAGCCCTTTGTCAGTAGCTCGGGACAGTGTCACTACTTCCCTCAACCCCCATCACAACTGTGCGCTCCTCTGTGCGGGACATTCGGCCGCTGAGAGATCTGTAATCGGAGATGCTGATGCACAGACATGTTAGTCAAATAGCCTGCAACACTGTGTGAAATGGAACTGCCCAGTCCCAAGCTTTGTCCAAAACACAATTTATCATCAGAAATACACTGTCCTTTTGTGTAGCTGTGCATGAAACGCTCCAAGTTTTAACAACGCAGATGAGTCTGAGGCAAGCGTTGCACAGTCGTGACCTTTTTTTAAATATTCTATTCAATGTTACGTATAAAATGTTCCCCATAATTTATTTCTTAAAATTCTGCTTAAACTGATCTCATTTTGCTGGAAAACAAAAAACCTAAAATTGAATTATTGAAGAAGCAATAAAATGTTATCATGTGCCAATTCCAAAAAAACAATTTATACACTAAGAGGGGTTTAGATTAAACAAAGGCAGAGCTGGGTCGAGAGGCTCACACAGAAAGCATGAACAGTAAATCACAGATCCTGCAATAAAGAAGGAATGAATGATGGAATCAAGGCATTTATTAAACATTTGTTATTATTCAGGATTCTGTTGTTCTTCCAGAAATGGCTGCAAAATGAGTTTTGGCAATCATAATATTCAGTTAATGTTTCTAGGCTCGGGATCTAATCACCTCTACAAAATCTGACAATAATTTCACTGCCTCTCTTAAACTCAAACGATAAACAACCAAGATGGCTTCGGTTTTTCCCTCCCTTCCCTTTTTTTTCGCCCATCACCATTATTTTTATGTGAGTGATGGTTTACTGCTGTATCACAATACTTTTAACATGGCTGGATGTGCGAAGGCAGCACCAGCATACCCGCTGGGAGAATTCACTGCAGGGCCAACTTGTCCTCTGCGAGGGAATTTATGACCTGGCCCCTTCCCCTATTGTGGAAGACCACAGTCCAACCAATGATTTAAACACTCACCCTTTCCCATGCTTACACCTTCCCTCTCACCATTGTACTATTCTGCCCCGATCACCCTCTCTTTCCCTGTTTCATCCCTGCTGATTATTTCCTCAAGAAACCAAAACGATGCAAGTGAAAACATATTGCTCCTGTTGAAAGAACATCTCTGAGTAGATCTGGTCATAAGAAGCTCCACTGTAAACATACTTGTCTTACGCTCAGAAAAAAAAGATTTCCTTTTTCAGATACGTAGCAGGGGGAGGAGGCAGCCAGATAGTCCCTTCACCCCACGTTGAACCTGCCGCCTTGCAAACATTTGCATTTTGTGGATAAACCTGTAGATGTTTTAGCATTTCCTGCTTATGTCTTTCTGTTGTGATTTTTTAAATCAAATGCATTAAATTAAAAACACTAAAATGTTGAGATTCCTGGTTTCATTGAGTCTAGCGGGCTCTCAACCAAGCAACCGGACTTTCATTTTCTATTTAGCAAGATACCTGAGGTGAACTTTTCTTCTCCTTGTTGCAATCCTCCTTTTCTTTAACCACACAGCTGAGATTCCATTGGACTCTGGTGTATTGTTTATCTCTCTTGACATGCTACTGGTTTACTTGCCCGTGGTTTTCTAATTGGATGTAAACGTGATGGCTTTCTTCCAGTTGGTGTCTGTTCTCCTGTCTGTCTGTCCGTCCAGATAAGAGGAGCTCGGGGCAAAAAAGACAGTGAGACAGAAAAGCAATTAGACAGGAAAACAGGCAGACAGTCAGACCACTGAAGATTTAGGACTTCGGCTGATCGTTCCCAAAAAGTTCTTTCCCAATTCATCTTCTCGTCAGAGATTTCAACGCTGCCATGTTTTCAAATATATCATTTTATGACGGCTCCTTTCACTTGACTTGTGAAATGTAATCACAGAGAAAGACTAGTGCACCTCTGTGGCCATCTTGCACGAATAAAACTCGCGACTCATCGTTGGTCTTTGTTCTTTGCTCGATGTTAATAATAATCGCAGATCATAGTTCTGGCCATACATTCATGCAGCCGTCCCTGTGCCTGTGGCCAACACTATACAGTTCCATACTGTGCTCTGCGTCGTCGATGCCTTGGCAGCAAATTAAGTTAAAGCCTGCATGGAAAAAAAGAAACCCTTAAATGTTGCCATATGCAGGATTGCATGGGAACTTCCTGAGGAACACATGTTGTTCTGGTTCTCTAGGAGAGGTGTTGAGTCTGTGTAGTCTATAGAGTGAGACGCAGATCGTGGACCTCTGAGCAGTGACAACAGAAGACGGCGATTCATGATCCAGCATAATATTTTGTAAAAATGTCATATTTAAGACCTGTCAGTTCTGCACGACTCAGCGGTTGTTATACACAAAGTGACATGTTACATAGGACCATCAGCTCCAGCTCAACGTTTAGTGTCAAAGTGCTGACATATTTGTGGGGTAATGTGCATTTTTTTTCACGCCCTCACACACTGTGATGCTTTGCTGGCACATTATTAATTCTCACAGTTTGTGAAACTTCATCTATGTTTTTTTTCAAGGAAAATTTCATTGCTGGATGTGCGATGCTAGATTTCCTTTCACGGGAATCAGGATTCCGTCACTGTTGTTAAAATGTATCTCGTTCAATAAAAACCCACATGCACTTAACTAAAGTGGAGTTGGGAAATGCTTCAACAGTGTTTTCCAGTTGTCTGTCAGACACTTCCTTTCTACACCTGTCGGCATTGGTAGAAAACATCCAGGTGAATCCTGTCCTGAGCTTCATGATGAAAAAACAAACACCCACTGTTATGACAGTGATGCCATATAATATGTGTATGTGTAATTTCCCATTCAGGATTACTGGTTTTCTCTGGTCTTCAAGCGCCTGGTCGGTCCGAGGGTTTTAGCCGTGCGGGTGGCTGGACTACAGAGGAAGCCACAACCAGGACGAGTGATACGAGACAAACTACGTATCTATGCCCACTGTACCAGCTACTACAAGTACGTGCCACAGCTTAACCACTGTGTAATAGTTTGTAATCTGCCTTTAAATGCAGCAAGCATTCACATTGTTGTTCCACACCTTGATTTCGGAGATGTTTTTTATTTGAGACTCGCAGATGACAAGATGAGCCATTCTCTTCAGCGACGTGTAGTAATGCTTTGGGAATTTACTGGAAGATTCGGAATGGAAAACAGACTGCTGCGGTTTGAGCTTTTTCTACGCCCTGTATCCTCCTGCAAACACCTGTGGCGCGGTGTCTGGTGGGGCTGAACAAAATCCCCCAGCTGGCCTATTTGGCTTCTCATAAATAAGCAGACCGCAGACACCCGCTCATTCCCAGCTCAGAGCCTATAAAACTTAACGGGTATCACTTATCAGGTGTGTGGGTTCTGTCTCCCTGCCGTCAAAGAGCTGCTGAAAGGTGTGTAAGGCCTTTATCCCATCTCGGATTGGCTGGAGGGGGGTGTTGGAGGGGAAGGGGGAGGGACAATAAGGCGGTCTGTGCCGGGAGGAGATAAAAACTGCCACCATGGCCTGTTCAAGGTTATCATTTAACCTAGGCCAGTGGCTGTCAGCACCAGGCTAGACTTACGGCCTTACCCTGGACGAGGCTCGTTTACAGGTGGAGCGTCTTTTAGAAAAACAGTGGAGCACTGCACAGATAGATACATCGTTACGTGGGTACGGCCGCATGCGTCTTGATGACACGCACAAAAGTATTTGAAAGTGTTTTCAACAAGCGACGACACTTAGCCGCCCGGTACGTTTGAAAGTAGAGAGATGTGGATGGCATGTGGCGCCCTTCAGCTCCACTTAATGTACCTATCAGCCATAGACTCATACGATCAGACAGTGATCAGACTGAAGCGTTGCCTCACGAATCCAAAGCCACTTCAGTTGCCACATTGTCTGCCACTTTGTGGTTTTATTAAACCCACAAATGGACGCACCATTGTAGTCTTAGTGGTTTGACTGTGCAACAGATGACATATGTGCTCATGCAGTCAGTGGTTTGAAAAGTCTTTGCAGATTAGATATTTGACTTTCACTGCCCTTTTACCCCTTTTAGTGGTTTGCATTGCATTTTTTTCCCCACTCTCCAGAGATGCTCCAACATCAAACGGCATCGACGTGTTTATGTTCCTGGTTTGGAAACTCATCGTTTGAAAGGCCTTAGAGATCTTTATCTCTCCCACCATCTAACCGTCCGATCTATCACTCAGAGCCATGTTCCCCAGAAGCAGGCTTCCAAAGGTTTAACACAAAGCCAGACACAACTTTTATAAGACACAACTTTATTTCTCTCAGTAAATGTATGTATATATATATATTAGATTAACAGTTTTGCCGGGCTAATGGATTAAACGTCTCACACTCAAAAACAACAAAAGTGGAAGTCAAAGCAAAAGCCCCGTTTGTTTCGAAGCTATGAGAGTTTGGAGACAGTAAGTGGAAAAAGTGTCAACCAGTCTGTTTAGCCGATACACAGCCCTGACCACCAAGGCTGACGTGGAATTCACTTCAGCTGTGTTGTCGTTTTCCCTCATATCTGGTCCCTTATTAGATTTTATCATGTTTGTCTTATCTGGCTCACATAGTTATTGACCTTTGACCTGTTTCCCTATCAACTTGTGTCCCCAGTGAGTTTTTTTCAGAGACTGATTCAGACAACGTGTAACTTGAGAAGTGTTGCCTGTTGCATTCACACCTTTCATCCCCATGGACTGTACAGCAACATCTTTTCATACTACATACTGTATCACTGCATCAGATAGCCTTTAAAAGGAAGATAGTTTTTTTTTATATCATTCATACTAAATATAGATGATACAGTATGTCTTAGGCTATGATAAAGGACAACTTGCTGCGTAATGGAATTCCATCTTGAACATGCTTTATCTTTATTATTTTTCTGTAGGCCTTTTGATCTAGATTAGATCAAGGAGTGGTGGTTTGATTCTATTACTATATGTAATAAAAAAATCAAAGACGTTCTTCCCTTTGTAGTCATCTTTAATTATAGAGAATTTTATTCAACATGGCAATGTAATATATAATGAATCCCTATTAACAGATGTGGAAAGGAGCCTTTTTTCCCCCTCCTTCCCGATTATCCTGTCTGAAGCAAAAGAAAAATTAATGATATGTTTTTCTTCATTGTTACAGTCATAACTACGTGAGAGGGTCCATAACGATCTACATCATCAATCTGCATCGGTCGCGGAAGAAAATCAAGTTAGCCGGAACGTTACGAAACAAAACTGTCCATCAGTACCTGCTGCAACCGTATGGCACCGATGGACTTGGAGCCAAGTTAGTAACTCACTCTGTCTCTTACCCAGATGCACAAGCATGCACATATACACAAATGTTGGCACCGAAAAACTATTTTCTTTCCAAATAGCAATGTGGTTCAGGTATCAGGTGTAATGCATTCATGCTGATGGATAGAAAAACAAAACAAATGCACTCGTCAGCCACATGGGTATGAATGTTTGTATGAAAAAAATAAACGTGTGTGTTTATTTTGGTGTTATAAGATACCAGCATGCAGCCTTAACTGTGGCTCAAGAATGATCCTTCAATAACAGCATAATGCTAGGGAATGTTTTTGGTATTAAAACAGGATTGCAAGGCAATTAATGAGAGAATAAACTGACAACGGGTCTTTTTCAGGCCTTAAATGCTTCCTGTTACCACACACTTTGCAGGGACACTTTTATGAAAAATTTAGCAATACCAGATGTCTATAAATATGTCAGAGTAGTCGATTTTCTTTGTATTTTTATCACTGGTATTCAGTTCTAAAGCCCTGAGTAATGCCGTTTGATTCCCAACTTTTTCTTACGGACCCTACATTATTTGTTTTTTATTGAATTCGAGGTTCGTGTAAATATATCCCAACTGCTGGTCTCAATATTTATATTATGATTCATTTTACAACATAGCAAAAGCAAGGAGATCATTTCTTGTTTGTGCACGATTTTCTTTTAATCACAATATACATTAATATCTTGCACCGATAAATATCGACAGTGCATTTGTAAATCAAAAAAATATTTTATTTATCACAATGTTTAATAATAAATCTTATTTACTGTTGAATCTGTTTACGATTTAGTCATAAAATAATTATCCTTATATTCAGCCAAGTGAAAAAGTGAGTTCACGGCAAAACACAATGTTATTCATTGCAGCTACTTCGCAATAATATTTTTTACTGTTTAGAATGTTTTATTATAAAATGATTGATGCTATGTCAAAAATCAAAGAATGGGAAAAGAAAGAAAAAGTTAGCCCATATTCACAAGTCAGAATTTGCCTCATAGGGCTTAACAGTCTGCACAGTGTGCGACATCCAGGTCAGAGGATGATGCCTTATGTCTGTGTTTCATTAAAGGTATGAAACACTGACACAAGGCATCGCATCCTACACCTCCTGTACATCAATTTGCAGCATACACACACATATTATATAGATATAACCCAACTTATGGTACTTACACTGTGAAAACCTGTCATTGGATATACCACTTTATTACTTGTAACCAGAGTCCCAGGTAAGAGTCAAATTACATTTAGTAAAAATAATATTTCCAGCAATTTTCCCTTTGTAAACTGTATTTTAAATGCTCTAATTAGCAATACACTTGTAGCTGTCATGTCAGATATTTAGTCTTTCTTTTAAAATCTTCAGTTTCAGTGCAGTTGACACCAAAAATTTGGGGTGATATAGGTCAGGTTACTCCTAATGCCTCAGAAATTGAAGTTGTACATTTGAGCAGTTGTGACATGAGGCTTTGTAGCAGCAGCACCCCCCAGTGTACAACTGGATCATAGCACGCAAGACTAAAATGAAATGAATGATCCACGTTTTCAGTCTTTTATTTATTTATAAGGTGAAAAGTCTGATTAATGTTATAATCATCCTTTTTATATATATATATGTATGTATGTATGTATGTGTATATATATATGTATATATGTATGTATATGTATGTATGTATGTATGTGTATATATATATGTATATATGTATGTATGTATGTATGTGTATATATATATGTATATATGTATGTATGTATGTATGTATATATATATATATATATATGTATGTATGTGTATATATATATATATATATATGCTGAGGCTGCAGCTGGCTGTATCTGACTGAGCTAATGCAATATGTCTTTCAGACACATCCAGCTGAACGGGGAGAGGCTGCTCATGTCAGACAATGAGACATTCCCAGAGCTGAAGCCTAAGACACTGAGGGCAGGACGGACCATAGCTATGCCTCCCATGACCATAGGCTTCTATGTGATCAAAAACATTAATGCATATGCTTGTCGGAGATGACACTTACCCCGTCCCCCTGCTGTGATACTGGCATCATGCTCATAAGTCACCACAGACCCTTTCTCCACAGCGACTAAACCAAACAGTGTGGTTCTTGTTTTCTACTTCATCCAGGAAAACAGAGGGAGGTGAAAATAAGGAATCAGGACTTTAGTGTTTTGCCCACGGACGTTGCCAGTAGATTTGACACATGGCTTGAATTCAGCAGAATCTTCTGGTTTAACAACAATGTCATCAACCATTATTTCATCGGTAACATTTCTACAAAAATACTAAATTAAAATAAACTCAGCCCTTCCCTCCTTCTTTCCTCTGGTCCAACAAAGACAGACTTGCCCGAGAGACACAACATGGGCTGCACTGAACACTTTTCAGAAATTCCTCATATGCTACAAGACTTGTATAGACAGTGGTTGTTTTGTGCCTTTGTGTGTTGTGTGCATGGAGTTTGTGTTTTCTAGTTACAGAAAGGCAGTATCAAAGAGTCCACATTGTTTCAATGAATTAAGCTATTTCTTCTTAGATTGTCAAACTTTGTTGTCTTTGTGTCTGCCAAGTTTTTTTTCCTTCTTTTTTTCCCCTGACCTTCATTGTCAGGAAAAAAGTTTAGGAAGAAACTCTGAACAGGCAGCACTTCTGGGGCATGCAAACGTCAGCTTCGGTTTGACTTGATGCTTTCCACAAAGTGTGCTGTGAGACCTGGGTTAACTGTGTGTGTGTGTGTTTTTGTGTGTGTGTGTGTGTGTGTGCGTGCATGTGTTTTATTGATAAAGCTACTGATGTGTCTGTCCAGTCTGTTTGATGTGCTGAAGGTAAATGTTCCTTTCCTTGCCATGTTGAGTGGCTTAAAGGGAAAAGTTCAAGGTGATCACATCCATAACATCTGTCCCCTCATAGCCTGCTTCCACAAAAATGTGGAATTTATTTTAGATAAAAAAAAAAGTTTTCCAGGTTCTCACTATTTCTTCACTATTCTGTGTGATGTCACATTTTATAATTCTCTTGTGCTGCTAGTTTTTTCTTTTTTTAAATATTACAGTATATATTTTAAACAATTGTACAGATTTACTGTCACATATTATTGGGTAATGTATTGTACATAAAATGAATAATGAAAATAAGTGATTTAAGCTCAATATGTTTACTTACATGCAGTATACAGCTAATTTATGTGATTAAATGACTTTGCCTTTATATTTCCTTTATAAAGGACTTATGAGTTATGTTAGTCCAAGCAAAGCACCAACTTTAAAGGAATATCAAAAATAATTTAAGGGTGTATTCAGGTTGTCCAAGTGTGGTAGTATGCAACGGAAGAAATTGCCTTAAAATAATATACATTACATCTAATAGTAACAACCCATGTTTCACATCTGTATTTATTTGCATTTTATTCATAACATTTGATGATAAGATTGTTACAATCTAAATGAAAACCAGTGAGCGAGTAAAAACATAATCTCCATTTCTGGACAGATTTAGTCCTGTTGCTCCAGACTGACATTATTAAGGACAATAATAGCATTTGCAGATTTACATGGTGGGTAATAAGCAGGAGCAGGTTCACTGCCTGAACACGTCAAATATAAAGAGTATTTTTCATCTGAATGTTTTATAGTAAATGTAGAGATGTTTATATTTCTGTTGGAGAACATTATTTTAATATGTAAAGTGTGCCTATATATTATTTTGTTTAAAAAAGTTTACATTGATAATAAACACCTACAAAAACCTAAGGAGTTGTAAATTCCCCAGTAAAACCATGTATTGCATTTATACCTTCCCATGTACCTATATTTTAGTCTGTCACTGGTAAAATGCCATTAAACATTGCTTGTAAAACTCAGTATGTCACACGCATTAGGCATGTTGGAAGGAACACGTAAACAGTGATGGCCCAATGTGAATTAACGTTGCGTAATGCAGCTTTACTCCTGAGGAGTCCTCAGGATGTGACAGTGATCTGCAGCAGCACACAGTCAAAAGGAGAAGACATATAAACAAAGCAGAAATGCCTTTATACAGGGGAAACAATAAATAAACACTGTCATGTTCTTGCAAAATTCTTATACAGAGGTAGTGGAGTATTAAAGTCACCATTCTTGGTGTACTCACTCTTACACACACACACACACACATACACAAACTGTGGAAACAGCCATAGCGAGTCTTTGTAGTGGGAAGAGAGCTGTCTTGTCTGTGCATGGGGTAGCTGCTGATGTGAAACATAAAGCCTGGATGGGCTAAACCCTCAGACCTCATCGTTGGCCCAGGCAGACTAAACCTGGGCCAGAGCTGGCTCAGTGTCTGCTGATGCATCTACTGAGGAAGATCATGTAGGGAGATGAAGGACTATTAGGATCGTGTGTGTCCTGCTAATGTTAAAAAGCTTACTCTTCTTGGCTCTTCACTTCCTCCCGGCTGAGCAAGGTACAGCAGAACCACACGGCACTGATTCCTACAGGAAGTAAGACAGTATGGAACTGCACCGACGTTTCCATAGTAAGACTGAAGTTTCATGACTGCGAGTCATTAACACTGGCGGCCCTTCAAGAGCTGTGATCCAAAGCATGTACCTTTAATTATATGTTTGTTAGAAGTTCCATTCGTGGAAAATGGGCTTTTGCTTTTACGTAGGTAACGCTAATGTCTGCTCTTAGAATCTGTCACATGTGGTTCATTTTAAACCAAAGGCCAAACCTTGCCGACATGGAACAGTCAAACCAGACTCATTAACACTCGGTGTGCAATTAATGGTCTCATGAGGAGCAAAAATATTATTCACCATGAAGGCCATTAGATGAATGTGCTGACATGTTTCTGATATACAGCACATAGAGACCGGAAGAGAGGGCAACATGCTAAGGTACACAATGATCATATGAATTGGGCTGCACTTTCTCAAGCAAATTGCTTGAAATTGGTTGCCAGTGTAGGTTTAAAATGGTCTCAGATCAGCTTACGTTTGATTCAGACAACATTTTGTTTTGAAACTATTTAAAATCAAAGGTTTGGTTTCCTGACTAAGTTATGCACCTCTGACCTGTGAGTAATGGGTTAACGATAACCGACCCAAGTCATATTGAGCTCAAAGGCCTTGGTGAACTTCCTGACATTCAGAGCAGGATCCTTGTATCTCAATCAGTGGAAACGGTTTGGTTCATATAAAGCTGAACCGTGTGGTAACAACTGCTGTGCGTCACTTCCTCTGACAAAATCGAATAGTCCTGTGATCTAGGGGGGGGGGGCGCGACGTGTCTGGCCACCTCTGCGTGACAGTGCCTCCTCAGTGGAGGTAACTTTCCCAGGCCTGCCCGACACTGTTTATACTCAGTGATTCATTCTGAGACATGCAAGGTCCCTTTGCCATTTTAACAAACACTGAGGACTTCATGATGTTTACTCTGTATATACAGGAGTCAGCTTAAATAAGACGTCTATGAATGCTGGATCCCCACAAAACTGATGGACTTGATTAAACCCTGGCCCACAACGTAAAACTCTTGGCATTTTGGAACATTTTGACCCAAGAAAGCCTAATAAAACATAAATATTTATGTTACAATGAGGCACTTTGTTCTACTCACCGCATAGTCTGAATATTATAACAATATTACTACAATGACATGCCAAAGTCATGTACAGCTATTACATTTACAGCTCAGAATTATCATTTGACATTTTGAAAATATCCAGCATCCTTAATCTCTGCATTTCAGTGATCCTCATTCTGTCGACAATGGATCTTGTTTCAGAAATAATTTCCCCTCTCGTTGCAAAATAAAGGAAACACACACACAAACAATGTTAATCTCAGTCTCAGCCGTGTAGCTGCATTCCTCAAATACCAGGCCAGTAGTGTGCATCACAGCCTCAGTCATGTGTCCCACTTTAGGCACCAGCACATGACATCTTCCTGCCTGGCTGATCATCAGGCTCCCGGGGGGTGGGGGGTGAGACCGTGTAACACTCACCCCGGAGCAGTCTTTATACGACTCGCCACTGCGGCTTCGTCTCTTCTTCTGTTCTCAGATCAGCACAGCGCAGCCCCCCGGATGTCACATGATCCGTTTTTTTTTCTTTTGCGGAAGTAAGCAGATGAAGCACAGCGGCGACGAAAGCGTCCGCAAACTGCGCGAGGCGCTGAATGAAGAGCGCTGCAGATCGGGGGAGGACACCGACACCCGGACGGAGATGCTGGGATCATCCACGGAGTGAGTCCATCTAATGTGCCTGACACTTTGTTTCCACACGGACAGATAGTGTGCAGGGAAAAGTTCTTGTAAGGGGAAGTAACTTGAGGCTGTAGGTAAAACACGGGATGTAAATCACGGATCGGATCTTTGAAGTGAACAGTGGATCAAACTGTTTCAGTATTTCACCATATGCTGGGCCACAGCATATAAACATGATATGATTCATTTCTGCCATTCTATTTTTTTATTTTTTTATTTTTCTGCCCTCACTGTCATTTTGAAGCATAGTGTACTTCATAGTGTAAATACAATGACAAATAATGACTTATATAATATATATTTATATATAATATATAATTATAACGACTTCTTAACACTTCTTCTAGCTATCTAAAATACATTTAATAAAATTATTGATAAAATAAAATATATATATATTTTTTCAATCTAAATTCTAACCCAGACTCTGTTATGTCTTTTTCACTCAGTACGTTTAACCTTCTCTTTTGCAGCATATTGCCTGTGAAGTTTTGGGAATGAATAGGACACCTCAGTAAAGTGGGGCAGAAGACGTGCAGCGGTGGTCCAGATGAAGTGCTTGCTGATAGCCAGTGAGAGCGCCGAGGTCCTCTTCCACTGGACTGACCCCGAATTTCAGCAGAATGTCCAGGAGCAGTATGGGGCGAGTCAAGAGGAGGGCCAGGGGGTAAGAAAGAGGGAAAACATTTTTTTGCAATAAATAAAGGAATGAATGAATGAATGAACTTCTTCCCTTTTTTCAGCTTCCAGCCTTTGAGGACAGCATCAGCACTCTGTTTGCTCCCATCATAATCTCCTGCAGCACCATAGTGGACAGGCTCGGTGACAGCTACACCTCCTTCACCACAGAAAACAACCACATCTACGTCCTACACCAGGTAGCACCTGTCCTTCAAAATAAAACCTGTCCTCACTGCTGCACAAATCCCCAGATTAGCTCTCTTCATGATGCTGATGATGAAATAATGTTTTCCTCACACGTATCCTATCATCAGATCTTGTTTGAAATGCAAAGAGCTTGAAGGCAGGTTCCTGCATTAACGACCCAGTCCTCAGTAACAGCACAGTCATGTAAATGCTCCATCAGTGGAGCATCATGTTCGCCATGTGGGTCTTGTTAAGGAATCAAATTAGGCTTTGTCGGCCTCCGAGCACATGATGCACTTCCTGAGTCCAAACTCTTGACATTTTGAAGTTAATTCAGATTCAGCAGGAAATAGTTATTCATTAGAGAAGCTCGGTACGCCGATCTTCACTTTGTTTTCTATCTTCCTCAAAATGCTTGAGGTAATAGGTGATTTTGCATCCTTTTTAGTTCGATGAGTGTCTCTACATTGCTGTGAATGGAGATGGTGAGGAGGAGGAGGATGCTCTGAGGAGGAAGATCTATGTGATGAAGAAAATGATTGAGGTCCTGTTTGGCATGGTCACCCTCAGCAGTACCCTCCTCAGAAAAGAGTAAGACATTTTATTCCTTCCTGTCTTTGTACTTTGTGTGTCTGGTTGATGTATGAACTGTGTTGTTTGCGGCCATCAGACTGCGACCTCAGGACACAGAGCAAAGAGCCAGGCTGTGGAAGCACCTCCAGAGCCTGCTGGAAACCTACAGCCACCTCAGAGAGAACGACCAGAGCTTCCTCGTGGAGGTGCAGTGTAAAGCTTCTTTATACTGCAGACTTTAGAGGAACACTGTATTTTTTTTTCTCTCTTCACAACCTGTTTCTTATTTTTAGTTTTTCCATAGACTCTAGAGAGATTTTCTCTCGAAAACTCAACACAGACAAAGCTTTATCGTGGGGATTTGAGCTAATGTCTTTAACCCCACCGGATTTCTCTGTGCAATAAAGAAAAGCCAGAGAGCTTACAGAGCTGTCGGTGATACTGCGCAAAATAAATATGGTCTAGGAGTTGAGCGTGTGTGCACGCATGCAATGGTGAAATATAACCTGACTGTAGGTCATTTGCAGTTAGATTTCTAGCATCCTACAATTAGTGTAAATGACACCGTTACAATGCACCCAGTCATAAGTGTCGTCACTGTTTTATTTTCTCTTTTTAAATGTTTGCGATTGTTAATTCCTCTCTTTATTCCTCATCACATTATTTGTAACTGAAAGTCTTTGGGGTTTTTTACGCCAGCTAGAGGATGTAAACATTTAACCACTAGATGGCAGAAATAGGCAGAGGCCAACATTTTTATTTGACGTTATTGTGTTTTCATGTGCTCGATTCTCTGACCAAATATTATTATTATTGTTATTATCATTTACAAAATAATATGCATGTACACTGAATGGATTCTGATTTATGTTGACATTCTGTCATACAATCTTTAATCTTTGGTGCATATGGTTCAAGCCATGTGTGTATAGCTGTCTGTGCATTAGAAACAGCCATTGTGTTCATATTGAAGGGCAAATACTTGACAAAGGATAAAAACTATGGTTAAAATCCTCATTACCCATTATTCTACCCTCCTTTTCTCAGGCAGTGGAGAGGCTAATCCACCCCACACTGTGTGAGCAGTGCATTGAGTTCCTAGAGCGACGTTTAGTTCATCAGCTCAACAGCAGTGTAGAAAGAGCAGGAGAGGAGGTGCTGCATGCCTTCATCCTAGTTCACACCAAACTGCTGGCCTTCTATTCCAGGTGTTTACAGATGTTTCCTTACGCACCTTATTCTAACACACACAAGTTTGTATCTTCTTAATATTCCACGTATTATTGAAGACTGTATAATTTCCTTCTAGCCGCAGTGCGAGCACACTCGCCACCTCAGACCTCCTCGCTCTCATCATCATGGCACAGAATATGTATCCTAGCAATGCAGACCAGGATGATGCAGGTCCTGAGGTAGGAGACAGCACTCCAGAATGTTTCTAACTGTTTGTAGTTGTTTATTGTTGTCTGTGTTTATGCGTGTTCTCTATTTGCCCGTGAAGGATGTTGAGAGTACTTCAGGCTCTGGTCATGAAAGTTTTTACACACCGGAGCCCTCCCCTACAGAGAGAGATTCAAGCAGTTCAGGTGGGTTATATGTATTCAAGTCCATTTGTCTGCATTTAATAATTTGTAAAATTCTTTATATGTCTGTCTTTTTCATAAATTTAGTGTAGAGAAAAGTTTAGTTTTAGTTTTAAACCACATGTTGTGTATTTTTCTGTCACCAGACAAGCCAGAGAGTGGAAGTACCCCTATGTTTGAGTTTATGGATCCAGACATCCAGGTATATATTTCAATGCCTACTCCTAATAGTTACTTGGAAACTTTAATATTATAAATGAATAGTCCATTTGGTTGGAATGAGACCTTAGAAACAAATAATAATGTCTTCAGATGGCAGAGGACAGCTTACAGGCTCTGGAAGTCCCCCCTCCGGACCCTTCAACTCCACATAGAGTCTTCTTAGAGATCTCTGGCAAAGATGGGCTGTATCCCATGATCCCTCACTCCATGTACTGTCTGCCACTGTGGCCTGGCATCACACTAGTGCTTATAACTAAGGTTTGTGAATACCACCACTTTTCATTTCAAGTATATTTGCTTCCCCCGGTTGCTTACATGGACACACAGTCTCCTCTCTCAGTCTTAAAAAGTTGTTGTTTTGTGGTAAGCAATGGGGGTCACGCTTATGGCACAGTAATCTGCACTTAATTTATTGAATTGCAATGTTATGCAGTGTATTGAAAACACATCTTTGCAGCTTAAGCGTCTGTATTTTCCCGTGGCAGAGTCCCACCAGTGCAGTGGCCATGTCGGTGTATAAGTTTCTGGAGGCTTTTGCCAAGCTGGAGAAATGTTTAAGTGAAGGCCATGACGGTTCTGCTGCTGCGAGAGGCCAACTGGCTATTCATGATATCCGCAGCAAACTTGATAAATTTATCAAAGTCTTGGGGCCCAGAGAGTTACAGGTATGTGTTTTTTCAGTTGACTGCATTTAAATGAAGCAAAAATTTAAATATTCTTCTAAATGTTTTATTTTTTTACAATATACCCTTTATTAGAGCTGTAGACAGGGCCTGTAACTGAATCTTTTTTCCCCTCATAAATTGAACTTATATGAATCAGCTGATGACAAAGAAAAGTTGTTTTTGTGCATTATAGCGTGATTTAATATGTGTGATTATTCATATAAAAATATTTTGAGTTTTTGGACAAATAACATCATCTTTTGATTTTGTGTCTTTATCTTGTATCCAGTCTGCACAGTTACTAAATGTCTGGACAGAGTTTAAGAATCGAGCCTTTGCCAGAGGTGGACCTGGATTTAACAAAGAGTAAGTCTGCTACAGCCCTCTGCTGGCCAAAATGCATCACAGCACAGCTGCAGGACAATCCTTTTTAATGATTCTGTTCATGTTTTTTCCTTTAGTCTTATTCCATGGTGTAGGAAAATGAAGACGCAGCTGTGTGCCATATACAGACAGTGTTTTCTTATCGACTCTGGACCAGGTGACGCTCCTCAGCGTCTCTCCCCGGCTCTACAGGAGCGAGCCCAGACCATGATGCAGTGTGTATCAGTCAACTGGACTTTTTATGTTTTGACATTACTCGCTAGAATTCAGTTTCTAACAAACACACCTCCAAGAAAAACCATAATGGCATTGTCCATTGTTGATGTCTGTCTCTCTGTTTCTTCCAGAGAGAAACTGATGGACTGGAAGGACTTCCTGTTGGTAAAAAGCAAGAGGAACATCACTATGGTGTCATATCCTTTCAGCAAAAATAATCCTGCCTATCGAAACATTGTTAACACACTGCTATCCTGAGTGTATTGATCTTGACCCACTGAATCTCACTTACCTGGAGGATTTTCCAGGCCTCATTCATTTTATCTGTGTGGACCGATCCACTGGCCAAATGATCGCACCGTCCCTCAGTATCACTGAACGCAACACGTCAGAGCTGGGGAAGGGACCAGTGGCTCAGTTCATCAAAAGCAAGGTTAAGCATATTTTATGCACCCGCCTAAAACTAATTAACGTGACATTAAATTGCTGATTGAAAGATAAGAGCACTTTCAGTCTTTTGTACTCAGCCAAGTTAATAGTCTATAGCTTAATATTCATATAGATTAAAGACAAATCTCTGCGGCAACAGGAATTAGCATAATTTTTTTAACCTGCCCTTGCCACAGTTATACTTTTCTTATCTTGTCTTTAATTTAGTTCTCTTGTCTAATCTTTATTGAAGGTGTGGAGTCTGGTCAGCACAACCCGCCGCTTTCTCCACAAGGGCTACTCCACTGTCACATTGCGTGATGGAGACTTCCACTTCTGCTACTTCCTCTGGTTTGAAAATGAAACGGTAAACTACTGGCACGTCATGGTTCATTATGCAGTCATTTAGTATTACGGAATAGTGTTCACAAAATATGTAATACTATGTATATGGGTCAATGACATGACATGCATATTTTTTGTCCGAGTCAATTATATCTTTTAAAATAATTTAATCTATTCAAAACATTTATCACTTTATTCTATTAAACCTATTTACTTTCATACATTTTTCAGTACTTTCAAATAATTATATTCTTTTATGTTTGGGCTTCTCAAACCCCAAAGATGCCTGGTACACTTTCCATGTCAGGCGGTACAACCAATGTAAAACTAGAAAAAGATTTCTTTATCATAAAACTTTTAATTTTTTTTCAAATAGTTTAAAAAAAACAAATATTTTATTGTATAAAATTATATAAAAATAAAATACTTTTTAAAAATACCTTTGTAGAAGATTTGACATTGACCCATATATGTGGCGAAACAGGGCTACAAGTTGGAGGCAGGGGACATACCCAACCTACCTGATGACTCCGCCCCCATCGGGATGCTCGCCTGGGACTACTACAGGTAAACAAATGCACGAGACAGAAACACGTGATTAATCCAGAAGAGAGTGCAGCTGACTATATGGGGCTCTGTGTCCTGCAGGAAGCTGCTGCGGTATTACAGTAAGAATCACCAGGGTGAGGTGGTGAGATGTTATGAGCTGCTGACAGTTCACCTGGGGGTCATCCCCACTGAGATCATCCTCCAGCACTGCAGGCAGCTGGCGAGAAAACTGTGGGAGCCTACACGTAATCCATTGCTGTAGACACACCCACACACTTGGAGACATTATCTCGTTATCCAAGGTAACCATTACTGCATTACTACTGCCAAGAACAAGAAAAACACACTGTCTCACTCTATATATATCCTGTGCCTAGTGCCTCTGTACCACGTTTGTACAAGGTTATGTCTCTTATGAAATGTTTATCTCAAATTATTTATTTCAAGCACTTTTGTTTGTTATAAGCACAATCAAACACAGTTGTACATTTGTGCACTATTTTGTATCTTGTATGAGGTGTATTTGAACTTGAGTTTCCTGCTTTATTATTGTACCTGTGTGTGTTTTCCTTTTTTTTTTTTTACTGACTTTGCTGTCTGTTCTTTGCTAGTACTCGTGTGATAACTTGTATGATTAAAACATTCAATAATATCACATAATAACACAGATTATTACAGATTTTGGAGACAGGAGGTATCCAGGGCCGGCCATCGGAATTTTGTTTGCAAAATTTTGGTGGCCCGAGGCAAAATTTCGCTGATCCTGTGGCCCCCTCTAGTGGTTGTGGCTCTAGGCCACAGCCTCGTCTGCATATTTTCACGGGCCGGTTCTGGAGGTATTAATAGTTTCTTATTCACTTTTTTTTTTTTTTACCAAGAATTTGTAAACAGAATTAAATCACACTGTTAAGACCACAGACCATTTAATTAACTTATCAAAAAGTTTGTGTGTAACAGTCGCTGTACTTGTAACAGCTGGCAAAGTAATCGGTTAAATTGAATTATAACAAGATGTACTCTCCACAGTCATTCACTCTTCAGGCATACAATGTGACCATTGTAAAAGGTCAGTTCGTGCTGTGTAGGATTCTTCCAGCAGGGCACCGTCATGGAGGAGTCGCAGACTCACAGTGGGAGGGAGGAGTTCATGTGGTGTTCACTGTATCATCAGTCTCTGTGCTTCTGACTTCCAGAGCTCCAGTGAGGTCAGTCACAGCCCCTGCAGCCACCAGGTCCCTCAGGAAAAGTCTCTCAGCACTGACGTCATGCACCACCTGGATGATGACAGTGACATGAGCCATGAGCAAATCCGCCAACATGAGAACAGAATATGTACCACTGTTTGGTAACAGAGCTAGACGCACTTGAGCTTTCATTGCGTCCATGCGTATGGTCTCATAGTAGTGAAGCCTGGCCGCCGGGTGCTGCATGTCATACCCAAACCCTGCCAGACTCACCTGGTCGCACAGCTGCAAGGCCATCACCACAGCACTGGCACCTAGTGTTGGCACCATCTAGTTGAGAAAAAAACAACAACATTGAAATATATAGTGTATGGAATGGGTGGTATGAGAAATATCCAGCATAGCAGCCCATTTTCCAAGGTCAGTGTGTATTGAAACGACCAGACAGTCAGTCAGACTCAGATTCCACTCATTTCATTCATTTCATGCATCAGTACATGTCTCAGCCAGGTATGCGCAGGCAACACATGCTGTTTTGCTAGTGTACCCTTTTCTTTTGCCATGTGGCGCTGTATGCTTTCATACAGTGCTACATGAGCAGAAGGTTAGTGTGTATCCCAGCTTGCCAGAAGGGATCTGCGTGTTATGTTACAACTCACGTTTCCCTGTTTGAGATTATATTTCTGTAAGACTTCTCCTGTCTTGCGAACGATCTCTGGATGGAGGATTCTGAAGTTCTCTGGTCTCAGAGGAATAGCATCCACCACGTCCCTCCAGAACCACAGTTTGGACCAGAAGCTCTATTTAAAAAAAAAACAAAAAAAGTAAAACGAGCATGAGGCTGTAAATGTGATGCCAATCGAAGCTTATGTAGTACACCTTTTTTTTTGTTTGCAATTAATCGTGTGATGTGGGTTTATACCAGAGGCTGTTTGGTGATGACAGACGTGAGCCAGTCCAGGTCCAGGCTCTTAAAGACCACCAGAGCAACCACAGTGGTCTTTTTGTACTCTTCTGCAAAGTGAGGCGCTCCCTCTGGGTATATAAGGCGGATGGTGGTGCGGGAACCAGCATCTCTCTCAAAGCCTGGCACCGGAGCATTATTCAATCTGGTAACAGAAATGAAAATGCATCCATAAAAACGTGCTTTGCCAAATTCCTTCCAGCCATAGCTGTACTTATATTTGACACTGGTAGTCATACCTGATAACGATATCATACTGATCTATGTGAAATCCAAGATGGCTCCCACAGAGAACCCCTCCATTGCCTACCACCATACATCGCCTGCAGCTGCCTTCTCGTCTCAGTGATGGAGGCAGACCATGCTCAGGCAAAGAGGCAAGAGCCAGGGCCAGATGCTCTTCACTGCCCTGGAGCCCCAGAGGAGGGGCCAGGTCCCAGAGCACAGGCCTGTCCCGCTGCACAAACACAGGGATGTCTATGAGGCCCCCAGAACAGGACAGAGACTTGAGGTGGTTCACACACCAGCGAGGCTGACAGGGCTCTGACAGCAGCGTGGCTGAGCGGTTTAGTAAGACCTGAAAAGAGGGTTGTACATTTAACATTTGGTAAAAGTCAAGATGTGATCCACAGTGATTCCTAACATTTTGGTGTTCACACCAGGTCTTTGGGATGTCGGAGGTCGTCGTCAAGTGTCGCCACCTCATCCATAGGGAAATACACAGGGACCAGAATGGCAGAGTAGCATCCAATCAGCAGGACCAGACTAAAGCTGAGGTTCTCATTCCTGTACAGTAAAGAAAAAAAACACACACACACACAACAAAACTTGAAGCATTAAACACTAAGTCCACAAAACAAATAGGTAACTGAGTTCTTGCAGAGATGCACCTGCTGAGGAAATATTCCCTGAAACCAGTGTTTGTGACCTGACTGTGAGATACAGGTGCTGGTATCACAGCTTCAGGCAGCAGCGAGGAGCCATCATCTGGGTCTCCTACGCTCAAGTGATTCAGTGTCACCATTGTGTCTGTGCCTGTCACTGTAACACAAGACAAACACAATAAAAGTCACAGTGATGATTTTGATTTTTCCATAACACATGCATTCATTAATAATAATACTTCTCCCTGTAGTAAAGGCAAACTACAGTATTGGCATACAAGTAGCTTTAAGGCTTCAGCATCTGCAGTAGTGATAACAGTATTACTTACTGCCAGGCTGGTAGTCAACTGTTTGTTCCTCGGTGTGCCATGGCTGATGGGAAGGCAACAAGAGACATGTCCCCCACAGCTAAAATGGCTGCTGCATCTTCCTACCCCGCTGAACTTTGCCACTTCCCTTTAACAGCACTGGTTAACCATTAACATCACTCAGTCACTTTATGAGAGGAATGTATGTAAATAAATGCGAGTGTGTGGCCAGCTGTCAGTCGAAAAGAAAAATCTGCAAGAAAAGAAATCAAGAAAGGGGAAGTGTACGAAAGCGATATGCAATGAAAAACCCGATCAGGTAAACCAACTTGTATATCAACCGTATGCATGTGTGCATAGTTGGATACAACTGTAAAAGGTTTGTTTTTAATAGGAAAAAAAAAGAATATTTACAAGGTACAACTTGACTGTAACAAACCCCCTATAAATAACGTAATCCCCCCCCAAATGGTGTGTTTATGAGCGCCTGTAAAAGAGACGTTCACGCTGTTGCAGCAACAGGAGTGAGTTTAACAAGGAGCCTGTGGAACTGAAGTTCCCTCAGCTCATGACTTGGGCAACGTGCCTGAAAAGTTGGAGGAAAGAGAGAGGGGTGCAGAGCTGGCAAGTACTCACAATACAGTATGGCCACACGCACACCAAAGTGCACACGCACAACTATTTGTCAGGGTAACACAGTGTACTACCATGAACCATGCATTCCAGCCGGATTGCAACTGGGCTGCAGCACTTCTGCATAAAGTAGCACAAAGTCAATTTTTAATCAGATTTTAACCCACTGCTAATTATCCTTAAGAACTAATAGTAAAGGTACAAAGACTTTAGCTGGAATATTAACTTTTTTTTATTGTATGTAAACAGAGATGGAAGAGGTTGTGCTCTGGAAAGACAGCGTGACGGATCATGAAACACAGGTGGAAGCGAGAACACAGGTAGGTGAAAGAATTACTAGTGACATCTATTTATGTCACAGTATCTCCCATTAAATGTGGTTTCTCACTTACCATGCAGGACAGTTATAAGTGAAGCACATCAGATTTAATAATAATAATAGTAAAAGGTCCAATACATGAAAAGAACATCTCTGCCTGCCTACTTTAAAATCCATTTGCAGATATATGTGAAAGAATGTGAAAACCAAGGATCACTTGATCGCCTCTCAGGTGCAGTGGTACCTCTCACTCAGCTATGTGGAAGAAAATATCACAGAGCAGTGTCAAAGAGAAAAGACTGTCTGTGGACATCCATGTGGTGAGCTTACAGTTACAACTCTGGAAGGATAAACCACAGTTGAAAAATCATTTGGATAAAGAAGCCCATAAAATTCATTCAGCCATTAATTCAGTCAGTGCCAGCAAATGCAGAGACCCGTGATAAGGAGAACAAACACCCGGAGGGCACATCAGCAACTATATACCCTAACTGGACCTGCGTGAAAATGACAACTCTGCAGGTGGTAAACATAAGACGAATCAATGCATGAGTGTGGTCATTGCATCTTAAAACCCTCATGAAGATCTTGAGATGTCTTCCGCAAGACCACACACAAAGTAAAGTAACCCAGTCTATGCATTTCAAAGTGGTTAGGAATGCACAGATCTATTGGTTAAACTAAAGAACCGTATTTAGTGGTTTGAAAGTGGAGCACATCTGCCTCAAGGTAAAGAAGCCATCTCTCTAGAAGGAGGAGATCTGTGACGCTATGTATCCCCCAGCTACAAAGCTGTCCTTTCATCCTTTTCCGGAAGATCTGACAAAGACTCACACTTCACTCTCTGACTTCAAAAACTGAGTTAGCTTACATTGGCTCTCAACTTATGACAACAGCCAGGAGCACTCACAGACCAAGTGATAAGAGATAAACATCTGACAGTCCACCCCAGGAATCTACAGCCAGGACCAGTTACCTCCAATTCAACATTTCTTAGAGCACCAGGACTGAGATTCTTCACATACAGAAGCTGTTGTGTGTGTGTGTGTGTGTGTGTGTGTGTGTGTGTGTGTGTGTGTGTGTGTGTGTGTGTGTGTGTGTGTGTGTGTGTGTGTGTGTGTGTGTGTGTGCGTGTGTGTGTGTGTGTGTGTGTGTATTAAGAGGCAACATCAACAAGGCCAGAGCAGAGTAGGACAGTGGGAACACATGTGGATGTATTTTCCTTCTGTCATCAATGGCCCAATGGCAAACAATCCCATAATGAAGCCCTCATATGTACAGTGCAGCTGAGTATGTACACTTCATTACGAGCATTATGTCATCATGAACAAATTTTATTCAGCAAATATTGTGGTGTTTCTGTTTTGAAAAATTCTCTTGTGCAAAACATTTGGATCCAGTCTTCTGTTAAACGCCGTGCTCAGTATAGACAACCCATCAGATACATTATCAGCTGCATGCAGCATTTCCTGTTTCAGCCAACGGTGTGTTAACTGTTCGGGGGCTGTAGGGCTCACGAGACACGTACAATACAAGGTTATACACAATAACAGCACACTTGCCGCATTTGTCATACCAACAACACAGTAACAGAATAATGTCAATAGAATGTAGATTGTGTATGAGAAGGAGAGACTATTCTCTAACATCTGTTGGACTCATACATGTTTTACCGCTTCATTGCTATCATGTTTGATTCCATGTGTACTGTAGCAGTGTGCAGCAGTGCTGTGATGTTGCTGAGGGCTGGAGTGGTGCAGAATGAGAAGGGGGATGGGTAAATTGGAGGCTTGTGCTTTGTACTGTGTTGCAGCCAAAAACCAGAGGAACCTGTTTTATCCGCGATACTCAAACAGCTGCAAATGTCCCATATTTCAGCCTCTGTGTTAAAACAATGGAAATTACTGTACAGTTAGCTACAAAATAATTACTTTTTACATCTCTATGTTCAAATGCTGCGATACCCAC
Source organism: Trinectes maculatus (assembly GCA_016785345.1). Lineage (NCBI taxonomy): Eukaryota > Metazoa > Chordata > Actinopteri > Pleuronectiformes > Achiridae > Trinectes > Trinectes maculatus. The sequence continues at coordinate 32,034 of JAFBJQ010001647.1, read as the reverse complement.
TGAAAAACATGCGTCTGTGTTTTCAACAAAAGGTTTTATTACATACAAACACTATTTACAACCTCAGTGATACATACTCAGAGCAATTCCAGGAGAATGGGAGAATACTGTGCAGTAGTTTTCTCTAAGAGCACTCAGAAGCATTATATTGTTACTAGGAAAAAGGGGTAACCATGGCAATGATATTTTTCCAGGTAGGTAGGTGAAAGTCTGGATAGGCACGCTTTTAAAGCACCATTTGTTTCTAGTCAGAAATGAACGGTTTTCTATTGTGTTCAATGCTGCTCAGCAGAGTGTGTAGGCGAAAAAAGGCTTTTGAGCAAGTTTTGTTTTCCAAGTGGAAAATAAAATACTAGCAATATATCAAATACCACATATTACATACTTTGTACATGCAGCAAACATTAAAGTATTGTGTGCTTGTAGATAGTGGTACTGATGCATGCACAGGTCTTCTTTTCCGCCACCTCGGTTCTTTCTGATTGTGCTTTGAAGCAAGCAACGGTAATGGCTCATAATAGAGCATTATAATTGTTTTTCTTTACAGAATAAAACAACACAAATCAGGTATATTTCCAACACAATCTTATGTTATTTCACTTATTACTCTTCAGTCTTTTTGTTGTCATTTTTTACTAAAGCCCACATGGATCTGTCCTCAGTGATTTGTCTTTCTCTTTTTTTCAGCTGCAAGGAATATCACATATTCTAGCCAACCTTACCTATAATGTCATTTGATTGTCTTTGGTTCAAATGATGTGTAATCAACCCCAGTAAAGCCACATGTACAAATGCTTTGTAAGGCCTACAGATAGTTCAAGTACGCTGAATTAATCTCTTCTTATGATATATATTCTCAATACTCCAAACCAGTCAAGGAAATATCTTGCAAATCATTTGAAAGTTAAGAACAAACACAATCAGAACACAACTAATGACAAAAAATATCTATGCACCTCACATGAAAACTCATACATGAGTCTTACATACTCTTGAATATATATTTATATATGTATGTATGTATATATACATATATGGGCTTTCACTCAGCAGCCTCAGTTCAGATATATATCCCTAATTTAAAGCATTTAACTTTGATCAGGTCCAGTCATCTAGGTATTCAGTGATTTCCACAGGGAGTGGGAGGCTTATTGGAGAGAGGACTGCTGCTGAACTTGTGAGTGATGGGAGCTATAAGTCACTATCAGCTAAACATTGCATCTCATGGAGAGAAGGCAATCTTCAAACACACATGAAATTCATTAAGCTGACAGATACTTTAGGCCAAATGATGCAGAGGAGAGGGGAAGGACAGGGCACTGTATCTAGTCTGATTTTCTGATGGACAGCCTTGAACTATACATGTACAACAAAATGTTTTTAAGGCAAATGTGATTGCTGATCTTGTAAAAACACAACATAAAATGCTTTCCTTGATGCTTTCCTTTAAGATTTTAACAATCATCCTTAAAAAAATTCTTGACAGTAACTTTTTGGAATTGTCATGTAATTTACTTTTATATAGTCAGTGATCCATGTCTGCAGCCTTCTTTACGGGTTTTATGGATGCATTGTTATGCTTCTTTATTGTTTACCACCAACTGTCTATTAATTTTGTTCTAATGGACTTTGTTGTAATGGCTAGCAGCATTTTTAAGTAACGTTGTCTTAGTACCTAGCATCGATGAGCAAGCTAACTTTACACCTCCTCTGAATGCTGGATGAAATAACTTGTTAAAAGACCAGGTGTGCAATAACTGATAACAAGAGGACTTTCATACTTAGTTATTTGAAGCATGAGTATTGTTATAAACACTAAGATACTGTTTATCAGTACAAGAGAAAAATAGCAACATTTGCATGTCACTTGTGAAGTTAAAGGTGTGCTTCATAGTGTTTTGCATTTCAAGTCAGTCACACAGAAAGCAATTGTTTGGTCAAATTGGAAGTGCATCCCAAGCTGTCGTGATGAAGAAGCACGGAAGATGCAAACAAAACGAAGTGATGGTGAGAAAAAAAAGAAAAAGACAGAGAGAAGAGCTGGAGGGGAGTATACAAGTACACATCCCTGAGCCCCCCCTGGAAGGTGGTGTAACCCTGAACATGTCTGCATCAGGGTCCGTATGGGTCAAAGTGCCAGGCTGCGAGCATTGGAGGCTGAAGCCTGTGCACGCTGCACAACCCCTGGACACTTCTCTCTCTTCTGTAACTTGTGGTTTTGAAAGAAGCCCTCGTTCCGTGGGACACCATGTGCTCCATCTGGGAATGTCAATAGCCCTGGAGGCATACACACAGGACTTGATGACCAACCACGGAGAGATGATACTGACATCGCGATGGACACACTGCTCTAGTGGTGTAACAGACTTACCATGTCCCTCAACACGTCCATCTTTGAATTCTCCTTCAAACTTCATGCCATCGTATCGACTAAAGACTCCTGTGCCTTGAAACTTTCCATGAGCAAACTCTCCTTCATACCTGATGTGGTAAGAAGAGACTGCGCTGTTATTTGTAACTTTTGTTAAAGGACAGAGCTTTGTCTGTCTTGCTTACACACCTGGATCCATCTGTGAAGAGCAGTACTCCAGAGCCATGGAAGAGTCCATTCTCAAACTGGCCAGTGTAGCAGGTTCCATCCTGAAACTTGAGCTGACCAACTCCGTGCCTCCGACCTGTAAAATTGCACATCAGTTTAAATTTAAGCTACATGGGTCTACATCATGCACCATCTGACCACTACAATTTTTAGTGGTTAGTGATTTGATTGCTAAATTAGATTATTTATAGTGCATATCATACCGTGAGAGATGATTAACTGAGCATGGTATTTCAACTTGCTATGACGCTCAGGGTATTAAACTCCCTGGGTACTGTAAAATGACTGGATCTATCACATGAGCCAGTGCCTGGATCTAAGTACTCGCCCCCCTCCCCATCCTATACCCTCTGTCAACTAAAGGTTTACTACTGAATTAGGAGTCCCATCTGCCTCCCGTGCGGTGGGAATTAAGGCAGTCTAATCCACCAGATTTTTAGCAGGGATTTCTACTATAGGTTCCAGATTGGGAAAACATTCAAGGAATGTACTTGCATTCCCATCCGACCTGTGATCCACTGCTGAGGCTTAAAAATGTCAGAGGATGCACCTATACGTTTCTGGACAAATGCTACATCTACCTTATGCCTGCAATTTCCTGGAATATGCACACACACATGATAATGAATGTCAGTGTGTTTTTATTAAACCAGACGCAGCGACAAAGTAAAACTGCCTGCATGGTCTAGTGTTTCAAGTGCTTTGGTTTCTCAGTGGCAGCTGGTAAAGGACCCTACAAGATTTCCTAAACAAGTTCCAAGTCTAATCCAGCAGATTTGACAAAGCCCGAGCTGGTAAATCTGGCTCTGTTTGTCATGGGTTGCCAATGCATGCTAATTGGGATTTGACTAAATAGCTTGACCTTGCATGTCGATAATGGTAAGTGTGCATGTGTGTGTGTGTGTGTGTGTGTGTGTGTGTGTGTGTGTGTTGGAGAAAGAGAAAGCAAGAGAGTAAAAGTACTGCAATTGCACACCTAAAAGAAAACATAATATATTTAATTTGCTGCCATTTCTTCTTACAATGGATCCACCAGCTTACAAATACTACACGGAAACATACCTTTATTTGATCTTATATGATGCTGAATTTATTTCTCATTTCTCTATGCCAGTAACTCATCCTTTCCTCTTACTCATCTTAGACAACGCTATTTTGGTGACACGAGGACTAGATGTATACTGTGCAGTCGACACAAATGAAGTCAAATCACAAATTGTCAAATCTCTATAGTTATGATGCTGCTGCTTGCACATGAACTTCAAAAACTGTCTGCAAGTGTGTCTTGCCTTCTTTCCACTCTCCATGGTACTCCTCCCCACTAGAATAGGTGAAAGATCCTCTGGTCAGAGTCATGGTACCACTGTTTTCAACATGCACAAACATAAAAACACATTAGGCTCACAACCCTTTGGGTTCAAGTGAGAAATGATCTTAAATTATTGTAAAGCCTTGGTGTAGGTGCATGTTACTGTAATTAAACATTAAATGAGGTGCGGGTAAAAGGATAAAGAGAAGCTGTCAGCCCAGTCGGTCTATTTAATGTCTGGTGTGTGTTGGTGGTGCTGGTGCCAGTGTAAACCCAGTGGAAAAGAACATGCCTGATGTGAGTGAAAAACGTGACTGTAGCATTAATGCCAATATAAACAAAAGGCTTACCGAGTGATTCATTAAAAATACACTGCTCAGAATATCTCTTCTTCTATAACAAATGACAGTATTTTACAGAATAGCAGGTTGAATAAATAATTCATCAGCTGTCACCAAGATTGTAGCCTTATAGTAAATGCCCAAACCAGACTGTCTGTGTTTGTTTCGACTCTGCGCTATATATGTTGTTCAGCAGGCTATCGCTCGTAATAACAAGCGTATGTTAATAGTCTGTGCTCCATGGCAACACGACAACAAAAACAATGACAACTGAAAAGCGATAGCTTCTATTAATGCCATCGTTTACCTGTGAACTACGTTTGTCGTCTCTGTAGCATGGAAACCAGCGTACCACGGCAGAGGGGCGTACAGTAAAACACCGGCTGACAAACGTATGCGGCGTTCACGTGCCCGTCGTATGCTCCAAAATCCGAGGTCCAGTTAAAGGGTACTACGTCAAAAGTGCTGGAACTCTTACAGTATAATAAAATCACAACGTTAAATTATTATTTTGTTCACGTGCTTTGTGACCCATAAAATATCACATAAGAAACTTTAATGATGATGTATCCCCTGTACGATGCTTGTTTATTTTTTATTTATTTGGCGATCATGCGCACTGCAGCTCCGACGGCACTTGAATGCAGCATTATAACAGCATCGTTGCTGGTGGTGTTGACTCTTACTGAAAACTTTGTCCGATTGGCCTCGTGTGTTAACCCCCACAGACAGTGCAGACATTATTTTTAGAAGGGGGCTGTTTTAAACTTCTCGAAGCACTCCACACTGCTGCCGACAGGGATCCCTTCAGTTTATTATTGTCTGCAGTCCAGAAAACTATATTAGCTAATGCGTGCAATGTGTAAGCAACAGACCACACACACAAACACAGCCACACGTGATATTTTGTGAAATTTGTACTTCATTGTTGGTGGTGGTGTTGGGAATTATGTGCACACTGACATATTTTTTTGTAATTTTGATGATTTTGTCATTATATCATCAGACAAAATGCCAGGAAGTTGCATGGCAACTGGGAAAATAGTATTTATTTTAATTATGCATATGGAAAAGGGGTTACTACAGGCTAAATCAGTTGTCTTAGTTAAAAATCCAATTATGGCTTGACGTTTTCTCAATCAGAAATGCTTGTCAGATGGTTAAGAGGCTTCGTAAACCTTGTTTACCACTTTGGAATTTGGATGTTGACTGTCTTAATTTAGCATGTTAGCATGCTAGCTTTTGGCAGTTAGCAAAAAATATGAAGTGCATCTGAGGCTGATGGGAATAATGTTAGTTAGAATTCATTGGTCCAATCGCCAAATTATTGAACAAACTTTAATTTTGACTTGATATTGATGCAATTAGAAAAGCAGCCATTCACCTGAAGAATATAATACTGTACATGAATACAGTGTATGTGGTACCTTTCCTGGGCAATGTAGTCAATCCAACAGTTATAATGACATTTATTTAAAATCACAAGTCAGCACTGTAGTGGCACAACAAGAAACGTCCATAGATAATATGTCAGGAATAAAAAAATGCCTTGAAGTCAAACCATTTTTGCTTATTTTAGTCACATAGCAGAAATGACCTCTTGGTCTGGGGCTCTTTGCTTGGTGGGGTGAAACCTATGCAATATGGTTATTGACCTATAGAGTGAAAAACACACCTTAAAACCACATTATTCATTTTTAAATGCAACAGCAGTCCATGTTTACATCGGCGGGCAGATGCCGTGGATTATTGCTACATTTAATTTAACGGGTTACTGAATAACTGGTATAGCTGTGTCTATCTGGTGTGCGATAGTAACTGGGGGAGCAGTTTCCTCTAAATCGGTTTCCTCCCCTACACAGTAGCGCGCGCGTTCACGGAGACGAGCGCTTCCTCTTCCCGTGCTGGTGCCCGCCAGGCAGGAACGATAGAAAATGGCGAGTCAGTGCAAAAGGCAGCAATGCACAATCGACAGGCGCGGCTTTCGGCAGGAACTTGATTCGTGGCGACACAAACTTATTCACTGTGTAGGTAAGGACAATGTGAGTAGCACACCGCACAGTGTTACCGGTCGAATTTCGCCGCTGTGCGACCGTTATTGGTGTAAATATCCATTTATTACCGGACTCCGTTCGGGCATCTCCGAGCGACTTTTTGTCCTCCACTGTTTCCTTCTCACGGCAGCCAGCCGGAGCAGTTAGTTCAATGTTGTACTTTGTGGCAGTGTAACGCCGTGTGCTAGGTTTCGACGTTGATAGTGTTGTCCCCAAATAGGAACCATAGACTTTACGGAGCTAGTGGCGTAACGTTAGTTTGTTTAAAGGGCACCGTACTTCTTTTTTAAAGGGAGTGTCACTAGGCGTTGCGTCGGCCAAAAGACCCCGTTTGCAGAAATGCGCGTCCCCGCGTGATGATACTGTATTTTGGGTGGGGGGAGGGCGACACACGCCAGCGATGCATGTTTTCAGTTAACATTAAGATGCCTTGTTGTCTCTGCTCACCTCCTGTGGGCGCGCGACATAGCATGGAGGAAGTGGCCGAGACCCTACGCTACTGTGGGAGTTTCCATTTTAGACGACGGGCTGTAAACTTATTTCAGGTCCAATGTTAGTGCACGCGGCCGTGCAAAAAAAATAATCGAAATGCTAGTTGTTGACCTAATAATATTGTATTGTGGATATCAGTGTTGTGCTGAAGCTACACTGTAAATGTGCCACAATATAGTTGCAGAGATATTATCAGCAGTAGGTACCAGAACTGAAATTCATGGTTCCCAGACATATCCCTCTTATCATGGTGATTCTTTGTCTTTTCCTTTATTGCCAACCTGTGACATTGTCACTGTTTACATATTTTGACAACTCCGGTCTGCATTGCGTTGAAATTTGGAACATACATTCATGTGCAAGAGGATGAACTGACCTTTAATCTAGCTCAAACAACCCATGTGCTTTGGTTTATGTCTGTAAAAGTAACATTCCCATCAGTCACAGCTGGACTTTGTCTAATACTAATCATAGTAAAGTTACAAATTGGTTTCATGCTAAACAAAGATGGTGACCATGGTAAACCTAATACCTGACATCAGCATGTTATTTTGCAGATGTAAACCAGGTTTAATACTTCATTGTCCTTCAGTACAGATTCCCAGAGTTGACTTCACTGTAGAGGTTTGACTATTTGTCTCGAAGTAAGAGTTCTGGTTAAGAATTTTTAAGCACATTAGGTTTACAAAACAATTAAACTAAACCTCACTTTGTTCTCCCTGGATTGTAGTGCTATGTAAAACAGACAGATTAATATTCTGAACCTCCTTGTGGACTGGAAGAAGACGGTCCATAACCTGTAGTTTTGATTGTGGTGAGTCTTGATTGATTTGACAAAGATGATTTTTTTTTTATTGTAGAGGTTTATGGTCTTGAAAATGACTTTTTTCAAACACTTGATTATTATAACCTATTTATCCATAGACAGCAAGGAACTCTGTGTGCAAAGTTTTATTCTCTTACTCATATTGATAAATGGCTTATATTTACATCAATAATTTTACACTGTATAGAAAGCTTTAAAGAAGATGGAGAGGCTATGCCTTGTCAACCGCCCCCGTGTGATTTGGTAACATAGCAACAGCAAATGTGAACATTTCGCAGCATTATACACAGATGGATCTTGCAAATGAAGAGTAGATAACTGCTAACACATTAGATAAATGACACAAATATTAGTTTGCCAATGCAAACTGTAAATATTTTATTAGATTCATATTTTGGGTATTTGATTTTCTCCTTTTTGTGGGTAAATATATGAAATACATTTTCTCTGTATTTCTCTGCTGAGTTAATCTACACTAAATGCCTCAGATACATTTGTCAGTTCACGTCTTTAGTAAGGGTTTGTTTGTTTTATCCTGTTGAATGCCTAAATATTTCATGTATTCAGTGTATTTTCTTGTTGTTTGGCTAAACATAAAACTGGATTTAAATTGGATTTGAAGGACAGTAAGAAACATTCAATGTCCAGAATGCTAACTGCTGATGTTGCCGATCTTAAAATGTCACATTAGATCAAGCTCACGGAAAGGCTGCCATGTACAGTCTTATTGAATGTGTGATGTACAGCATGTACAAGGTATGGACTATGTGTGTGCAGTATTCTTGGCAAGATTTAAAGGTGCAGCTGCCATGGTGAACACTGGTACGGGATACCACCTATTTTACTTAGAGTATTAGTGGAATATAGAGGAATGTCAGTTAAAATACTTAGGTTAGCGACAAGTGTTTACTGATCCAAAACAAACTTATTCCAACTAAGATGCTGCAATACCAGGTAGGCCATGAGCTCATCATTGTAAAATTGGAGAAGATAATAGCTTTCTGACTAGTCACTAGCTACAGACCTTAGCCTTCTCATGTAGTCAGTTTCTCCTTTATGATTGACAAATGTCCCTTGTTTGTTTGGGCTATAAATTTAAGCAGCACAGTACATGAGAACAACATCAGTTTGTTGGCTGCAGAATGGCGTTCTGTCCATTACAACAAGGACACACTTTTGTTTGTGCTTTTTGGTGGAGAGGGCTGTTCTACACCACCACCACCACCATGCTGATGCTGAAATGGACATTTTGTCTTTGTGTATTTGATGTAAGCAGTAAACTTGCCTGGCAGAGACAAGGGCAATTGTCCCATAGAACAGCAGCAACAATTGTCTTTATGTTTGCCTATACATGTGTTCATGGTCCAGCAGCCCACAGACATAAACTCTGTGGCTGAGCTATGTGTTCTTTTTGGGTTTGGGAAATTTGGGCTGACATTTAAAAATGACCAGAATGGGATTAAGGGATTGCTCAAAAACATAACTGGTAAATGCTGACACCAGGCAGGCTGTCTGGTTCATAATTTAAATTTAAGCACGACCCCTTTTCTCCTCCAGCATTTCCTCCCCCTGTGATGTGCTTTTGGCCTACATTTTCCTAATTAACACCAATAGCTGGTTGTGGTTTTGTTGACATTTTGCAAAAAGCAACCAACAGCTGTTTCACATTAAATGCTTTGTCTTTGATTGTGTGTGCTTGAGTATACTGTACGTGTGTTTGCATGCACCTTTTTATATTTGACTAGAGCCACAGTGGTCTCATATTTGTTATTCAAAGTTATGCTTTGTGCAGCATTACACCATTTGAGTGTCAGTTTACATCATATCACATTAAGTATTCATGGTATGTTTTTTCCTCCTCTTTAGATGTTGCTCAAAGCTGCTACATCATTGCTCTCTGTAAAGCCTGATCCAACAACTGTATGTTTGTAATGAACAGGAGGATACAGTAGCAAAAAACTTCTTTCTTTTACCCATATAATGTTTAAGTTTGACTGTTGATCTGTCCCAGCTTCCTTTTTTGCAGCAGAGTAGGCAGCATTAATGCTTTTTAAATGGTAGGGGAGTTAGTCTTTTTCCTGACTTGGGATGAAACTAGGAATGTAGCTTATCCTAATCCTTGTCCCCAGCCTTTACCCCCAAGCAACATCTTTCGGCTTTTATAGAGCTTTTAATACAGAAATACACTCTCATTAGCATCATAATCAGATCATAAATGTTTAAAAAATATGATGCAGTGTTAGATAAAATAAGAGAAATTACTAATGACCAATCCCTTGCATACCCCAAAGACACTGGATTTAGTGTGGTTTATTTGGGCCTCAAATTGATTTTGAGTTCAGGACAGATCCTGTTCTGTGAGCTTGTGGTCACTCTCTCTGAGATTGTATTTGTACAGTAGGTTTCAGTGGGGGATGGGTTAAGTGGGGGTTGATGCTTCAATGTACATTTAAAGAGTGGTGGAGGGAAGGGTTGTTCATTTTGTAGAACTGCAGTCTTATAGTGAGGCTAAATATTATATTTGTATCGCTCTTTGTAATATTTAAATCACTGTATTTATTTTAAAATTTAAATTTGGGAAATTGGGGAATCAATGTCCAAGTCTCTTAAACTTGAATTCCTGCTGCCAGCCACAGATAAATCTAAGAAAACATTTGTTTGGAGATGGAATGATTAAACATTATTTAGCAGTTTATAGCAGACAAGTGGATGAGCTTACGTCTCGTCTGGCTATTACAGTGAAGGACATGATGTAGACGTTTTTCTAAAACATGAAATGTTTGTGGTTTACTCTTAACATAGTTGATATACAGCATAGCTGGATAACGTTTGAGCATTATAGTAGCAGTCATTAATTGACACAGATCTTGCTGAGTGTGCTGCTAATGGCATGTTGAAGAGTGCGAAGGAGCTTGCAGAATACATTCACGGGGGCTAATCAGTTGTATAAACTCTTTATGATGGAGTGTTACAGCTCAGAAAGCGCTTTGTATATGTTGGCATCATACACAACTGCAGGAAAGTTCCACATATCAACAAAAAAAACACATGTCCTTTGCAATTACAATGATATTGGGATGTTATATCAATAAAATTTGACCAACTGAAGGAATTTGGTGTAAAGGCTGCAGAACATTGGTCTTGACTATGCTGCCTACTAATGTAGTACAAGGTGCCAGCATTAAAGATAGAAGATTTTTTAAATCATGCATTAACCTGTAGGATTTCTAAGTGCAATGTTGTCACAAAATCAATATGTTTCCCCTCTTCCTGTCAGTGAATGTCTAGAGATAGAGGTCTGAAGAAAATTCTGTCAGATTGGGAGGAATCATGTTGGGTGTACGTGAGCTCTGTTAAAAAAGACCAAAACAAATGTCATTTTTACGGTTTGTGGCAAACTCCTAACTTAAATTATTTATCAAAATACAGGGACAACATAACGGCTCACAATACTGAGCTTCATTTTTTTCATTTGTCTTTCTCCTTACTACGAAATGCCTCTATGCCCTGTGCTTATTTTTGTATCTGGAGGCTATCTGATCGCTGTATGTCAAAGACAACTGTGACCGAATTCCCGGTTCAGCCTACCTAATTGGGGAAAGATACAATATATTGGACATAATCCAGGCTGTACATTACTTACGTCAGCGTATGTTAAGCAAGGGCTTGTAATACAGTGACATGTGGCTGTTTTATATTCTGTTCACTGTGCCTCCTGACTATTGCCTTTATTCAGTCTTTTTATAAACTCATTTATTTTATACAGCTTATATGACAGCTGTACTTGCTATTAATATTTCATCCATTGCACATGTACGGAGCTCGCTCCTCTAAATTTCTGCTGCTGGTCCTAAAATGAGGCTTGTTTGTAGAGGTTCTTTTTTAGCCGCTGCTACAAAATACTCTGCTCTGCCAGTTCGTGTGCCAAATGATAATATAGCCTCAAAGTCATGGTTTACAGTATGACTCATATTAAATGCCCTAAACAGAATTCCTGAGGAGTAGTTTGATGTCATGGCGCTGCTCTGTCAAACGAAAGTGGATGACCTACTTTTCTCCCCCTGCCTCAGAAATATTTCAGAAATAGGATTGGATAGCTTCAGCTGAAGTCCTGTGCACTAACCCAGAAACAGACTCACGTTGCAGCTATAGGCAAGGCTGTGTTTCACCACTTTGCCCCCTTTGCCTTTATGTTTGGTTGTTGAAAAGTGGGTGGGAACTGGTAGGGAAGCACAGCGAAGGCATTTTAACCGATGACAGCCTTCCTATGAATTCACTGCGAGTTTAAGAAAGGAGATTGTAAGGACTAATAATTTCTCATGTGTTGTCTTTGAAGACATACTGTAAGTAGGCATTTACTATAAGTATTTTTATGATTAGTTTGATGCATTTGGCTTCTTTAATCTGTGGTGTTATTTTCATTAAGGCCTAAATATTTGTAATTTTACACGCTACTTATATATATGTTTTATATACAGCGTTTTAAATACTTCTGTGTCTCCAATGTTTTGTGTTGGTATGGTTTCAAACATGTTTTTTTTTGCCTTTACGAGGATTTAGCACATTCAGAATAGTGTTCTCTCTTCTTCCTGATCCAGTTCAATAGACAGATGTTACGTCTGACCTCTTTAGCGCTTGATTTAATGCATACAATTGTTTTGGATGGGTTCTTTTGACCCTGCTGTGTTTAGCAGACATTGCATATTATTGTGTAAGTGTACTGTTTAAAAAAAGCTCTATGCAGGTCAACACACTATCGCTCAAACAGCTGTGACTGTTGAATACCACCCTACCATCAGTGATATATAGGGATTTTCCCCCAGCCTGCATATATGCCATAAGATCTTTTGCTTATTGTATCCATAGTTGTGGGAACTCTTCCAGTGTAAGCCTTTCCTTAGTGGACTATGATTTGGTTTTGCTTGAACGTCACTTCATCTGTGATATTATATAGGTACTTTGACACATTATATTCCAGCCTTGGTTCTGGCTGTTTCTTTTTAATGTTACAACATTCAGTCACTCCCAACTCTGAAGGTGCTTTAGTTGCTTGGCAACAGGAGGATGGAGTGCATGTATTTATTGTTGAAGTAAAAACCTGAGGTAAAAGCTGATAATATATGTTTTAACAAAGAGCACGGGGTTTCCAAGATGAAGTAGAAAGGCAAAGGCAAGCCTGAGTGTAGGGATAAGACGCATGAAATGCCGGTTATTTTTTAGTGCAACAAATTATTGAATTTCATCTGTGTTATGCTGCTGCTGGTTTCAGAACCAAGCCTTATTTATCCATAAATCTTAAAAAAAGATGTAGTTCAAAGTGTAAATGTTTTGTTTTCTCATGTATGATAATGACATTTTATTGACCACCATCTGTCTATTCTCAGGTTTTGAGAGCATACTTGAAGGTCTGTTTGATCCAGAGCTGGTAGAGGACCTAAAATTATTTAAAGGTGAGTATCTTCGACCATGTTTTATAATTAAACTGAGTCAGGGTTATACAAATGTCATCTGCTAGCTGCTCATTTTGACAATGCTGTGACATTGGTACCATCTGGTACCCCTCTGCATTGACTTGACAAGACAGCTCCTCTAGCTGTAGAAGAGAAGATGCCTTGTGTTCCTACAAAGTTGGTGTTTTGGATGGTGTGGGACCAGTGTAAAAGTTTAAAGTGTCCTGCAGATATTTTTACAATGCATAATGTTAAAAAGACAATGGTGGGCATTATATGAGTATTCATTTCATTTGCAGTCTCACTGCAGATTCTCAAAAGTCTAAGCTGACACTTTGTGCTATCCTGAGGGTAGGCACAGCCATTGAGAGCGATTGAGAATTGTCAGTTTTACTAAAACAATTAAAACTCGTAATTTATGGCCTATACCTGCTCATTTAAATCATTACATTTGGTACATTTTTCATTGAGTTGTGAATAACTGTATAATGACAGATCCTCAGACAGACGGTCAGACAATATGGTTGTCTCTAGTGATAATGCATCTCATAAACAAAACTTAGTATCACAGTATCAGTCAGGCTGAATAGAAGAATATCTATTCTTTGTTTGACAAAAACTAAAAAAAACTGTCCCTCGTTTTTGTGTCCACAGACTTTAAGCCAGTAGCTGTGTCTGATTGGTCATTTGATGAAAATTGTCTTTTTTGCTGTTTGAGACGAGACAAGGTAAAGGTAAGTGCTTTCTGTACATGTCTTCTTTCTGTACAGGTAATATCTTTCTGTACGTTTTGAATAATCTACAATCTTCTTCAGCCTGTACGTGTCCTGTTCTTGACTTGACTTACTGTTGCTGACTTACCATTGACACGGACTGTTTAAAAACCTCTGACCTAATAGACTTGTCGTTTGACAGGAACACTTAATTGGCTTACGCAAGGAGGTGCTTGAAGATTCGCCCAAACCTCTACTGGTGAAAGATCAGACCACAATCAGCAGATTAGAGAAACAAGCGGAGGAATTTCTCAATGCAGTCCTCTACAGAAAAGGTGAGTTGTTCAGAGTGTATCAGTATTTTGCACAGCTGTGACAGTGATGGACTTTGTACAAGAAAACTTGTCTGGAAGTTTTCATTTCAGCTATCTTTACATGACCGTAGATTGCTACATGAACAACTCTTATGGCGAAAAGAAAAATGGTTGAATTTGTTATTTGTAAATGTATACTGATACATAGTCAACATTCACTGAGCTCAGTGAGGGAATGCAGTCACAGCTGTTTCTACTTTGGATTTTGTTTCTTTCAGATGTGCCAAATTTCTCAGACCCTCACATTCCAGTAGTTGCTCGAGAGATCCTTCAGAGAATGATCCGACAGTTTGCTGCCGAATATACCTCAAAAACCAGCTCCCCTCAGGACAGTTGCTCAGATACTCTGCCTCACTCTGACCAAAGCCTGCCGACATCACCCTTGCTCTCAGGGGATCTTACTTCTGCCAGCCCTGTTGTCACCTTGGCTGGACCTGCACACAACCAGAATCCCGTCCTCAGCAAGCTCCTCATGGCTGACCAGGATGCTCCCCTTGACCTCACCATCAAGAAGCCCCCAGCTGAGCCTCGTGAACAAGGTAGTGTCAAGTTTAACATATCCTTAACAGAACAGCTTAGTCAGGACTGAACAGAAGTACACCAGTGAAGGGGCAGTCTGAACTTAAAATTTTTTTTCCCAAGCTTTTCTTTTTTTTAAACAGATGGCGTCCTTGACTTATCTATCAAAAAGAATCGCAATAGCAGCAGCAGCCTGCCTGTCCATGGTTCCTGCCTTTCTCCAGCCGCATCCATGCTCAAGGGGTAAGATAATTTTCTTTCCCATTGTGTCTTGTGTCTCCATATCACATGGTGCCATATTTTTGAATATATGTTACAGTGTACTTTAGAATGACCACAGCATAGATCCGGAATGCTCTTAACTAACAAATGTTTCACTGACTCACTGGTTGTGTGAAGTGGTATTGCTACACAGGGCTTAGATGGGCCTTAAAAGTCTGGCCCTAAAATTGCCAGTCAGTTGGTTGTTTGATGAAGGTGAGCAACAAAAAAACAGGGTTGTGCTAACGCAATTGCTTTCTGACACTAAAACAGAAAGATTTTACCAACTTTATTAGAAGGAAAACTATTCCATGTGTCTATGTTGCTTGATGCTGCTTTTAAACCTGTCATTCTGAATGACAACATGATGCAAACTACAGACTCCAAAGTTGTTGCAACTGCCATGCCCCTCATTTTTTTGTCTCTCCTGTTACGTTGTGAAAACCCTTGTGGGGGCTGGTGATACATGTCACTAGTATCACCAGCTAGAGACTTCAAAGCAGCATCTTGTAAGTCTGTGAGGCTTAAAAGATTTCTGTTAGCTGAACTAATTTTTAGTTTCTGTTCATTATTGCCTGGCAAAGCACCTGTAAGCCTAATGGTGATTTACTACAGGACTGGCCTTGTTAAAAGTTTTGTATCTGTATGCACGGTGAGTGATTTAATCCCCCCTTTTAAAAATAAAACAGACCACTTAAACAGATTTCAGTGTAAACAAGCAATGAGAAAGTACTGAAAAAATAGGACATTTCTGATTACCACAACAAATTTTTAGTTTATTTATACAGAACATAAGTTACATCAAGGAAAATTCGCAATGTTGGTGCAGAATGCAAGTATAAACTAGAATATTTTTTATACGTTTGCCCTTTTTGTTGTAATCCTATTAGGAAAAGACATACCTCAGACATTCCGTCATCAGTTAAGCAATTAGTTCATAATTTGAGAGGGATGGAACCTCTCAAACAGGCAGTAGAGTAGAGATACAATTGTATTTTAACACTCATTTGCAGTGATGAATTAAAAGGTAGAGAGGTGGTAAAATACATTAATTCACAATTGTATGCCATGTTCTTCAAAGGAAAGATTGCATTGAACTCAGTGTAAGCATTGCCTACATATCATCATGCATGCTTTGAATTAGCATAATGCCACATGCCACATTTTTGCACTACAGTCATTACTACCAAGAAAAGAAAATATATGTTCTCTTGCAATCTCATTTTTTCTTAATAACAGGGCTGTGTATCCAATTTAAATTTACTTATATCATCTGAGAATAGATCTTTACCCAACAAAGATGCATTTTTTGTAGATTGTAGTCTTTCTTAAGACCAAAGCCCCCAGATTCAGTTATTCGGTCTACTACAGTTAAAATATTATTGACTAACTACACGATGGCAACTTAGAAATGTAGTCTTTTGCTGATTTTAAAGTTAATAGTTCAAAAGTGGTTATCATTCGAAGAGAAGCCGACATAAAAACGACTTCTGACTTCTGACTCATTTCACATTTATTACAATTGCCAACTGTTTGATTAAAATGTCATCCTTCATTTAAGATCTATGGAGGACGTAAGTAACAAGAAACCCGTTCGAATTAATAAATTAATAGTTGGGGACATTTTAAAAAGATATGGGAGCAGTGATGGAAGCTTTTATGTCTATTTAGGAGAGAATGTCAAGATTATCAGTTAATTTTGTATTTTGGGAAATGAAAAACGCACACAATCCCTTTTTGCACATTATATTTAGTTAAGGTCACTACACTTGAGGTAATAAGTTAAGTTTGGAGTTTGATACATACAACCCTACTGGCTTACTCTTTTATTGCTGTGCTTGTTAAGTGGTAACGTCACACACAAAATGTCAAAAGCTTAGTTATTAGATTACTGTAGTTATTTTGTATGGCATAGTGATTATGCCGTGTTTAACAGCTACATACAAAGTTGCCTTACCGCACAGACAAATGATCCCTCCTTTTGGCTGTGCTTTTTGAGCCATGGGAACAATAAGACCTTTTTGTACTCCTTTTTTTGTTTTATTTTCATCGTTTCTTTATTCTTTCTTTTTGTTTCTTATTTCTTATGTTGATGCAAAATTTGTAAACAATCATGAAAGCAAGCAAATAAAAAAATGTCAACCTTGAGCCTTTTTTGTTCTTAAACGTCACACACACAAAACCACACTATTAGTCAGTCGAAAAGATAGTGATGTTACCAAAGCAAGATCATATAATAAAGGAGTGGCCAACATCCTCCCCACCCCAACCCATCCTCCTTTTAGAAAATACAAAAAAGGCACTGTGCAAGCTCTGCTTACACCCAGTTTCCTTCCATCCAATCAGGCTATCCTTGAGAGCGGACGGACAGGTCGGGCTGTTAATGAGGAGCCTGCAGAATGGGAGGAGGAGGGAGAATATCGGCCACTCCAGCCCGTATAAACCTTCCTCGTCTCTTGCTTACTCGCTGCACATCAAAGAGGAGGCCAATCTGGAGAGCGACCCAGAGTCACCTCTCGACCATAACCACAGTTCCAGACCCACTGACCTTTTCAGAAACGGATCTACTTCCTGGAATTCCAAAACTCATTTCGGAGCTCTCCTCAAACTCAAAGCTGTCAGTGAGGCGTCAGAGCACCTCACAGACATTCCCAAGTTGTTGGAAGCTGCTGGACTTTTAACAAAGTCACTTGCCTATGAGAAAGAAAAGCTCCACGAGGCCTGTTCAGACCACATCATCTCCCTTTCTCATTCACCATCTTTTGACCTTAAGATTCCTCAGGTACGGAGCTTGGCTGCAGGGACAGACCCATCTTGGGATCCTTTGTCCACTGAGTATTCAGGTTCACCTTGTGAGAATGGTCTGGGAAAGAAGCTGCATTCCATGTTGCCCAGGCAACTCCAGAAAAAGAGCAACAGAGGTTTTAGCTCAGGTTCGGAGAAGGAATACTGTCCTTACATTACTGACCACCAAGCCTTGGGAGGAAACTATCATCTGGACTCAGAGGCAGACCTAGGTAACAAGCAGCCAAGGAAGAAACGCGGGCGCTATCGACAGTACAACACGGAGCTGCTGGAAGAGGCTATTGTAGTGGTGATCGGTGGGAAAATGAGTGTGTCTAAAGCCCAATCAATATATGGCATCCCACACAGCACCCTAGAATACAAAGTTAAAGAGCGACTGGGGACCTTGAAGCATCCCCCTAAAAAGAAACTGAAGCTGATAGGCCCTGTAGAGGAACGTGATGGATCACAGTGTTCAGAGAAGAAAGAACTCCAAATTTCACAGCAGGATGGTCTTGAGAAAAAAGAGAGTGCATATGATGAGAATGGGAATCATTCACGTGATGGAAGCCTCTCATCAAATGAGTAATTTGCGTAAAGTCTTAATGTTGTAACACAGATGTACTCGTTAGACAGCGGTAGTAGCTGACTTGTTTTTCCATGACAACCTAACATTTTCTAACTTTTAAACCAAATTAGTTAAACTAATTGGTTTCTTTTACCCTTAATCCCTTAATATAGTATTTGTTCATCTATTTTTAACACTCTGTGTACCTGCCCTACATATTGTACTTGGAGGGCATACTTGCTGTTGTTTAATATTTTAATCTTTTGTAGTATATTAAAATCAGAATATTTATTTGGGTAATGCTTTAAATGAATCATGTTTGGCTTTATAAATTTATTCTTTAACCACAGAGCCAAACAGAAGCATCTCTTAGGAAGTGGCGCCCCTCTGTGTCTTCTCACAGTACTGTTCATAGCACTTGGTTATAGCTTCAAAGTAAATTCTAGTGGGCATGTAGGCCCTGCAAATAGAAGTGAAAGCATAGTAAATATTTTAAAAATTTTATGAATGAATACAAATAAGCTGAACTTACTGAAATGGACAAACAGACCGTGTATTCAAACACTACTTCAAAAAAATAAGGTCCAAACCCAAAATGTCCAAAATATGTTTATTTTGCTAATCAGCATGATTAACATGATCTGTTGTCCAGCATTTTACTTACCTTTTTAAACCTGTCTACAATGATGATAGGTTCCACCACCTATTTTCTCTGTATGTTTTGCCACACTATATGAATGGTAATAGTTCTTTCATTGCCTTCACTGCACTCAGGATATACAAGACTTTTTGTTTAGGATTAAGTACTTTTCAGTTAAAGAGCTTTTTTCTGTTAGATAAAGAGTTATTGTTAACATAAATCCGGTATACCTCAGCTACATACTTAACTTAAGTGCGTTGTCTCATAAATCACCTCCTTGAGGTAACTTTCAGGACGTCTTTTAGATGAGTACTGTATGTGTATCCGACTCTCAGATGTCTTCACAATCTACCTTAACTAGTTATCAGTAGCATTTCAATGCCAGAGTAAGCCTTTAGAACATTTCAGTTCTATGCGACTTAGAGCTTGTCTTTTTCAGGTTTCATATGTTATCTTTGACATTTCTTTCACTGCGACATGCAAAAGGCAGCTTTTTTTTAAGTAACAACATAAAACATTACAGTATACATAGTATTATATTACACACACACACCTACACACACACACCTACACACACACACACACACACACACACACACACACACACCTGGTTGCCCATGGCACACGATAAAGAATTGTCTCCTCAGGTCAATTAGTAACACTCAACTGTTAGTGAAAATAGTACTCTTGTTGTCGTGACTGTGCAGTCACACATAGTGCACTAGCTTAACGCTTGGCAGCAGAGAAGGTGTAACACTAAATTGCATTCAGGTATTTTCTTCTGAAAATGAATACTTCAGGTAAAAAAAATCAGTCATGTTTTTATGTTAGTCTGAGTACTCAGTAAAATCTTTATGCAGTAATGCTATTTAAAGAAGGTCTTGGTATATGTTAAGTTTATTAAAAACAGCTTTTTCAAGCAATATTAGCAGTCAGATTTGAGAATCCTGGCAGACTACCTTGTAATAATGGCTATTTAGCCAAGGTAACCAATGTCTTAGTTAGCTTTTTTCAAGTTACTAAGGTTCAGTGAAAATATATTTCTCATTCTCATTTGTCTGTTATATTTAATCTTTGGTTTTATTAAATATTTATTAATTTTTGCATAGTGATATAGCAGTCCAGATTTACTGCAGTTATTTTTGAGAAACCATTAATAAGATTTGTTTTTTTTTCAACAAAAAAAGTGATGGTTTGAACTGAAACATCGCTGACATTTGTGTATTTTTGTTATGGTCCTTTACATTCTTTCTATTCGAAGGTTTGGTTATGGCACTATTACTGTATGTAAAGTTTGATTTTAAAACCATTACATGTCATTTTCACTTTCACTTTTCTGGTGGACTTGGTAGGAACCCACGTTCTTAACTCTAACTTATCTCTAACGTGCGCTGCCCAGACACCTAATTGTGCATTATCAGTTATACCTCAGAATATTGCAGAATATGACACCATTGCCCTTTTTATCAGGGCAATACAAAGGTTTTGCAAATCTTGGTGTTTTTGTAAATTTAACAAATGTATACAATGCTCCTTAGATGAAAGTGGATATTCACACCTTAAGTGGTACGTTGCATAAATTTGTCCAAATTGTAAAAATGCGATTGGTTCAAGCAGTAAAATCGAGTGTAAAAACTTTGGCCCTTGTTTGACACAGCACTGTAACAGTAAAGTCACTACATTAGATTTTGAAATTACTAATTTGTGGGTCTTTGCTTAATTGTAGATGCTTGCATTAATTGCAGTTTGAATTTTCATAATAAGTTTGCAGTTCCTCTCCCCTCAATTCTAAAAATTGTTTGTACTTGTTGATTCACTGTACATTATACATTTTTGTTAATTCAAGTACACATCTATAATTCGGTTAAATTCTGCCTGAGATTCATTGTTATTAGTTAAATTATTTTTGCACTGACAATCATCCAGCCTTTTTTCAATGTCAGTTCATTTTCTCACTGAGTGTTTTATCTATTTAATTTAATATTATGGACATACAACCGCTTCAGACTTTTTGTTCTTGTAAACCCAGTGGTATACTACCTCATCTGAAAAACCCATATCACAGTCTACTGGTTTATGTAGCAGACATGTACACAATACACACTATTTTAGGGGGCGTAGCATACAGGAAGCGTTAACATAAGCTCATAGAAAACATGTGAGAATATGTTCTGTATGTAAATATTTATGTGTTCCGTTGTAGTTCATTGCACCCTGATCTACTTAATGTTTTCTTATTCTCAGTGTTTTGTTCTTTTTGGGGATGGAGCAGTGTAGGCTCAGTTCTATTTGAACAGTTGTCACTAATGGAGTTTTGATGGTCTCTTGCTGCAGGGAAACCATTTTGTCTATAAGTGGTTGAAAACTTCTTTTTAGATACCTAGTGATACTGATGAGTTGTTTTTTATGCAGTATTTATTCATTTATATTAATTGCTTAATGGCTTTAGCATTATTTAAGTAATTGTGAATGTAAATGGCTTTATTAAATAAAAGGTAACTTCTATACATGCTTATAGATATTAAATATATAGTGCTTAAGAGACAAATTCAGTTACATTACATGATATATGTGACGGGATAAAAGTTGAGACTTTATTCTGACAAATATGTGTATTTGCCTCGTAAATATAATATGAGAACAAACTCTTAGAAGTAATATTCAGTGGTTTGGTTCTTAAAAGACTATTGTGTCCCTCTCCATAAAATCTATGTACAGATTTTTATATTTGATTTAAAATTTACACTGTTCAAAGGAATGCCACTAGTGTATTTTGCATGATTGGACTCATGTTAGCTGTATATGGTATATGTGTAAGTCAGTCTTTGAGGAAGTATAATTGAAAGTACTGGAGTCTTGTATCAAGTAAAATAACTGTGATCTTGAAAAAAAAAAGCTAAATCAGTTTGAATGTGATTAATGGTTCAGTGAAGATGTATGATAAAATGCTCCCATATAGTTGTTGTTAAACGCTAGGTTAGTAATATCCCTAATGTAGAGAATATGAACACTGTTAATGTGTCGGTGCGTGTCTATGTGTGAGGTTGCAAAATATTGTGGAATTGAGATGTAATTTGGTTTGGTTAAGCTTGTTAGATTGGTTATTTTTGAAAGTGAAAATGCTTTTTGTCAGTTCCTCATTGCATTGCTAAATGAAGCAGAGTATAAAGCCTCAGGTATGAAACCCTTGCCACGTGTTATTCAGGTATTCTACTTAACTCCTTAGACTTCGCAAGCAGGAATGTGACATTAATGGGCTTAGCAAAAACAGTTGGTTAGGTTCCAGTCGCAGCAAATCTTATTTTTTTAATCTTTAAAAAATATTTTTAATCTGTCAAAGTAACATCAGTAATATTTTGACAAGCTGTCCAAAGCAGTTTGTGTTCTACAGCCAAAAATCTTAGTACATCCTTTTTACTTTACTGCATAATGAATGTGAGTATAACTTCCGTGTTGTTCAAAATTACTCTAATAAAAGTCTAATAAAAGTGAAAGTCTGAAGACTTTCAGTTTTATTCCACATGCATTATGTATGCATGTCTTCAACCATTCAAACGTTGTATTGTAACCTTGATTATTTATTGCTCAAAATATAATTTTGTTTACTATTTTGAAATATTGAAGAGATAGAGTAATCAGACTACTTTAAACAAATAGTATTCATCAGAGCAATCAGATTTTTTTCTACATGTATATCCTGCAGTTGCTTTTTAGAGCATTTTCTGTTTTTGTGAATGTCAACATAGCCTTGTGACATGTCACCTCAGGAATCTAGATGTGGTATATTTCTTCAGTCTATCTCCTCGTTAAAAGCTCACAGTGTAGCCTGGAAATGACTGGTTTTACGAGGAAAATACATTTTTCAGAGTTATAAGATAAATATATTTTTGGCATAACGTGATGGTATAAATGCTTCAAATGTTTCGGGGGATTTTGTAGTAGAGCTACCTCACTGACACAAATTCAGCCAAAAAACCCCCACCAAAACTCAGTTAACTGATTAATTTTCATTTGCATGAGCACAAACAAAATGTCAGCGTTAGAATAATACATTTTGGATATTTCAGTCATCATTTTTTACTTGTTAATTTGTCTTAAGTTGTTGAGCACTAGTATCTAAATGTCAAACTTCACATGAAATTGTAATTAAATACACAAACTTTAGAGAAATGGTGTACTTGATATTTGCCCCTGATGTTTTTGCTTTTAAGTGATACAAAAATGTGTTTGACCAAGTGGGGCATTGTTGCTAAATGTTTTTTGCATGTAATAAGTTTTCTTGATGTGTTCTGTAACGGAAAGCTCTACTGTGCAAAAAAATACAATAGTTGTAACAAAAAATCACTGGCTAAATGATTCACTTTAAAAATCCCTTATTCTTCTAATAAATATGCAATGCTAAACATACATCTGTGAATTATTTCTGTTTATTATTTCTTAAGTTACTGCTTCTTTTGTGCTTACATCTATTTTATTCTTTTTTTCCCCAATCAGAGAATCTCCTGACTTCCGTGCTGCAAAGGCAAAAGACCTTCAGTCCACCTCCACGCTGGAACAGTTTATGGCCAAACTCTGCCCCCACCATCAGAGGCAGATTGTAGATGCCATAGGTTTTCTGCAGACGGAAGTCAAAGCACTTGCATCCTCCAGCACACAGCAAGCTTTTAACTCTACCTCTGGAATACAAAGCAGTGCTTGTTCCCCCGCAGTCACCACTGAGAAATCCAGTGAATCCACTCCCAAGTCGGAAGTCCAGGATATGTCCCTTTCTATCCCAAGCAGTTGTTCAATTAAGAAAGTTCAAGAGAATGCAGTGTCACTGAAAACATCAGTTACTACAGGCCCTGCTTTGGATCTTTGCAACCCTAGGCCTGGTAGTAACAGTGCTTTGCTTTCTGCCACCACTAATCCACTGGAAACTGAGGACACTCGGCACGGTGATCATGCACCTCTGAAAATGAAAATCATGGCCAGCAATGTTGCTGCTGGTAAGAAGTTGTCATGTGTGCTCAATGCCACCCTTTCATCTCACTCTGACACTTCAGAGGATCGGCAGGGACACTCAACTTCATCCAGCAGAACAGAGACGCACAGTGCTAGACTCAGCTCCTCTGTGAAAAGACACAATCAGGTTACTCACATGCATCAAGCTAGGCAAAGAGAGACTCTTGGAAATGCTAAAGATACACCAGCCAAACTGTTTTCGGTCCACACGAGCAGTCCATCAGACTCTCAACGAACTGCCAGGAAGACCCCGAGGGCATCCTCTGATCACCGGACCCGAGACTCTGCTTGTAGTAGAATGGACCCTGATCTTGGGCACTGTGACATTGTTTTTATTGACAAACCAATTACAGAGTGTTTTAAGGAACAGCAGCGTAACATTCTTCGGCGGCGCAATGCCAGAAAGAGCACCAGAGGGCATATATACTCAGACGAAATCTGGGAACTGAAAACTGTGCGTACATTGGCTGGAAGGGGCAACTGTCCTAATCCAATGCCCGAACTAATCACATTAGTCACCCCAAAACAAATTCTTTCAAAGCCCGAAGGCGTACCCCCTGTCGATATGCCCTTTGTAGGATCATGTAGGGAGTCAATGAATCAGCAAATGTCCACAGAGGAGTCTGATGAAAATGTGATGCCAGGAGCAGGGGATGTGGTAGAATTAGCAGATGGTGAAGTAGACGTTGTAGTTGAAACTAGTCAGACAGATCAGTGTCAGAGCAAGGGACAGTCTACTTCTCCATCAACAGAGAACAAAGAAACAAATTTAGAACAGGATATAACTGCAGATTCAGGGACAATAAAGGGAAGTGATGAAACAGTAACTCTCCATCTCCAGTCGCCATCTGACACAGACAAAAATAGTGAGCCTGAGCCTCAAGAATATGTATCTGATAGTACCATGCGAACAGAAGCAAAATTAACAGCAGAATGTTTAGAAAATACTACAATAGAAGGCGCTGAGACAGAAGTTTCAATAGACATATTGTGCACCAGTGACCCAGCTGTTCAGCAGAACAGATCGCCATTGCCCATGAGTCAAGCTGATGAAGAGATGGAGAAAAAAGAATTGGAGGAAACACAAAGTGAACAACATCAGGATTTTGAACCAGAGACACCATTAAAATTTAACAACTCCAAACTGACAGAGGAACCTATCAAAGATTTAGTCCCTGAGCCAATTTTAAAAGATCTAGAAATGGAAACTTCTGGCACAGCAGAAAGTGTTATTCCTTTAAAGACAAATGATGATAATGATAATGATAGTGATTATGATGTGTCTTCAAAGACACTTGATGCGCTCTTGAAGGAATTACCCCCATGGCGTAGAAAAAGAGGTACTGTAATTTCATTGCCGAAGCGGTTAAAACAAAGAGAATCAGTGATAGTTGGTTATGTTAATGGAAGACCTATATCAGCCTCTGACAGAAGTCTGCGACGAAGATCAACCAACAGCTCTGGATCTAACAAAACCCCAGTGAAAGCAGGTCAGAATGTAGCCAGTAAAACCTCGGCAATTGATTCAACTGTTGAAAACAAACATTTGGAGAAATGCCTACCTGAAACATGCATTTCCGTACATTCGAGTGAAGCTGCTGTTGCGATTAAACAGGGTACAGACCCATCTTCAGACACAGCATTAAGCCCAATAACTAAAGTTCCCCTAAAGACTAAACAAATGCACACACAAAAGAGAATTCAGCATGCTCAAGATATTTTGCCTTTTATATCTGATCAGCCTGCTGATGGCCCTCACAGCACTGAATCTAAATGGCAACTGAGATCAGCAAGCCAGAGGCCTGGAACTCCACAATCACTGCCCACTAGTGTCACTTCCAACTCATCCCCTAAACCAACTGGTGTTCAGTCTACAGATGAGCTTCTCCCCTTCTCCCTTCCTTCTTCAGATCCAGGTACTCTTTTGCCTCTAATTAGCTCATCTCCCCTTGTAGCTCCTCAGCTGTCCCAAGAGAACTCAGTTCCAGAGACACCTATGGAATTAAAGACTGAAAAATCTCAGCAAGTAGAAGCAACTTCTGAAGAAATACAACCAAATGAATTACAAAGCAAATCACTTGCTAGACAAAAGCTGAGGTCTGCAAAGGTTGCAGTAGATGACCATCAGAACGACATACAGCTATTAAGAAGTAAGCGGGTTGTCCGAAAGGACACTGAAGCATGTGATGTTGCTTTGCCACAAAAACTAAATGTATCATCTTTAGAAGACACGTCCACAAATGATGATCTTTGCAATTCTGATGTATTAGAAAAACCAACAAGAATGCCTTTAAGGAGTGAAAGTAGTAAGGCTGATATGTTTCACCAATATGTTACTCAACCACCACAACTGGACACCAAGAAATTATCTTTAAGATCACAAACACTGGTTGCACCTTCTACCAGCACTCTTATTGTATCCGGAAGACAGAGTGATGCAGCTCCCTGTATTAGAATAATGCCAGAAAGAATCAGTAAAACTCAGGTGAAGTCTGCCCCACTGTCTGGTGCGCCTGTGTTGCCCCACAACTCATGTGTTCCTGCCATCACAACAAGGACTGAGCCCCCTAAGCAACCTATAAACAAATTCTTTGGGGCTCTGACTGGAGAAGAAAATCAGCATCTAATTACAAATTTAAACCTGAAGTATGATAAAATGCAAAAAGGTTGGGTGCAAATGGATAAAGAGGGTCAACCAGCAACAAGATACAAGAACAAAGCTGACAGACAGGCAGCTATATGGAAAAGCAAACGTAGAGCTCGTAAACCAAAATCTTTGGAGCACCAGAAATTCTCACCAGTTCAAATGCTCTTTATGAAAGGTTTTAATCTGACCAATATTTGTCGCTGGTTCCTCGAATCAACAGAGACAAAGTCCCTTGTCATTGTCAAGAAGGTAAATACACGTCTTCCATCAGAAACACAGCTGTGTTTCCACAGCTCATCTAGTGCTACCGGGACTTCTCAGGGGGTATTTCCTAGCCTACAGGCCGAGCGCTTAAAGAAACATTTGAAAAAGTTTGCCATTGCCTCTCCTGTAAAGAGCAACCCCAAAAGTCAGAAACTGATTGCTAGAGCTCTGGAGCAAGAGGCAAATCCAGTTAAAGGGAAAGAGAGGAGAGAACCTCCAAGTACAACTCAGACTTTAACTAAATCACACTGTTCTGCTAAAGCCCGTGCACAGATATGTGAATCCCAGAAATCTTCCGGTAGATCAAAGAATCCAGCTAGCGCAAGAATTTTAAGAAAATACTCAAATATTCGAGGGAAGTTGCAGGTTCAACAAACTAATGCTGGAATGAAAAAGGCTGCAAAAACATTAAAAGCCAACAGTATGAAAAAAATTGCTACCACAAAATCTGCCACAAAGTCTGAATTGAAACCATCTCTAAAGGCACAGAAGTCACCTGTAGCTGTCAGTAAACAAATGAAAGAATCTGCAGCAAAAATGGAAAGACGGAAAAAATTGGCCAGCAAAAGAACTGGAAAACATTCCATTCAAGAAAGAATAGCCAATGTTTACAACATCAGTAGAGTCTCAAGAGATGAAACTAAAAAAATGCCAAAGAGAAGTTCTCAACGACTAGGGTCTCCAAAAATATCTGAATGTAACATTGTCGACACATCTAAAAGCAAGATTGACAATAAAAAGCCAAGTGAAGCTGAGAAAGCAGTGGTGGAAAAAGCTGCAGTGAATAAGATGCATGCTGTCAAAGTCCACTCAAAGGAATCATTAAATAGTACTTTTGCTGAAATCAGAGTTACAGAGAACACTACTGAAATCCCTCAACAGAGCACAGATTTGAAGAGTTTGACCTCACCTGACCAGGTACTAACAAGATCCCAGAGAAAAATTGAGACAGCAGTCCCCTTGAAGGGGAGCCCCAGTCATGCTTTGAAGAGGGCCACGAAGTTCATGACAACACAGAAATCTACCAAGAAAGCTAGGGAGACCATGCTGACAAGAAAGTGTGCTTTTAAGTCAGCAAAGAGAAGTCAGGCAGCTTTGTTGCCACGCAGTGCAACAAAATCAGCAAGTAAAAGGGCTAGAGAGCTTTTAGAGACCCCAGCAAAGCGCACCAGGACATCAGTCTCAAAATAAAATGTGCATGCAGAGGGATATTTTTATTTTGATAATGTTGTGATTTTTTTTCCCTTTTTCTTTTCCCTTATTTAGAAGGACCAGAAGTATCTATTTTCTCACAACAGAGGATACCTTTTTCAGCAGGCAATCATGTGAAGAAGAACATTTTTATGTTTTTGTAAAGCTTCAGTTTGAAATTGCAGAAATTATGGATTATCATGTGAGGGTTTGCTCTGAGTTCAGGGACTACACACAAGTCCTAAATGATGTCTACATGATGTATTTGCTGTTCTGCTTCATGTTCCAGCATTGGACATGGCTGGAGATAACAAAAATCAAGCTATGATGCAGTTATCGAAGTGACATTTAATTCATTGCCATTTTGTATATAGTTATTGTTTCAAATTGTAGTGTGCACTGCATTTACTGTTTAGACAGCATGGTGTGAGAAAGGAGATCAGCTCTTGAATAAAAAATATACAGGCAGTTTGTATCTCCAGCCTGTCTTCCACTCACAACATTGTGAATATGTGACTATTGTGACCAGGTGCCTTATTTATGAAGTTTAAAATAATAGAATGTGTTGCTAAATGTGAAAACTCCCTTTCCTCTAGTTGTAACAGCTTTCAGTCCCTTGGGGATCAGTGAACATTAAACTGTTTCTGCTCCACACAGTAGCATTTCTCCATGCCCCATGTTTATTTTACATGCCCATTTCCCCAGAGCATTAACATTAAATTGTTCTTAATATAGTTGTAATAGGTGTAAAAACAAACATGAGGCTAAATTGTTGAATCAGACAGGCATGTTCAGTATGTTTCGTTTTTGTCACCACTGACCATTCTTGTTGTTGTCTTCTCATCATAGTGACTTTAAGGATTATACCTGCTTCTGCATGTAAGTCTTGTTAATGAGACAGTTTGAAAATCATAAAAATTTTTAAGCCCCTAATCTTTAAAGATACTCTCCCCTTACAAGACTATGCATGTACCAGAAGTGTGCATTACAAGGCAGTACTGAAGAATCATCTGAGATGACTTTGGGAAACTGGCTTTTTGTCATTCTGGCAACAAAGGCCTGAATAGTATGTATATTTGGTTGGTTAATATGAATAAAGCGAATGGCCGCTTAAGCATTAATGGAGCTTTACAGGGTGTTCAGTTCCTTATCTTGATTATTTACAAGTTGGATATGAGATTTTGAGGTAGTCTCGTCACACTTCTGAGTTGTATATCCAAGTATGTTGCAGTTTTATTATTATTTTATTGTCACTGAGTGTCAGGCGGATGTTCTCAAAATGTGAAATGTGTTTTATTTCCACAGTAGTACCTTGCATAAATGTGTTGTCAAAGGAAAAATACCAGTTTTAGCACAGTGTTATTTTTTTTATTATGGTCAAACATGAAACATCTGTAGATGCAAAACATGTCTGTCATGTTTTTATGTTATTTAATAAAGAAGACTCCTTGCAGGCTAATGAATTTAGCAAATCTTAAACAGCCCACCAAATATCAGACATGAACAGGTTTATTCTTTATAGTTGGTATTTAAAGATTTTGATTTTGTATATTAGAAAGAAATAATTGCTTTATTTGTGGTAATAGCAAGAATGATGCATCTCTACGTTAAGAACTTTGTATTTTTGCTGGGGTTGATATAAAGATGTTTCAATTTTATGCTTTGTGTCTTTGTCCATTCATTTATCATTCTTAAAACATTTATGTATTTCTATGATGTGTGAAACAGAGGATTACAAGCAAAGCAAAAGTTTTTGGTGTCATTTAACGAGTTTTTGACGTTTTTGTGAATATTTAAAATTTGATGAAATTTTTGATGGCATAGTATATTCTATGACGTTTTTAATGTTTTTGTGAAAGGTGAAAATTTGGTGACAATTTTGACGACATGCTATTCTATAACATTTTTGACAAGTGAAAAGTGAAATTTTCGACAGCATACTATACTATGACGTTTTTGACGAGTTTCTGATGTTTTTGTGAAAAGTAAAAATTTGGTGAAATTTTAAATGAAATACTCTGGCGGCAGCAGTTGATGTCTCTGCCGGTGATGTTTCCTTGGGGCAGCGGGAACGATCACAGATGGAGAATGGGTACCTGGTCCGGTTCGCTCGTCCTTGTGGTGTCTTCGATCAGGGATCGGCGTTGTCTCCAAAACAAAACAAAAACTGTGTGCTCCTCCGGCGAGTTGCAGACGGTGGCCTGTGCTTAGGGGGAGGATGAAGGAATCCGGAGTTTTGCAGTTCGCTCCCTTTCGGCGGCCAAGTCTGGAGAAAGCCTTGTGTGGCTCTCTGCTGCAACTGGTCCCGGGGAATAAGCGATAAGGAAAAATTAAAAGAAGTCATAGTTGTGCTGCCTTTGGTAGCCAAGTCTGGAGAGAGCCTGAAGGCTCTCTCCAAGACTGGCACCAAGGCCGAAGAGACAGAGCAAAGCAAAAGGAGAGTAAGCCAGGACTGTAGGGTGCAGGGCGCTTTTATCACCTGGGTGACTTGGGCAGGACCCCCAGTGGAGCCCCTGAGGCTCGGCCAATGGTCATGCAGGATTTTCATTCAAACTCAGAGCTCTGGTTCAGTTTTATTACCCTTTTGGCTCCTCTAGGTCTGGCTTTGAGAGAGATTGCAGGCCTCTCTGTTGTTCTCGCTGAACACATGGTTTGAGATCCCAACAATACTATGACGTTTTTGATGGGATTTGGACGTTTTTGTGAAAAGTGAAAAATTGGTGAGATTTTTTCGACGACATACTATACTATGACGTTTTTGACATATTTCTGACAACTTTTGTTCATTTTCGTGAAGTGAAAATATGGTGAAACTTTCGACAACAGATTATACTCTGACGTTTTTGACGAGTTTTGGACGTTTTTGTGAAAATTGAAAATTTGGTAAAATTTTCGACGACATACTATATAGTGTCACATTTTTGATGGGTTTTGGACGTTTTCGTGAAAAGTGCAAATTTTGTGAAATTTTCGACGACATACTATACTATGATGTTTTTGACGAGTTTAGGATGTTTTTGTGAAAAGTTGAAAATTTGGTGAAATTTTTGACGACAGTATACTGTGACGTTTTTGACATATTTCTGACAAGTTTTGGACATTTTTGTGAAAAGTGAAAATTTTGTGAAATTTTCGACGACATACTATACTATGACGTTTTTGACGAGTTTTAGACGTTTTTCGTGAAAAGTGAAAATTTGGTGAAATTTTTGACGACATACTATACTATGATGTTTTTGACGAGTTTAGGATGTTTTTGTCAAAAGTGAAAATTTGGTGAAACTTTTGAGAACATACTATACGATGACGTTTTTGACGAGTTTTTGACGTTTGACGTTTTTGTGAAAATTTGGTAAAATTTTCGACGACATACTATATAGTGTCACATTTTTGATGGGTTTTGGACGTTTTCGTGAAAAGTGCAAATTACGTGAAATTTTTGACGACATACTATACTATGACGTTTTTGACGAGTTTTAGATGTTTTTGTGAAAAGTGAAAATTTGGTGAAATTTTTGACGACATACTATACTATGATGTTTTTGACGGGTTTAGGATGTTTTTGTGAAAAGTTGAAAATTTGGTGAAATTTTTTTACGACATACTATACTAGGATGTTTTTGACGGGTTTAGGATGTTTTTGTGAAAAGTTGAGAATTTGGTGAAATTTTCGGCAACATAGTATACTATGATGTTTTTGACAAATTTCTGACAAGTTTTGGACGTTTTTGTGAAAAGTGAAAATTTTGTGAAATTTTCGACGACATACTATACTATGACGTTTTTGACGAATTTTGGACGTTTTTGTGAAAAGTGAAAAATTGCTGAAATTTTTGACGACATACTATACTATGATGTTTTTGACGAGTTTAGGATGTTTTTGTGAAGTTGAAAAATTGGTGAAACTTTTGACAATATACTATACGAGGACGTTTTTGACGAGTTTTTGACGTTTTTGTGAAAATTGAAAATTTGGTAAAATTTTCGACGACATACTA
>JAFBJQ010001645.1:69508-133389 GCA_016785345.1 Trinectes maculatus | reverse complement strand
TTTTTTTAGCCTACCTTTCAAAAAATGCATCTCTCAGTATAAAGTAACAACAGCTAGGCTACTTTAAGGCCCCGTTCTTAAAAGATGATGTTAATTTCGTTTACACGTACCAGGATATCCAAAGCCGACGACTGAATGAAACCTCCGGTTAAGCCCCATTTGAAAAAAATATGCGTCTTTACTATTATACTATTATATGCATCACTAGTGGACACGTTGCCTCTAATACTTGTCACAAAGCTCAATACACATAAAGATACACTGCTTTTCAATGAAATCCAATTAATACCCAACTTTGTTAAAAATGGGAAACGTAGCAAATACATAATCGATAATCGTTGACTAATCGAAAAATTAGATTATAGATTAGTCGACTACAATAATAATCGTTAGTTGCATCCCTAATTACCTGCACTTTAGTTATCTGCCTTAATTTGTTGCCAAGGACTCTCAAGTAAAATATACTAACAAGAGAGATGACATAAACACTCTATGATTAGCATACAGTATCAGGAACTCAACTTGATTTGGTGCAGGATGCAATCAAATCACAGTCAACTCAAAGCACATCTAGAGGTTTTCAATTTCAAGCACATTCAAATTCCATTTAAACATTTTGTTTGGTTGATTGCGTATTCATGTTTTTAAAGTATGGGAAGAAAAAGACTAATGTTTGATTTCTTTTAAAATACTTAAATCGTGATTGGAAGACATAAAATAAAGAATGGAAATAAAAATAAAATGCCCTGAGAGAATATAACAATAACCTCTGCAACACTTTTTTGGCTGGCTAGTTTATGTTTGAAAACATTATGTGACACATTATCAGCTCTAATATTCACTGAGGTGAACAGAATGTGTGAGAGTCAGTGTAGGAGATGGCACTTGTTTATGTTTTTATATGACTCCAAAAACAACCAAATATGTTAAATGTTTAAATCATGTTTGTTAAAAACATAGTCTGCACAATTTCTTATTTCTTGTTGTAAATGAGTATTAAAGCGGTTAATTGACCATTTGCAGTTGTTTTGTATCTTTAGCATTTGATTGTTTTGCCTGATAGATAATTCATTAGTTTATCATAAGTTCCATTTAAGTTCAGGCTTGCACATAATGAGAACATTTCCACAAATCAACAACAGAAAAATAGTATAAAGAAAAGCTAAAGAATATATTTGGTTTTAAAGTAATGGTTTCTGTAGAGGAAAAGAGTAATGTCATTTTAGCACCCAAATAAAATTTGGTTAAAATATGGATGTTAAACAACATCAGAGATCAGCACCGACACAAAAAAGAAGATATTGGGAAAGATTAAATAATCCATTGCATTTGGCATAACAATCAAAAAGAACATTATACGTTTTCTGCGACTGTGAAGATGCACTAAATATTTTATTGTACATGTTAGATTACACATAGTACCAATAACTTTTATTCTAAATGTATGTGTTTATATTTATATTTATCCAGCTGCCCCACATCATTGATAAATTCAGGCCGTTTTCTACAGTATGCACAGCAGAAGATGTTTGTGTAACAGCTGTGAAATGCATTATTAGTACTGCATTACTGAACTGTTGTCATCTTTATGATCAGAGCTGATCAATCTCTGATCCCAGTCTTGAGCGGTACCTTTCTGTAGGCGTCAGGTAGTGGGTTTTGGAATGGGGTCTTCATTCCCCTACAGATTCTGTAGTAATACATCCTCAGCAAATGTGACAAACACGGGAGGAAATATATATAACATGTGAGTGTTACAGGTGAAACACACAGTGACATATGCAAGTATTAATTGCCCAGTCAGATCTTAATGAAGCTAAACTGCACTGGTACAATGAATGTCTCCTGTTTGAGTTTCCATCAGCTGCAACTTAAGTGTCACCTTTCTCCAGCATAGGGTTATACAGGAAGTTTACACATTTTTCTTTTCTTCTCATTTGAATTCCACATATTTGTCTGGAAATATGATGAATCAAAAATAAGCCTGAATTTTGAATCCCATTTTAATAACATACTTATCGTGTTGCGTCTGCACATCCTTGGCTTAACAGCAATATGCTGCGGAGGAGAACAGCGATGCACCCGGTAAAAAAGCATAAATAACAAAATAAAAGCATTACTTCTGGTCCTTGAGTGCAGTGCCGACTTCTTTCAGAATGGTTTACCCTGATGGGTATTAGCCTGCGACCTTCTGCTGCATTCATAAACTGCTTTCACCAGTACAATGATACAACATAAACATGAATATACATTATGCTGGATTGGTTATCTTTTTTCCACTCCTCCTCTTTTTTTAACGTCCTGTCCGTCTTTAATTAGAGGGGTATAATGAAGTGAAGTCATCGGGTGCCCCTCCTCTGGAGTGATTGCAGAGGGGGCGGAGGAGGAATCTTAACTTATTTTCACTTCGTTTTCACCTCCTCGCATTTCTTCATTTCACATGGGCTTGAACTGCCCGCGGCGTTCTCTTTCCCTTCTCCAGAGCAAAGTGAATGTGACTTTTCTAAGGGGGTCACAGGATGCCTGGAGGCCTGTGGGTGTTACTGGACTGTTGCCTGCTCTCAGCTTCACTGAGGGGCTTGTCATAGATTTCATCTCCACAGAAATGAGCCGTGGGCCCTGGCCAGGAGCACAAGCAGCCAACGTTATGAAGAGCCCATGCTGATTATTTCCCTCTGACACTGCATCCTGAGCTTTCCACATTAATCCCAGACAAAGGCAGCCCTTCAGTGCTGTGCCAGAGCTCAAATTAGGAGCCAGATAATGGCCTTGTTGAGATCCTGCTCTGTTCACCGAGAGGCAGCGCTCCCATTGAAATCCTCCTCTTCAATATTCCTTCCCTCCCGCTTGTTCTTTCTCTTGTCAGACCACCTTTTCACCATGTTTGCACTGTGACGGAATCCAGGTGACACTATTTTACTCCATTTCCTTCGTTCTCCTGATCCCCCCCACCCCCCTCCCATTTACCTACCTTTAATTTGATGGTAGCTTGGCCAGGCTCGGGCCTGTGCATGGATGTGGATCGCCACAGGCTGTGAAACTGATAGCCAGTCAAGACTGGAGTGTCTGTCTCCAGCCCGGCCAAGTCTGCAGGAAGGAACAAAG
The DNA here is from genome assembly GCA_016785345.1 of Trinectes maculatus. Lineage (NCBI taxonomy): Eukaryota > Metazoa > Chordata > Actinopteri > Pleuronectiformes > Achiridae > Trinectes > Trinectes maculatus. The sequence goes on along the minus strand of JAFBJQ010001645.1, from coordinate 130,284 downwards.
GGGGCCTTACAGGGCTCTGTAGGGTGGATTAGTTTGAAGGAGCCAGTGGCTGGAGCTGCTGGCTAGCTCACTAGAAGAGGACCTGCTGTGGCCCCAGCGGTGGGTCACTGCACTAGAACACACTTTGAAAAAACAGGCTCACTAGTCCCGATCGTACAGTCCGAACCTTCCAGTCAGCACACACGGGCTTTTGAAACTCTACCCAAGAGTCAGGGGTGAGCTACCTCAAGGAAGGTGGATGGAAATGTGACACAGTGAGGCACAAATGACCTTTGTCCTCAAGATGTAAGCTTAAAGTTGTGGACCATAATCTTTTGATGCCTAAATAAAAGGTGTTGAGCTGATGGAAAGAGAAATCTTAATTACTAGTCTATGTCTTTTTGTTGAACACCGAAACCACACACAATTAGAAAATGCAATAGTAAATGTTCATCACTGCTAGCAGCTGATTGCTTGTCTATTCTTCTAATTAATTTTACAGCTCAGACCATTAGTATCTACTGTGTGGTGCTGCTGCAACTGTGATAACAAGTGCTAACAATTTAAGAATATAGAGACCTCTCCAGCCACATCTATGTTGTATTGTTGGTTTTAAGGATAAAAATGGATTTTAGTGTATGTGATGGGAAAACTGTTTTTCAAATAGATCTTCTGTCACTGTGATGTTCAATCACACCCTCAATATTTAGTCCTTTCACACTGACATGACTGTTTCATTTCCACCCATTGATTTTTGCTATGATCTGCTCTCTCCACATTTGGTGCATCTTGACTAAATTGTGTTGCAACAGTAGCTTATGGGAAACTGGCACTTCAGACATCAGTTCCTTCACGATTAGCTATAACGGTTCTGCGATGTAAAAATGAGCCCTGTACGCACAGTGTCCCACAGTGGGAAACCTGCTCAGAGCTGTGAAACATCCTTGACACATTTACAAGAACAGAGTTATCATTGAGGAACTAAGGCCATTTTTCACATCTAAGGCAGAGCTTTGTTTGTTGGCGCAGGAATGACAATAGCAGCCGAATCGCCCTGGTTTGTACAGACACACTGTCTGTCTACTATCTGTCTCCACCAGGGAGAAATGAAAGGGACTAAGGTAGGTGAGCGATTTAATAGTGAGCACAGACTATTTTTCCATTTGAATTCATTTCACCTTCTTTCTTTGAGGCTGTAGATCAGAAAGAAGGAGTGAGGCAATAGAGGGAGAGGCATGGGGAGAGAGGGGGAAAAGCACAAGGAAAACTGATGCCCTTTCCTCCAGCTAAATTAACAGGAATCACGTGGAAAACAATCTGAGTCTCCAATGAAGGAGGGAGGGGGGGAACCATTAAAATTAGCCTCGAGCTATGGACTGCACCCAATATCACTAAAGCTGCACTCACTACAGATGTGGAGGCTGGCTTACAGGCAAACTATGCTCTGTTCTATAGCTACAATTAAAATCAACCTCGCTGCCAAAAAATGGGAGGGGGGAGAGGGGGGTAGAAAGGCAGACATGGAACATCAAAGACAGATTGAAATGTGTAGTCAGTAATAAGAGTGGTCTCCAAGCCCTGAGGTTCTCCACGGTCCCCTTGTTAATGAGAAATTTTGACCTCTGGTTTGTAAGTTAAACTTGTAATCTCGGTTAATGAAGTAAATCAATCCCAACTTGGGAGTGTTCAGTGTCTCTCCCTTTGCCTTCTCCCCACCAACCTCCCCTCTGTCCTTCTCTCTTGAGCCTTTCTCCTCCTCTCCTCGTGTCCCTCCCTATGTGCTGCCTGGGAGTAAGACGGCCAGGTCTTCAGCCAGACAAACAGGAAGCGCGTAGACCGTGGTAGTTCCGGAGCCAGAGGCAGGGGCGTAAGGTTTCTAGGGAAAAGGACCAACCAGGCTGTTTGGTTAAGAAGGAGCTGGCCATCTACAGACTAGTAGCAAAGGCAGCATGGAGGAAACCACTCATGCTTCCCCCCACTCTCCACTTTTTTTCCCATCGTTTCCCCATCTCCGTCCAAACTCTTTGGGAAATATTATTTGGACTAAAAAGTCATGGTTACTGATACAGTGGCAGTGATGTATAATGTCTGAGTACACATTACTTACTAAAACCCTCTTGTGGGTTTTCAAGAACATCTCTCATTTACTTTCCTCCTACTCCAGTTCCTGTACAAACACACCAAACATGCAGTGGGTGCTTTTTGTAGAAACAACAACAAACCAAACCCTTTTTCTAGTGTCCTTCAACACACGGAGCCGAACTTTTACTCTAAACCATATTAACTCCAATGGGTGCACTGACATTAACCCTTGATTAGCTCTTGCATTTATACATTTATACATTCATTAGGGAGTGGAATATGAAATACAGTGATGTAAACCAGACTGTAATGAAGCATACATATTCCTTTGTGGATTCCTCTTCTCTATACCCTACATACATATGATTGAAGAGGGCACAGAGTGGCTGCTTTATGTTTCATAATGTCAGGATGATGGTGATATGAGTTTGACTTTACGTCTCAAGGCGATTGTGTATTTCCAGCAAGAGCACAAAGGAGACAGTGCTGAGTCTTCAGAGTAGTTACAAGGGTCCTTGGCCAAATGCCTTGTGTTCGTCAAGCTTTAACACAGTGCACTTTGCCAACTTTTGCTTCCCCTGCACACTATGATGCACAATGCACTAGAGACTATGGGTTAAAGTATTTAAATGCAATTATAGCATTAACATGAAAATAAACTATGAATACTGTATACTGACTACCTTTTACGAAACGATGCGTTTTTTACCTAGATCCACATATGACCTGTAAGTATCTGAAATGAATGCATTTTTAACTATATACAACATTACCTTACATTATGGATTACAGTTACCTTTTGAAAATAAGAATATTGCATTTTAAAAGGTTGATTATGGATTTGTGTCTTTTCTGCCAGAGTCTTTCCTCTTGGATCTAAAGTATTCTATAAATGGTACACAATAAATACTCCATTCTTTACTGTACCGTATGAAGTAGTGTCACCTTCATGATCAAAGTGACAACATCATAGACACACTGCTGCCTCTAGCATTCATATAATATTCCTTTAACATTTCTTTGATTATTTAGCAGCATCTGTGCAATTAAATTATACTTCAGACTGAACCTCCCTCCATCACAATATATTTCACAGCACAGAGGATGCATAGAAATATATTTTTGCCATGGATGTTTGGTTTTGAGGAAATTCAGCTGCACTGACCGGAACATACTTGGCTTTTACATTTACATAATTGAAGGTGAAGCTTAAAGTATTAAAGGATTATTAAAATGCTTCATGTCTATATACGGCAAAAGATATTAGGTCAACATGAAATGTGTATTTAAACAAAAAAAAAAACAGTTTCAATAAAGTAAAATTAGATCATAGAAATATAACAGTGTCACAGTTGGTGAAGGTGTCCTGCAACAAAGTCCTTTGGGAGGTGCACATGGGTGTGGTCTGTTGAGTGGGGGTGTGGGAGCAGAGGATGATCTGATTGGTTCAACCTAACCCCTGTTCAAAATAAAAAAAAATATCAAAGCCTAGCAAAGCCACTTCCAATTAAATGTCAACATAAACAGTGTATGCTGGTGCAAACAAGACCAAGTCATTGGCCATATTAGTGGAACTGTATAGGTTCACAAACAAACAGTGCTTTGTGCTAAAATGCTAATATCAACATGCTAGCATGTTTGTAGTGAAAAATGCCAAAGTGCTCATGAATATGTGTACCCTATTCACCATCTTAATTTAGTGTATTAGTATGTTAATATTTCCTTATTTGCACCAAACTCAAACTACAGGAAAAGTCAGTTCAATTCATTTTTCTTTGACTTTTGTTCCATATTTAATGGAAATTAAGGAAGTTAAGCATCATTCAGTGGTTTCATCGTAGGCCTCTATCTAACACTAAACATCTAGGACATGTTACATTGCAAGAACACACAAGCTTAGCAGAAGCTAAAAAAAATCCATCAAATTGTTACATCCTGACTTGCGAATATACTGTCCATTATTATAAATTAATAAAAAATGCAGTTAGCGCAGACTATTTTTGAATAATTCCTAAATAAACCTTTCATTTTTACATGTACATACATGTGCGCATCACATAAATGTATTAACAATGTCATTTCCTTATTTAGATAAGAAGCTCCTATACAGTATGTCCATATTCATCGCAAGGCAGTGATCCCCTCATTCCTGCCTTTAAAACTTTGCCCTGAAATAATGGTTAAATATACAGTTTTGACAACAAAGTTAAGCCTGGGGCACTTAAGAGATACCCATCTTAAAGAAATTAATTACCTCCCTTGTTAATCTTGATATAATTAAATTTCTGCAAAATGAAATTTGCTGCCTTTTTTCCCAACCTCCGCCTCGCTGCTATGGAGGCGGGTCGATAATGGCTGGCTCTCTAGCTAGCCTGCCGGCCAGGGACGTGGGGACAGCCTAACATCCTGGGCCCCCTGCTGTGCTATACCACACTGTGCAAACCCACTCCCCTCATCCTACGCCTTTACCACTAAGGGACATCCTCAATGACTGCTTTGCCATTCTGTGCCTGCTTATGTTTCATCTATCCAGGAGGAAATAAACACGCAGGCCTCCAAATCCTTATTCTGAACACGTGATCACGTTGTCGAATGACTTGGGAGTTTAGTGCTGCTAATGAAGTCGTCAACACTGAGCCTGTGAACCTTACATGGTGGAGCTCAGAGAGCTCTTTCTCTTATGGCTCACTTAAGAAACTCCTGTGTCTCTGTGGTTATTTATAGGACCTCCTGCAATAGTGTTAGATTTAACCCTGATTACTTTGAGGGGCCGTTCATTTTCCTCTCACTGTGTGTTTAAAGTTTGTTTTCCTTTCGACTTTAAGTTTTATGCCAGCTCCATTGTCAACTGTCAAGGTCTGAGCCTGGGGAAAGAAATGAGGAAAGATGGAAAAGAGTTTTCATTAAGGCCTGGTAGGGGGGCAGAAGAATGCCGAGGATGGTGAATGAGAGGTGGTAATATGTATAGAGTAGGCAAAATACTACAACTAGATGGCAGAAATGCCAACACCTAGACTAGTTTGAGTTTTGCAGAACCTGATTCAGGACTTTTCATTTTTGAGGACGCGGGATGATGAATGCTGCTGTTTTCTCAATACTAAATAACTGAGCAATAATGTATAGATTTATGGAATAGTTACTGATGTGTTTGCTTGTTTTTTTAATGCAGTGTACACGCACACTTTTGCAGTAATTTGTCCTCTTGACCCTAATGTTTTTAATAATCTGTAGTCTGTGGGAATATGACGCAAAATGTACCTTTGGTGTTTCAATGTACAATATGTATATTAGTAAAAGGTCGAACAAGGTATGGTACTGTTATGTAAAACTATACTATAGCTATGTCATTTAAACAAGGTCAATTAAGAAAAGTAAAGACCATGAATATCAACTGAATGATCTTGTAAGAACATTCAAACCAGGACACTTCTTGCTGTGAAGCACATGTGCAAACCACTGCTCCAAAGTTATGTTTGTTTTCATGAGTTTGCTGCATTTTAGTTTTTTAAACACACGGTTAAGGTTTCATGTAGATCACTGTACTAGTGGACTTATCAGTGGGTTATTGATTCCCAGCTCTAAGATCCACTGCTGTTGACTATACCCATCATTCCCCACGCTAAGCTTTTTTCCCCCTAACGGCCTCTAGACATTAATTTCTTCTGTTCTCCCAGTGGGAGAGGTCCTGCTTTGGCTTCTAGACACATTTGAACTACCGTTCATAACCTGGACCAGCCACCTTTACCTTCACACTGCAGAGATGGCAATTGTGTTGCTACAATAATAATATTTTTCTTGTCTGTTGTACCATCCGCACACCATTTATTTAATTGTTATGTGCTTAAATATTGTTGTGATACAGCATCCTCTATTTTGTTTTGCAGAAAAGCAGAACATCTAAAATTAGCTTCAGAAAACAGTGGAAGAGAACAAACAAGGCGATCCATTAGTGAGGATGGGTTATTGGCTGACTTGCCTCTTCTCATGGCGGCCCATTAAAAGTGGTAATGTCTGCCTGCAGCAGTGCCTGGGGAAGAAGAAGGAGGCCATGGAAGGCATATTTCACATGCATCAGACACTAGAATTAAATAGACCAATGTTCCCTAAAAAGACTGAAGTACATCTCTTTCTGATGTGTGTCCCGGGCAAAAATTCATTGATCTTAGAATGTCCCTTGGCAATTATAAAATATTAAATCCAAGTCGCACTTTTCGGTTCAGCTTAATTTTTTTTTTCCTCGCTTTTCACTGCTTTCCATTTGACCAATTTAGAAAAAAGTTAGAAATGGATGGTTGTGGGAAAAAAAGGCACCGATAATAAAGCCTGTGCCCAGCTTTAGATATCTTTTGTTTTTCTTCTGTATTGTTTTTGCCGAAAATCTTGGATCATTAAGTGGAATAAGGTTACAGCAAAGCAGATAGCGTTTGAAACGTGTCTTATTTTAGTATTGGTGCAGTGTTAACCAGGAGCACAAAGGAGAAGCACACAGGGGAGTGAAATGTGTTTGACATCTTTATTTCTGAATGCAAGCCTGATGCCTTTTTCTGCTCTCTCGGGGTGACAAATATTTGTCAGCTGCTTTCCATTAGGTTTGTGGCCCCGGTCCTTGCCTCCCTTTATGTCCCTCAGAGATTACAAAGGGGCCCACAGTTAATTGCCCAAATCATTAAATTTAACATATATCTCAATAAATATAATCAGCCAGCTGTTTGACAAGGTACACAGTTCATTAAGTGTCCTTGCTTGTTTGTCGTTTCACTAATTAAGATTTAGAATCGATCATTGAGTGTGTAATGTACAGTGTAGCTCGGCTTACACAGGGAGCCTCTCTGCTCCAACGAAGAGGGAATGGCATCCGCTCGCTAAAGCTTTACCATTTAGCACACAGACTGCAATGGGAATTAGACATCCTGTGCTAATTAGGGAGGCCAATTAACTGTGAAATTCAGGCATTTTTGACAAATAATCTCAGCAGAATTCAGACATCACCATGCACATGAATGTTATCAGTCTTGCTCTCCTATGAGGAAAAGGCTACTGGCTCTGCTTCTTTCGTATAATATACATTTATATAAATCCGTCTGTGCTGTCAGTTAGCATGTACTGTGTTATTGTCTACCAAAGTGTCAGAATGGACTCTTTCTTACATGTAATAACCTAGTTTTTGTATGTTTAGTGCAGTTAAAACAAACGGTTAGATTTACAGTGCTGGTTATTGTGTGGACTGAACCACTGAATACAGATACAGATCAGGGTTTGTATCTGAGATAAAAAAATAATTGTGAAGACCTCAGATTCCTGTTGGGTTTGTGTGGTGCTGTATGTGGTCTGGCTCTGGTTTGGCCTCTAAGCACCAGAACAACAATGTTGCATTTGGCTGCGTTTGACAGGGCAGCAACCCAACATTTGACCTCCATTCACTTCCCGAAACAAAGCATTGGCATCAGCAGAGAACCTCAATGTCTCTGTGTCTCTCATCCCCATTGTGATGTATGATCACATGTATTTTTTAGATTGCATAAATTATGTATTTGTTGGACTAATGAACGCCCTCCACTGATAGAACTTTGGAAGAGTTGCGTGCAGCTAAATATGGCCTCTATCCTCGGCATCATGTCATGGCAGCTCTGAGCAGTAAGTGTGGTCTGGCTGAAAAAAAAAACACACGCCTGGCCCTTTGGAGGGATCTTTATTTATACATACAAGGTCCAGAGAGACACAAAATGTAAACATACTCCCTCAACTGGTCTATGTCACTACACTCTGCTGTTGTTTGCGTGTTTGTCTCTGCGTGTTGAGATGTGTGCAGTTACGTGTGGTCTGACTTGTTGACAGCTATAAACCAGGCTCCTGCTGTCTTTATTACCTGTCCAACCCATCCCAGCTGCTTTGTTCTCGAAACACATAGAAACACATCTACCCGTGCTCGTGTTGGCACTTTCTGCTCACTTGGAGTCTAATAGAAAGACGCCATTACAGAAGGAAATGGCTGTGGGTGTGTGCTGAAGCTGTTTGGATACCAGGCAGCGCCGGAGGTGTGTTTGCTGGGCGCCGGTGGGCAGCTCCTGCAGCTGCCCGCCTCAGGTTCAGGAAGAATTGAGTTCTTCCTTTTACAATATATGTAATTATTACGGCAGACAAGGGTGTAGATATAAACCATGTCAATATGTAGATAAGCCTTATGCACACAGACACACACACACACACATGCACACGCTCACACAGAGCTGCCTGGAAATAATGCTGTTGTGTGTGGTATAATAAAGCAGGTTGCCAAAATGCTGTGCAGGTAGGAAGGAAGCCTTCTGGGCCTGAAGAGGAGGAATCTGATGGGAGGAATGAGGCCTCCAGGAAAGTGCCAGCAAAATTGTAATGAAGAACTCCTTAACTGAGTCCAACTTTTGCGATGCTGTTTACCAACTTAACCCACAACCCACTCCAGGTTTCTAATAGACAGCATGTTATGCGATTTTAAGTTTGACCGTGTTGTGCTAAACGTACCATATTGTGAAATAACTAAGCTTCTCTCTGTTTTTCAGCAGAAATGCAAGTGATTATAGTGTTAGAAGTGTATTTTTGATAAAAGATGACTTACCATCATAAATGCCCAGAAATGTAAAGGAATCGTTTATTTCTATTTTGTCAGCCTTTCACTCTTGCAGCTTGTTAGATGAAAAAAAAAAAAAAGCTGAGACACTGGGGGGTCACAAAAGTTCACAGGAGCTTTTAAAAAAGTCCCGTCTTTCTGGGCCATCTAAATTCTACACTTTCCCCAGAAGAGCTGGATCTTAATCAGACCTGCTCTTCAGACAGCCGCCTTCCTGCCTCTTGCACTTAGCAGGCGTCGCATGAGGTGCACGGGGACCAGTGAGTGCGGTGCTGGAACTGAGCCTGTGATGGCTAAATGATGTCAGAAATGGCCCCATTTATGTCAATTTGAGATCAAGGACCAATTCGCAGTGTGAACCGCTGCCGTAAATGTGCTTTTTAATCTCCTCCATCTGCATATCTGCTGCGGCCCCTTGGTACATTCCTTTTCTTCTGAGTGAAATGTGTGACTGCTCATATGAGGATTTATGTGAAGACTGACAGTTCAGCGCGCAGCACATGTCTGCAGAGCAGTGGGATCCGCCGTGCTGCCTATTGGTCTCTTATCTCATTCTGAAGTCAGTGACGATGTTCCAACCGGGTTATGTGTTATTCATCGCCGTGCTGTTTTGCTAACCTACCCGCTTCCCTAATTAGGCCGTTTGTCGGATGCGCTCCCTTACTGTGGTCATTTATGTTCAACACCAGCCTCAACTGATAGGCTTTTGTTAACCGGTTGTTCCTATTAGGAACGTTTCACAAAGACATCAAAGGGTGGACCACAAGCCTCATTTGGCAACTTCTCCCAGCTATCCATCGGCTGCAAAACACCCGAGCGCCTCGATTATTAGCACAATCTCAGTCACCACCCTCCCATTCAACTTGAATTAAAAATTAAAAACCGGCAGAAATGACAGTGCCACACCAGTGAAAGTAAAGTGTGCAAAACCAACAAGGGCTCATTAGTGAGTAGTTCAGAAGACAGGCATTCTGACTTGAGACTCATTACACGTCTCCTATTTTAACTCTAATTGGGTTCATTTTATATATGAAATGCCCTGAATATTTCATGTTGAAAAAGTTCTACTTCTGACACTTTATGTAGGCAAAGATACTTGGCCCACGTTAATTGTCCAGCTTATCAGGCAAGATGTTCGTGGTTCATCTCGCTCATCTCGTTCTCTTCTTGTTATAGAAGAAATAGCAACTGAACACAGACACTGGGCACATTGCTTAGTCGATTATTGATAAGATGACGATCCTGAGCCAAAGTCGATTTATAAATCACAACAACAACCAAAATCATCATTTTGATTGTTGTTATTTCAGCTGCTGTACAACTCAGAATGAAGACAGTAGGACTTTCCGTTCATCCGGTCGCCAATAATAAACCAAAACGTTATTACCCACGATCCTAAATGGTGCTGCCAACTTACAGTGAGTTACAAAGACACAGCCAATAAAGTCTTTGCAGTATTTAACAAGTTGTTCGGGTTAGCCAGGCTTAGAGCAGTTTAATTCAATAGATTAAAAACAACTTTATGGTTTCTTCCTTTACTTGCCTTTACAAGATCTTTTGTTTCTCTCAGGTTGAAGAAGAAAGAGGGGGGGTTGGGGTGGGTGAGGGGGGGCAGGATTGTGTTCCCAGGCAGGAAAGTTGAAGTTCTTTGTTTGGAAGCAAGGTTCCCGGTGCAGCACACTGTTTAGCTTGGTGACCCTGTGACTGTCTTCTGAGGAATTGTATGAGCAGCCCTGCAGAATAGTGCTCCAGGGTCGGCTTTCATCTCCGCAGTAACCTGTGGACTTTGAAACTCAGGGCGATGCAATTGCAGCTTTGTCAGTACACTACTAATTAGAAAATTCCTGACCCGGAGCAAGATGTTTTAATTATGTGTTGTGTCAACGAGTTTGCAGATTTAATCCGCCGTTGATACACACTCAAGTGTGCAAACTGTGTCACACGCTGGAGTAGACGAAGGGAAACGGTAAAAGGGGGCATTTTCCGCCGCGTCTCTCTGCCCCGTATAACCTTACGCCTCTCCTGCCCCGTGTTTGTAAAGAGCCATCACATGCTTAAGTAGCCAAATTAGACGTGGAGTTAATGTGTTAGCTCTTGGAAAAGCTGCTCTGATTTGCCTTGGTTTGTGGGAGGCTGAACAATGTGACAGTATTGTGCTGGGTGTGAGAGCTCTCTGTTGCAGTGAGTCAGTGTGAGGGAAGGCAGGAAGGGGTTAAACAGAAATTGAGCGGGGATGCTGGGGGCAGCAGTGCTGCAGAACATAGCAGTGTTCGTGCGAAGGCAAGTCATTTCCCGAAACACTGCAGACACATGGCCTGCGGCACTCTAAAACCTTTGGAGACCAAAATGGCTTGCAGGAGTTAGAAGTAATAAGGTGTTTTTTTGCCTTCTTTCTCCTTGACTGAAATTCTGCACGGTTGCTATGCATTGCCATGGAGCTGTGTAGCTGTTTTTATGGTTTATGTGGGTATTAAGATGCTCTGCAACTGGCCATTTTTGAGATTTGTTGTTCTTTAGTTGTGAAGCAAATGGAAGTTGTTTGTTTTGAAAGTAATTCCCTCATTTTTTTTTTTGGGCCGTGATCAGAATGCGCAGCCTCACTCCCCTCTCTTTCTATTTTCCCCTTTATCCTCTCAGTTTTCCCCCTCTCTGCTGTTCACAATATGACAAATTAGTGAGATCACATGTGCGACTAGAAGAAGACAGATATAGCCAATGTGTTTCACTGCGCTCCATTTTTACAAAGCACACTCACAGTGGCAGCTTCTTGCTTCGACTCCGCCACAGAGAGGGAACCTGTGAAAGGAACAAAGCCCATTTGTGTTGGTGCCTGGACCTAAAGCTGTGGTGTTAGTCCATCCTGACCTATGATTATCGCTGGACTGAACCAAACCCCTTTTGATCCTTTCCCCTGGTTCTGTTAATCTTTGCTGCTTCAAAGAGAGGCTCCGGCATATAATCTGGGCATGTACATCTGTGAATTATTATTCTCATTCTTTATACGTTTATTAGAGCTGAATAAACTCCACATCAAATACATCACTCGGGCAATGTCAGAAAGCCTGGGGCAAATCAGCCGACATCTGTTAACTCTTTCAAAATGGCCTCGCCGAGCGTGTCTGTGGGCGTAGAGGAGCGAGAAAAGGGAGAGGCGAGAGAGGGAAAGAGAAAGACTCTGTTGCTGATTAATGGCGGCCGTAGGAGAGGCGTTTTAGGCCGAGTGTGGAGATGAAGTGGGTCTGCACTCCCACGGCTGGGCTCCACACTGTAAACACTGCGAAGGGACGGGGCAGCGTTCCCCGACTGAAATGTGGCGTGGAGGAGAACATGTGGGAAAGCTTTGCTTCCTGGCACCTAGTCAGTCAACCAGACAGCCAGTCAGTCCTTCAGTCAGTAAATTAGTCAGCCAGCCAGTCGGTGAGTCAGCCAGGCCCTCGGCCACGCAGCCCAAAAGCCACTTCTTAGTTAGTCCATCCGTCGGCACATCAGTCAGTCCATCAGTCATCAGTGTGTATTCTCGTCCATCCGTCAGTCAGTCAGTCAGACAGACAGGCTGTCCTGCAGACAGGAGGCCCATCAGGAGTACCCGTCTACCAGCAGGCCTCCTCTCAGCCTCTACCAGCAAGTTGCACTTTGCAAACACAATCATTTCTTGCTATCTGCCAAGTTGGCTGCTTTTGTGCACAAAAGCTGAGACTTTGACTCGTGGCTGCTGTTCATTTCCACCCTGGCTTAAACTTCATAAAACACCACCTGGCTCAGCTTTTGCTTCACTTCTTTGTTTAGCTTGTCAACAGTCTGTCTCCGTTGTGCTATATATGTCGTCCTTGCCTGCAGCACAGACATCAGACTATAAACGGATTTTTCGGCATCAAAGTAACAACAACAATAGTAATGTTGCATCACGAACAGCTTATCTGTCTCTGAACCAACACGGCGCTGGCCACTGCCACTGCGGTTCACATATGACTGCTGAGCAATGTTGTACTCCATGTTGCACTCCAGTGTGTTAGCCAATGTTTCATACATGAAGTACAAGTGTGTGTGTGTGTCTCCCACTATGCAGCCCCTGTCTGCAACTCCGACTTGAGGAGTGGAGTGCTGAGGCAGCAGGTTGGCCCCGCGCAGGGCCGAGCAGCTCTGTGTGCCTGGCAAAGTGGGCCATTAACCCACCGCCCTAAGGTGTGACCTGGGCCAAATCCAATATTGGCTGCGGCATCAAGGCACAGGTGCCATTCACGGTTCAAAGGCACAGATCAGCAAGAACCCCACCACCGCTCCTGCCCCACACCCCGACCTCTTTCCCAAAGAATAAAGGACTGAATGTAAATTCCTCAAGACACGAGCATCACTGCTGCCGCTGCACAATTGGAGACGGAGAGTCAAAAGCTCAAGTGACAGAGAGAGAGAGAGAGAGAGTGAGTGAATGCATGCATGCATTATTGATCAGAAGTAAATTTACCAAAATAACCGTTGTGTTACTTTATTTTTAAAAAAAAACAAAAAACTTTTTTCTGGTATATCAGAGTACTGTCGATTGATAAATAATAATGAAAGATGTGTCCAAACATGGTGCCCTTCATTGTAATGGGATACTGTGAATATTCAGAGTGTGTCTGTGTGTGTGTGTGTGCGGTGAGATTCAGTGGCATCGTGTGAGCTGCAAATCACACTGTGCACAGTAAAACTGCCACACACATAAAGTACTGTAGGTTATTGTGAGTCAGTTCCACATATCAACCTGCTCCTGTAAATACACACCAGAGCTTCAAATGTGTCTTCACTTGCTGCTGAGAAATGATGATGCTGATGATGATGACCCCGTCTTGTTTTTGGCAAGTTCTGTCTTTTATAATCAAGCGTTCACAGTATTTCTCCTGCAACACTCGTCACACACAGTTGAACCATTTACAAATGTTTGACAAAATGTTAACACACTTATCTCAGTGATATATTGGACAGTTTACCACATCTGAGTCTGGGCTTGGGTCAAATTTGTCTCAGGTTTCTGGTTTTCATTTTTCAGTTTGTTCTTTTATTGTATAGTTTTCCATACACTGTGTTACATTAATAGTCTACGCCACAAAAACATACTCAGACATGTGGACATCTCTCCCCCCCCCACCCCCTCTGTTTTCTCTCTGTCCCCTGCTCCAAACAAGTCAAATGTCTGAAGAGATGTATCAGAGTATCCCTGTGCGATCTGTACGATGGATGTCATGTGACATGATACCCTCCAGCGCCCATCACAGATAAAATGACAGATGCTGTGTTTTGCCTCATGGATCTTTCCTGGCCATGCCAATTTTGAGACTTTCAGTTTTTGTGTCTTTCTCTCGCTCTCTCGCTCTCTCGCTCTATTTATGCTCTCCTGCCTTTTCTCTTCTCACCTTACAGAGCCTGCCATTTTGTTTTTCATTGAATTTTAAACACAATTACTGTGTAATTGCTGGCGACAGGGAGCGCGCGGTCGATGATGGTTCGCTCTCCTTTTTATCTGACACTCAGCCATCTGCTTTGGTTAGCGTCGGTGTTGGCCCCTCCCATCCCCGCTCCCTCCTCCACAACAACATGATTTCCTGCGTGTACTGGCGAGAGGGCCCGGTCTCCATAGATACCAACAACAACAACCCGGTGTTTGGGTTGTTGGCATTTTGTATGTGGAAGGCACATAAAGGCAGAGGGAAGAGAAGGCTGTGACGTGCTGGATGAGCATTGACCTTTTCGCCTGCATTTGGATCACTCCAGGATGTCGCTGTTCCTGACAGCAACATGACGTTGTCAGACCTGTGGCACACTACCTTCACAGCAACATCTGGCCTTACGCAGCTTCTGCACTGTTGCCACAGCACCACCCCAGCACCGTCTGCCTGTGGCGACTACTGCCCATCCATCCAGGTGAATAGATGGCTCTGATTGGTAAAATCTGTGGCCCTGTCGCCAGGTTCATTTTTGAGTGGCAGTAATTGGTATGGCAAAAGGCAGGCCCATCTTTCACATGTGGTCACTCCCGATTGACCTGATTAGGCCTGGGTCGTTCCCCAAAGTGAGGGTCTGGTGTGCCCCAGGGTGACGAGGAGCCTCAGCCCAGCTCCCTGCTCGCGTGTCAGTGTTACTGACCAGAGATGGCTGATGGAGTTGATGTTTGTGGGAACAGAGGCCTGGAAATCCTCACTCATCAGTCAGTGTCCCGGGGTCAGAGAGTGTACAGAGGGAAATGTGAGACAAGGCATCGTCATACAGTGTCCACAAAGACGAGCGCACGAGGAGGCGGGTGACTTTAGTTTGGTTCTTGTAAATTCATACTCATCATATGTTTGCAATTAAGGTCTGTCTGTGCTGTGTGTTTACAGAGTGGTGCAATCAATGTAATTGTGAGAGGGTGTTCCTGACTGGAATGTCTGTCTTATTTCTCTCTGCCTGGGTTCAAGTGGGCACTTGCTGGCTTTGTTTCCCAGTGTTTCTCATTTACAAATGTAAATGCATCTCTTGATTTGTATCTGCCTCTGTATACACTCCCCCTCCTTTTTTTTTTATCGTTCTCATTTTTCCTGGATCACATACAAACAACAAGGGCCCTGTTTCAGAGCGGGCCGTCAGCTCAGATCTATGTCAGCGGCGGTGTTTATGTCGGGGCCAAATCTCCTCATATTTTTTTGAGGACGTAAAGAGCCATAAAACACACTCGAATAAAAACAGAGGTTTCCCTCGCTTCTGGAGCACGTTGCCAGTGTCAGTGTCTCAGTCCTGTGTCTCAGTCCTGTGTTCAGCCAGCTGAAGCAAAAAGTCAGAACACTTAGTTGCACCTGAAGGTCTGGACATCTTTTTGATCTTTTTCCCTTTTTTTTTTTCCTAATTGGAGGTGTGCACTGGCTTGGAGGATACACACCGACAATATACAATATACAAATACTGTATAATAGTGTGTTAGTCATTCAATGATGATTACTATCAGAAACAGTGTTGTTTACTCAGACGTCATTGTGCTAACATGCTGATGCTACGCAGGTAGAATTTTGACCATGTTCGCCATCACCAGATGTTGCACAGGTCAGATTCTCTACTTAGGGACATAAGAAGATACACTAGAACTGTGTGTGTGTGTGTGTGTGTGTGTGTGTGTGTGTGTGTGTTTCCCTCGCTTCTGGAGCACGTTGCCAGTGTCAGTGTCTCAGTCCTGTGTCTCAGTCCTGTGTTCAGCCAGCTGAAGCAAAAAGTCAGAACACTTAGTTGCACCTGAAGGTCTGGACATCTTTTTGATCTTTTTCCCTTTTTTTTTTTCCTAATTGGAGGTGTGCACTGGCTTGGAGGATACACACCGACAATATACAATATACAAATACTGTATAATAGTGTGTTAGTCATTCAATGATGATTACTATCAGAAACAGTGTTGTTTACTCAGACGTCATCGTGCTAACATGCTGATGCTACGCAGGTAGAATTTTGACCATCACCAGATGTTGCACAGGTCAGATTCTTTACTTAGGGACATAAGAAGATACACTAGAACTCTGTGTGTGTGTGTGTGTGTGTGTGTGTGTGTATATATATATATATATACTGTATATATATATGAGTTGATTTGCCTATTCTTTATACATCACTCTTTATAATAGCTGTTACCTGTTTATATACCTGTTTTTGTGCTGTTGCTAAAAACAAACGACAAAAGGATGAACGATTGTTCTCAAATGTTGTTTCCCACCCCCATCTCACCTTCTGCCCCCCCCCTTTTATCCCAGGTTTCAGGCAGCACGGCAGGTTCCCCAGCGAGCTCCTCCGTCCCATCCACCTCGTCGCGCCAGTACACACGGCAACGCATCACTCGCGTCAACCTCAGGGACTTAATTTTCTACATGGAGCAGGAGAGAGAGACTGCCCACTCCCTCCTGCTTTACCGTGCCCTGCTCAAGTAGCCTCTGCTCCGCTCAGCGCCCACCTCGACCTCCTCCTCCTCCTCTTTCCCAGCCACGTGCCTTCAGATCAGGTCTAATGTTTCAGCTCTGTGTCTCCATATGTACTGTAGTCATGTTTGATGTAGCTTTTGATAAGAAAGAAAGAGAGACAAAAAAAAAAACACTAGACAAAACTGTTGTTCCGTGTCTTCTCTGTTTAGCATCACCATGTGTAGTTAGATCACTCAGTTGAAAGACCATCAGATTCTTCTGGTTGATGTCGGGTTTGTTCGAGGAACAGTGTTATTGTGTTGCAGGTTTAAATCCAGAACTTGTTCCTCGTGTCTTGTTTGATGTGAGTGGTAATTTCAATGAGCCGCCTCAAAGCACGGATTATTTTTGAATTATTTCCACAGCTCCTCCACACCTCTACACTGCCTACCATATTCTCCTGGAGTAATTTGCTGAACAGCGGTAGTTCAATGAATGTAGTTGAGCTTAAATCAGTGAACGAGCCTTCTCGGATTTTCCTGTCAGACCATTTCCAGAAATCAGGATTCCTTAAATCAGCATCACAGTTCAGTTCCTTACATGTAAATAGTTCTTTTTGAATTATTTTACGGCATGTTGCCATTTTAACACATGTACGCTTTGTAAGAAGGAATTCCTCGTGTCAGTAGTATGAGTCCTGGTGTTTTATGAAACCCTGTGCTTTGAATGAGTCACATTTAGAGTGTTGAGTCAGTTCACCTGTTGTGTATTTGCTGTGAGACAGAACCCCCTGACCCTTACGCAAAGGTCAAAAAAGTGCAGTCCACAACACCAGTTTCTGATTGGTCACCCTCACCAAGTGAGTCAGTATTTTATTTATTTTTGTATTGACAGATAATGTGAACATTTTATAACTAGATGTGTGTAAGTCGTGTCCCAACATGGCCGCCTCTTGACCATAACTGTTTAAAGAGGTTGATATTTTAGGTGTTTTAATGAGACCTGCGATCAAAACAGACATTTTCTAATCCTCCCCTCTCACTCTTCTCTCTGCACATCAATGATGCTTGAAGTAAATGAGATTTTAGTTTTTCACATGGGGCATTGAATCCCTCTGAAGCCCCCTCCTACCTTGGTAATGACTGTATGACAAAGGCAGTTCATGAGAAACTGTATTGCACAGCCCTCACACTTCTATTTACATGATTTGTAATGCAAAATAAATGATCACAGCTGTAAAGTAAAGTGTAAGTCTGGGCAGTTGTGTGGTTCCAGCATAGAATGGATTTCCCCATATGTTACTTCCTTTATTGACTGATGAGGGGATTAGAACAAATCGCCTGCTTTTTATATGTCGTCTTGAATTGTCGCCTTTTTTTTTACAGTCCTTATTGTATTATGAAATATTGTCCATTGTTTTTGTTTGTTTTTCTTCTTTAGTTAACAAACTATCTTGGCCTCTATGCAGCTTTTCTTGTCTTATTCAAATTTATTTAAATATTGTCGACATTTTAAAATAATTGTTGTGCATTGTCTATTTCGACAGCACTTTTTTTTATATCTATTTTGCCTGACAACTAAAAGCTGTCACTGTATCATAGCAAGGAAATGACTGATAAGGAAAAACAGTATTTGCCAGTTTCTGTCAGAAGACACTTATTTTTAACGATTAATATATTTCTTAGTTTCCTTTTTTTGCTTCTTTCCGGGATTGGCTTTTATCCTTGACATATTTTCATGAATTTTATCCTCAAAATACCTTGTTTAAAAAAAAACAAAAAGCACAACAATATCTATTGTCGTGATTTGAAATGGTTTTAATAATGGTTTCTATGTTTTCTGGTGGTTTCACAGGAGGACATTTCTACTCTACAGCTTTTTAGCCAAACTATTAGGACAATGTTACAGATGTAATTAGATGGAGGAAATAACATTTCATTATAAGGATGATTTGTAAATATTGTTTACAAAACTATGTTTATTAGAACCACGTTATTTTTGGTAAACTCTTGTACATATCTTGAAGATTTCCTGTTTGTGTGAAAAAACATTACTTATGTATTTGTACCTATTTTGTAAAGGACTAAATAAGCTGTTTACTAAACTGAGCAGACTCTGACTTTGTCCACTTTTTCCTCATGTTTTACTCTTCACATCATGCACGTTCAAATGTCTGCAGACGGCAACCTCATCAAGCAACGTTAACTTTAGTCTAAAATGGCTTAACAGCGAAGCAGCGTTGCCTCTTTGCTCATGCCTCACTTTTTCAAAAGAACGAAGAATCAGTTATGTTTTTCTTCTTTGACTTTAACAAAGTCAACTACTAATTCCGCCTGCTTCATTTCCATTTCTAACACTGAATATAAACCCAGTCAAGCGCTGCTGCTCAACTAGGAAAAGTCCCTCAAGGTTTCTGATGCTAATTAAGCAGAAGCATTTTTTGAAAAGACCAAACCGTTTAACTAAGTGCAAAATATCAGGGATTGGGAGCATATTGTGCCTTTTTTTTTCCAGGAACCTGTTCTGCTCCTCATTTCCAGAGAAGCTTTAAACAGCTGATCCGGATTCAACCCTGCGTTAGTAATAGGCTGGGGAAACTAATTAGGCCCCAACTAAGCACGAATAAAGGATCAAACCTCAGGAAAATGTCAACCACAAACATTTCTCAAACTGACATCATCTCTGACAAAGCCTTACAGATGACCTGCACCGTGAGACAAAGTGAGCCGCTGAGTGTGACGCATGGCGACGGCCGCTGAAAGAGAGTTTCATCCTCATCTCGTCAAGAGAAATGTAGCATTGTTGTTACAATGAAACACATGAGATATACAGAACATCCTTTTATTATCGCAAATACGCAAGAAAAGAGGAGACACGGTAAATGATCACATGCCCTTTAATACCACAGTCTAATTGTTTTAAACACTTTAAATAATATACATTTGCACCTTATTATACCCTTTGAAATGTTTTAATTCATATGTACACAATGTGACGCTTTGAATTCTTTCCTTTCTTTTTCGTGAAGAGGACTGAGAGGTCTCTTAAAAACACCGGGGTCCCGCAAAACCGCAAAGTCCTGATAATTCAATATACATGAACTGTACAACAACTGACCTGCCTCACAGGGGGAGTGAATGCAATGTGAACTGGACGCACACTGACCAGTACCGTCTGAAACGAGTAGCATGTGTGAACACGTCTCCAAAGTTTCCAGTCCTGTCACGTTTAACCAGCTCTGGATCTGGATCAGATCTGGATCAGATGTGGATCAGATCTGGATCAGAGGAGCCCATACCTGCAGTGTTTACTCCCTTTTTTTCTTGCTCTGCGTCAGTTTGAATGGTAACTTCTGTTTTCAGTCACAAATGCGTAACCTCTTAGCTCTTGAAAGCTAACACCCATTCTGTGATTTCAGAATGCCACATCAGTAAGAAAATATGCCTTTGTTCCATCCTCCCTGAAAAAAAAAAGTTGGCGTTCTTGCAGATGTGATGTATCAGTACAGCCTGGACCGTTTTACCCTCTGTTTCATCAACAGCAAACCCAGATGACTTCCCACACCTCATCAGCTGGATGAAAGATCTTGGACTCAGCAGAGTCAGGTCGCCTGGCTGCACAGCCTGTTCTGAGTGTGCTCAGATCTGACTCATCACTTTGTTTGCTTCGCTGCGGTGTGGTCCAGCGAGCCACAGCAGAGGAGGGTGTTTTGAAAACCAGGGCATGGGGATGACACAGCAGCAGGGGGTGCAACCCGAGTTTCTGCTGGCACCACTGAGCTGGGAGCCGTCGGGGGAGGCGCAGGGGGGCCGAGGAACGCTGTGAGGAGCCCAACATGCCTCAGCGTATGAAAGGCCTGGCTGACCATTCCCTTTGAGGCGACTGTATATGCAAAGGCTCAGGCCACTGGCAGGTCAGAACAAAGATGGGCTTGATTGTGAGAGAGCCCCCCCAGGGAGGACTGCACAGGACTGCGAGCTACACTTACACTGAGCTCATCTTTATCCACTCATTGGCCTTGTTTAATCAGCGACCATCCGTGAAGAGCAGAGATCAGGACAACATGGTGAGAAGAACTACTGCCCATTTTTAATGAACAGCTAGTTTATTAAAACATCCCCAGTTTATCTCTAACAACTGCCAGAGCTCACAGAGATCAGAATAAGCTTCTGTTTTGCCCCCCCCCCCCCAGCATCTGTAAGTTACACACAAATATAAAGCAAGAAAACTTGGTCTTTCTTGTCTCGGCCTTTGATGAGACTGAGAGCGGGATCTAGTAAATGCTGCCCGCTTGCCTCTGTGTGAATAACACGCAGATGCTGGGAGTACAGTTCACTGAGGGTTCTGCTGTGCACACAAGTGAAGAACTACTCAAATAATCTTCACTACCGTCTTTCAAACTTGGTCTAAAGGTACTGTGAGCTACTCTCCACTCCACTCTCCAACTGTCAGGACTGCAAATGTTGGTACCCTTCATACAGTTCTGAAAAATGTCACCTTTAGTTTTAAAACGTAAAAAAAAAGATGGCGTCTTTATGGTTGTACAATCAACAACATTGGCATCTACTTTAGGTTGGGCAGCATTGGTTCCTTTGGAGATGTTGCTATCCGTTCAATGTTTCGGAATATGAGCAGACAAAGAGCTTGGCTTGGCACTGGTCGCTGCGATCAGGTGTGTTTTATGGGCAAAGGTCAGGACAGCGCTGTAGAAAACATTTAAGTGCAAAGAAACAGTAAGCATTTAGAGTACATCTCTTGCTGATCGTGAGACATACTAGTAAACGTCAACTTTCCATCGTTGGTCCTCAAGTCTTTAACATTCTTTTCCAGCAGAGCTGCAGTATACTTAGAGCTTGTGCAACGTTAACCCGAACTTCCTATTCACTTACTTTCTCAAGTTCCTGCTATATACGAACAAATGTTTGTGTTGGTGGGAGAGAATCCAATCAGAGACCCGAGATATGTTTTAGGGCGAGTAAGCACAAATTCCAGGGCACTTTTTTATGTGTGCTGCACATTTGACTATAAACAATGTTGAAACATCCAGGTTCTCTTCTATCCCCATTTGAACAAAGGGACTTTTTCCGGTTCGGAATTCGTTGCCAGCCAGATCGCTTTAGCCACATAGCCCGGAGACATCTGAGTTTCTGCAGCTACTGCCAAGAAATGCTCCCTCACAAGCTTTCAAAGCCTAATGAATACAATGTTCATACATCCTTCATATTGGAGAAAGGAAAAAAAGAGACATTAAAAATAATCCTATTAATAATAATTGTTTACACCATGTCATGATAATAACAGCAAAAATAGCAAGAACAACCTTTAGAAACAACAATGAGAAATTGTAATAAACAATCAGTTTGGCAAAACATTTGCTGTTTTTGGTGAGGCCCTGGCCCCTGTACGCAGCCTGTGGGGGTGGGGGTGGGGGGGGGGTGGGGGGGACGGGGTGCTGGAGGTGTAGTGGGGCTTTTGGGGGATTTGTAAAATCAGATGATGTCTTCTTTCTGTCATCCACAAAAAGTGTCCTGTCTGCCAAACCCTTCTTGTCTCACAGCAGGACAAAACATGTCACCGATCAGACAAGACGTAAACCTCACACTGTGGAATACAAGTGTGTGTGTGCGTGCGTGTGCGTGTGTGTGTGAGGGGAGACCCTTTTGTCCCTCTAAAAGGGTGAGGACAGCTTTTGTTATTAGATGATGAGGGGAAGAAATCAACCAGTCATGGTGCTAACATGGTTATAATGGGCTGCTGTTGAGTCCATTTTCTGTTTTCATCTCACTTCCAGATTCTTTGGGCATCAGAATTAAAAACTTTTGTTCCCGGTGCTTTTTTTTCCCTTTGTTTGGCACTACATTCCCCTCACAGTCCTGCAGGGCTAGTGAGGTTAACCAGCCTCTGCTAATACTTAGGTATGCCGGGCGTAGTCGTGGTCCTGTTAGGGCAGGGAGGGGCAGGAGTCGGCAGGGTGGGGTGGTGTGAGAAGACTGGAGGAGTATCGGGGGAGCGATGTTAGCAGTCCCTCTCCCTCTCCTCTCTAGTCCAGGGGTTCTTGTTTTATCCTGATGGGCGTGTTGATGGACAGACTCCGCCGGTCCTCACGACACAACACGTACTCACTGAACTGGGACGAGTCCACACCACCGCCGCATGACGCCGCCACACTGAAACCTTTCTGGAAAAGACGCTCGAGAACCTGCAGGAGGGACAAAGGGAAGAGAAGAAGAGAACGTGATGAAAGACATGCTGAATCCATTATTGATAGAAATGCGGCTTCATACAGTATTTGAAGTAATCGCAGTACTGTATATCACTTTTACGACATACAGTGCATCCATCTGTTCGCTCTTCATCAGCCTCACTTCTACGTCAGTTACAACATGCACCATGTGTCATGAACCCCACCCCTCCTCCACTCGCAGGGAGCCGTTGAGGAGAACCAGAGGGCTCTCCGACATCACACCAGCACTGCAATATTCATGCATCCTGCACTGGATACACTGATCCGAGGGCATGAGCTCAAAGGGATGTGGAGCGGAGTGTGGCTGAGGTGTGTGAAGGGTTTGAGTAGAGCTCAGTGCGGTGATTACTGGAGCCCCTAATGTGAGTAATGAGGCTGGGCTGAGGGGGGAAGTGAGGTCCGTGAGCGAAGGAGAGGGCGGCGTGTGGGGAACGAGGGAGAAGGAGTTCTGGCTGAGGACAAAGCGTTGGAGCTGGTGACATCCTGGTCTGTTGCTGACGTGCTCTGTCAGTCTGTTGCAGGTTTGCTCCACCTCCATTACACTGATTGCCATGAACTACTCCTCCTGAAGTACCAGCTGTTCCTCGTTCCTCAATCAGTGGAGCAGTATATCAGCTCAGCAGAACACTCCCTCTCCTTTCCCCACCTGACCTCCACGCTGCCTGAGAGACTTTATGCTGTTTTGTTGCTTTCTACCCTAAACTGGTCAAATCTGTCCAGAAGCTTTGTTGGGGTTTTCTGTCATTTATTTTCTTTTTTTATTTATTTTCAAAGACTTTTCTCCTGTTTTGTTGCTGGTTGGATGACTGTGTTTTTCTTTTTGTCTATAAGTTATGGTGTGGAATTTTGTTTGTTATTTTATTTTGGCCGTGAAAGCGCTGCAGTTGTTTTGCTTCCTTTTCCTTTCAGTTTATTTGTTAAATGTGCAAAGCCCACTTGAACATTTATTAAGAACTCAGTTCTTCTTTTAAGTTCTTTCCATATATGTTTCACCTGTGGCCCCTGGACAGCTCATGCTCCAGGTTTGTAACGGAGCTCTGGGGAGAGATGTTAGCCACTGAGTCTGGGGCCCTGATACACACTCGGCTTCAAACACAGACACACTCAGACACAAATATGTGAAGTCCAACATCACATTTCTCTCCTCATCTAACTGTAATCCTTATGGGATGTTGTTGGGTTTTTTTTTTTTGTAGGGGTATATCTAAACCCCAGTTTGAGCAGTGCTGTGTATTTACTTACACCCCCATCCTTTTAATGGAGTGAGTAGTGCATGGAAATGAAAGGTTTTGCCAAGGGCTACCCCTCCTGCCAAATACAGAGCCAGAGAAGTTCACGCAAAAAAGATTGGTTTCTTACACACACACATACACACACATACACATACATACACATACAGTCAGGGCAACGGAGGACCTGTCTAATTACAGGAGTGAGGGCTAAAGTGGGGCATTCAGGCCTCGGGTTCGAAGGGCTGCAGCCTCCCCTGACTGGGGATTAGTACAAATACAAACAAACACTCATAAGTGTGATACGTGTAAAAAATATTATCTCGCAAATGAATATGATAGCAAACATATTTGCATATAAACTTGGCGAGTGTGCCCGACAACCCACACACTTCCTGATCAACTAAATGTCGGCGTTGTAAGCAGTCAGAACTGCTCCTCCTGTCTCACCCTCTGGCCATATGATGATGTCAAACTCTGTGATTTGTGAGACAGAAGAGGCGACAGACAGCTGATGTGGAGGACGGCTAATTAAGAGACCTGCCCAAGCATCAAACACTCCCAGATCCATGGCAGACGACAGAGGAGCCTAACGATTATGGAAATGATATTACATCGACTTCTTTGATCATTGCATCACATTGCATTTTCCCTCATCATCTCTTAACACAAGTGGGACTCTGTCATGTTCGGCAGTGAATCTGGTCACAGAGGAGAACGGCCCGATCAATAAAGATAGTCTCCAAACACTTTTATCATTTGTGCGCGCCGACACAAAAGACTTAAGGATATTATTATAGATAGTTGTAACGGAACCAGGCATATTGTAATGACTATAAGAAGCAAGAGGAAAAAATACTTGACATTCAGTTTGATACAGTAAATGAATGCCGTCGGGGAATAAACAATACACTGAATAATTAAGATGTATCCAAGCAATAGGTTTCAATGTCCACAGAAAAATGTCCTGAAATCAATCCCAGCTGACAACAGAAAGTAAGGCTCCCTCTCAGAAAGCTAAAACATGTCCTGGTGGCTCAGCTCAGCTCGACACACTGGTGACCGCAGGCTTTCAGATCCCAGCTTATGCTGAACTTCTGCAGATTTCTCTGCTTACTTTCCTGCCTCACTTGAGCAAAACAAAATATTCTAACAGTGAGTTGCATGTGAGCAACCGGATTGGTTGAAGTCTAATTCCAAGCATGATTATTTCCATGAAGTGGAATTATTGCTTCTCAGCCTTCTCCGTTTTTTTTAACTTTCCATGTCACTATATGTCACCGCCATAACTGTTTTTTTTTTCCACAAACAGGAAGTAGGGGAGAGAGAGAAAAAAAAACAGAAAATAGGACAAGTCTTTATCAAAGTTTGCTATTCTTCCCTGAACTTTAGCACGTCTTGTCTTTTCCTGCAGAAGCTGAAGTTCATCCCTACTGATCCTTACACGTTTGAAACATAATCAACCATTCTCACTGTTGCTGTGTCGACGGTGCTGCACTGGGATTTGCCCCCAAAATGTGCACGCGCACACACACACACAACATCATTGAACACATAACAACTCACTGAGCTGCCACTCAATCTGGGGTCGCCGAGGGGACCCCAGACAGAGGAGGCGATCTATCAGCCTTTCTCCTCTAACCTCCCAGCGTCGTATATTTTCAACACATTGAAAGATGGCGAGGCAGGAGTCAAAGTAGATGAGTCTCAAGGCTGGAAACCAGAGCACAATGTAATATTGATGGCCACCGGAGAATGAGCACACACACACACATGTGCACACACAAAACAGTTCTCAGGAGGTGCTGGAAGACACTTGCTCCTCATGAAACATGGCTAAGAGCTGATTGACACATGTGACCCACAAACACACTGCAGCCTATGATGGGCGATACACTCAAAGGGTCGCTCTTATTTAACCCTACAAACTATTTCATATATGACGAGCAGCACTGACTGCAGCCACCGCTTCTCTCAAGCATCTGGCATAAAACACGAGAAGCAACCACTCTTTCTGATTCTGTAAACCATCTGCCGGCGACCAAAACAATTTGACAGGGTAATATATTGTTACTGTATCTGCAGATTGCAGATGGAGACTTTAATATATATATATTTATTTATTTGTTTGTTTTTGGACTTCAACCCCTAACTCTGTCAGTGTAAATACCCACCAAGCTAGATAGGACGATCAGTCTTCTGGATTACTCTGACGGACTGCATGTAGTTCAGATTGAACTTCATCTGTGGTCTGTGTGTTTCTAGTTCTGGTGCTAAAGTTATAATTACCGTGATGTGTGCGCATGACATAACGATGTCGATTCATTTAAGCACTGTATTTGACCCAGCTCAAATATTTTCAGTGTATAATACATTTACAACATTACTGCGATTGTTGTGGAAATACTGGAAATATTGTGGATACAAAACATACCCTGTGGCTCCAAGTTTAAAGATTGATGGCTTCCTTCTGATGAACTCATGTTTATTTATTGAGTCACTTACATTTAATTGATTGGGGAACAAAACTCCCGCAAAACCCACCTATGCTGCACCCAACAAAAATTATTGTTTTTGTTTTTATATCTATCTCCAGCTTCTCTGAGCTGCCAGTCAAGTCTTATACTTTCTGTACTGCAGCGTAATCCACCAGCTTTTCGAGCCCTAGTGCCTGATGCTTTGGTCCCGCTCGCAGAGCCACACAAAGAAAACGGAGGCCCCCAATCACAGCAGTGTTTGTCTTCTGCCACTGGTGCAACTGAGACGCAGCACCGACGTGTTTGTGTGGCCTTGTCTGCTCTGATGAGCTGTGCTTTCTCTTTCTATCCAGTGAGGGATTGATGGAGTGGCAGTGTGACATGTAAGAGAGTGTTGCGACGTGTTGCGTTCCCCGCCTGGGCAACAGAGGGACAGGGGGCCCTTCTCTACGACTACCTCCGCTGTCACATTGATGAAGGACGGATTGGCTCTGGTCTGATCTGAGTGCTTCATCATGGTGATGTATGGAGCAACAGGCCCGGCTCCAGCTCTGGGACGTGTGTGTGTGTGGTGTGTGTGTGTGGTGTGTGTGTGTGTGTGTGTGTGTGTGTGTGTGTGTGTGCACACCTCTGTGGCTCTCTGGCTAAATGTTTTTCCTCTATTAAGTGCCTCTGCTGCTTTCTGTTTCTCTCCACTGGATCTACATCACAGCACAGGTGGTTTGTATTATTCCCTAAATTCCATTCATGACTTCATGGAGAATCACTTGCCAAGGTGGAGCTGTTTATTCCCCCTCTCTCACATTTGAATACGCAACATGGAGTGTGTGTGTGTGTGTGTGTGTGTGGGGGGGGGGGGGGGGGTTGATTTATATTATACTATGCAATATCATCAGTGGTTGAAGAATTAGTCAAATGACCGATACAGTGATGTAATAATCTCTGTAGAAGCTGGTTATCGTAGCAATAGTTTGAACTATATGTGTCATGATGTCTGTTTTATATTTCCTGTTTTATTGTGATAGTCAGTCTTCTTGTTGTTAGGTTGCTTTACTTCCCTTCTCCTTGATTACATGATGGATTTCACCTGAGTATTATTTTCCCGCCTCCTTAAGTATATATACCCGGGGTTCCCTGGGGTTCATCTGAGGGGTCATGAGAGGAAGATCAAAACACAAAGTAACTAATGAAATTACACCAATCTCTTTATGTGGTGTAAAAAATGTTTCCTCGTGTTTTAAGCATTATTGGAACATTAACTGAAACGAAACCGTGTGAGAAGTTGTTGGGGAAAATCCCCATTCGGTTTGGAGCTGTTATCAAATCAGACATTACAGAACTAAACACAAATAAATGAGTTCTGTGTTGAGGTGTTGTGGGGTTGAAGCAAAAAGTGGGATTACTGGCTTTTTGTTTGGGTTGGTGAGTAAGAACAGAGGAGACTCAGAGAGCCAGGTTGCTGCACTCTGTGTAAAGTACTGAGCAATGTCATGTTATCTCATTGTGACCAGAGTATCACAAGGTCTAGTAGTTTCCAGCCTTGGGCCAGAGCAACAGTAGCTTAGCTCGACTGAAATGATTCTTCAGTGAATTCTCCGCCGTGCCACCGTTCATATAAACGCTGTCAAATATCCATCTCTTTCTTCTCAGAGCCTCTCCAACGCCCAGCCCGCTCACTAAAGCTGTTCCAGACAGCAATGTATCTGCCCCATACACCCACTGACCCCCTGTCCCCCCCCCCTGTCTCCCTGGCCTTTCTCTGTGGGCAGGGTGTGGCTGTGTGTGTGTTCCCCTGGGTCGGGGTCCAGGACTGAAATCAGATCAGAGGCTCATTGTCTGGCGGGTAAGACGAGGATTATTTTCCTAACCTTCTCATACCTTCACGCAACAATGAGAGAGGACAGAATGACTAAGTTGTTTAGAAAAATCTCCCCTTACGCCAAAAAAACCCCGCCTCCATCTGCTCCTTGTGTCCTCATCTACATCGACTCAATGAGCCGGACCCCTCTACTACGCATGCATATGTGTGTGTGTGTGTGTGTTTGTGGGTCCTTTTTTTTCTTTTTTTACTTATTCTTGTAAACTTGTTTGTCTTACAGGGCCCAACAGGAGACAAAAAATAAAGACTGCATGTCCTCTCGTCTTAACTGAGAGGACTTATATACAGTGAGACAAAAGCGAAGGTCGCCTACAGGAAACACTGAAGTCCCGTTAGCCGTTTGTCTGATGAGAGGATTTCCGCAGCCCAATAAAAAGACGAAACACTAAAAACTCCTTTCAGACCATGTTAGTCAGATGCTCCCATCCCATAACCAGTCGCACTGGTAAACAGAGTGGGAGAATGTTGTGTTAGTTGATGTGGCCAATTAATTATATTGCAAGTCATTTAAAAATCTATAAAAGAAGTATAAACCGGTTTAGGCTGTTTGAGAAATTGTAAGTATGGTATTAAAAAATGCAATACATGTATTTCAATTGCCCCAGGCGGTGTTATATTGGAGTCTTTTTAAAAAAGGAGCTGTGTCTTAAAAAGGAGTAAAGCGTAAATTATGCATATCATTTTCCCCCCTTTCAATTTCTCTTCTTCATTTGTTCGCAGGAAAACATGGCCGCAGTCCACGCGTGCTTTGTCCCGCTCGCTCGGCTCCCCTCCCTGGAGGTGGTCTGTCATGCTGGCAGGCGGGAGGTGGAGGTGGAGGTGGAGGTGGAGGTGGAGGTGTGCAGTGGCCTGCCTGGGAGAGGCTCTCTGTGGGTGCTGGAAGGGGTAAGTCTCCTGTATGTGTTGGCCTGTTCATGGCTGTGGGTGTTTAAGTGTGTTATATTAAGGTTGTGGTGTGGGGGCTGTTATGTTTACCCTCTGTCCTCCTGTTGACAGACGTCTCTGTGTAACACAACTCTAACTCCACATTTCTTAAACATCTAACATCTAACACCGGTGTCAGTAGAGGAACTGAGCCACAACCACAAGTACAACATTTTCTCATGACAAACTGACTGTAGGTAGATTAGAGTAGCTATTGTCTCAGGTACTGATGACAACCTATTATATAATAAATGACATATTGTGTATATATATATATATATATATATATATAACAGTATGTCAGAATCAATGTGTCTACCCGCGTTTACCCTGAGTAGTGACCTGAAAATAAAGTCCACAGGCTGACTGAGAATATCTGATCTGAAGTGAGCGTCTCCTCTTCCTCTGCACATGGGTGAAGCAGCTCAGTGGGCATCAGAGCCCTGGATGTACGCTGTTGTTACAACGCATGGATTTGGGTTTTTCTGTTTTTTCCTCGGCTTGATTCTATGTGCATGTTGCTCTTACAATATGCACATGTTTATGAATGAATACAGTATATACTGAATGCAGTATATTACCTGTCTGAATGTATGCATACTGTATACGCATGACCATTTGCTGTGCTGTGTCCTTAGTCAGAGGAGTCAGATTTAGGATTTGTTCTCAAATGATAATTTCCACTCAGTAATCTCAACAGTCAGGACTGAAGCTGTGTGCACCTCAAGCACAACCATCCATTTTTACCCTCAAACGACGGCGAGCGCTAACAGCACACTGCATCAAGCAACATTATATATGTACTGTCTCTATCACAGAGCGGCCCCTGGTTGGAGCCTGATATTATGATGCTTAATCAAAGTTAGACCTAAAGTTACTTCAGACTAATGAAATCTACACTTCACCAGTCTCCAATGTTTTATCCAGGACAATAAGATCCAGGACACTGGCTCCAAAATCCAGCAAGGAACAAAACGGGAATGTTCCCCTTACATCGTGATAATTGTATTATATTTTAGAATATAATGCAGAAAAGCCTTTGTATTACTTTCATAAAATATGCTAAGATGTCTGAAATGAGTCATATGCCAAGAGGCAGGTTGGTATTTTACTGTTTGCTCCATCTTTAACCTGTTTGTCTTAATGTAGTGTTTGGCACTGAATAGGAAAAATGTTCGATGCTTTCGTTTCATGACCGTAGTGTAAAACAGGCAACACTGAACACAATAGAAAGAGATATTGCTTTCAGGTGTGTTACCTGGACAGAGTTGAGCCTGCAGTAGCCATTGAGGGGGAAGCGAATGACGTGCGTTGGGTCCTGGTTCCAGCCAGCGTTGACTGAGTTACACATAACATCTCCAGTCTCGGGGAAGATCTCCTCGATGAGGACCTTCTCCCCGCTCAGGGCGATCCTCTCGCCCAGGTCGGGTGTGACACGAACCACCAGGCAGTCGCAGGGCTGTGCCATCCGTCGCTGCTCGCGCTCCTGTTTCCAGCGCTCCAGCTCTTTGATCATGGGCGTTAGCTGGTAATAGCGCGCCTCCTCGTACAGCAAATGAAAGTCCTGCATCGGCAGAAAAACATGGACATGAGAGCACATGAGTGTGCATGTGTGCATAAGCCTCTTGGCCATACGTGTGACTAACACTGGCGTTTCAGTACAATATATCTCATTGCCAAGGTCATGTCCACAAAACCCTGTGCATACAGTGTAACATTAAGATGGCAGTGGAAGGCTTATTGTAGGGTATCCTGACGGCCTGCCCACAACAACTAATGACTAAGTGTCCTGGAGCAAAACACTTAACCTCTAATTATTCCAGAAGTGCTGTTCTATCTGCATCTGCTCTTTGACCTCCCTCTTCCCTGAAACACGAACTGTGCAGCACAGGCATGCACACCGAGTTTTTCTACACATCGCTGAGATGAAGAACAAAACTATAAATGTAAACGTGACCTTTGTTTGTCCTTGTGAAGTTAAAGCCATTCAATGGCAAAAAAAATAATAATAAATTCACTTGTTTCCCTGGAATACATTTTCTGGAATGTAGAACAATAATCTAAGAACAGTGGTGGCCTCTGACCAGCAGGAGAACGCTCTCCATAAACAAAGCATAGCCATGCTGCAGCTCTCCTCCACAGTAGCTCTTGGCAGAGCTGTGCTAGCCTTTAGCGTGTTTTAGTGAGCAGACTCCAGAAAGGCCGTCAGTAGGGCTCCAGTGATGTGGGATGGTGCATTCCTGTGTGCAGACAGTCTGCAGCAGATTGCTTGCCTCTCCCTCCTGGGCAGGACTTGCTGGGGGCCATTTGCCCCTGTGCTCCTGCCTCTAATTTCCCACAAGACCAGATGGCACCATCATTCACCACGACCATAGAAAATATGGGGAGGCGGAGGTTCACTACTGGAGGCAGACGGGAGGTGAGCAAGAGATCCGTGCAAAGTGAGCATGAGGACAATCACAAGGCGAGGACGGTTTTAATGTATTCACCACATGGAGGGAGTTTTATGTTAATGAGGCTTGTGGCCCTATGTTAAGCTCCTATTAGAACAAGATTTAATTAGGTTACACCCAAATGCTACAAATCATTCTGCTAAACAATTAGTAATTTTATATATATATATATGTATATATATATATATGTGCACTGATTAGTGTTGCACAGTGACAAGGACTGACAGCTTAATTCACACGTGGTGTATAAACTGCTGCCAGTGCCATTCAGAGTTTATTCTTCCTCTTCTTTCCCTCCTGGCTGCAGGTGATTGTAGCGTAGGAGCAACGTCAAATCACAGAAAATGATTTACTCCACATTTGGATAGGTAGATAAGGAACGCTGCATCTTATCTTCTTCCACTGCAAAGACCGAGCCACCTTGAAAAAGTCACACAGTGTGCGTTTGTGCGGTGGAAACAACATATGTTGTGTGTAGTCTGCTCCGCCGGCTGTAGCTGTTGAGTGCCAGGGAGCCCTGATCTCAAAGAAAGTTTTTCCCCTTCTCCCTTTACAGACCACCGCTGTGGTGTGTAGAAGCAGATCATGGCAGCAAACAGCATATTCATTAACCCTGCTGCCGCTGTCAGTGTCCCTCACCACTTTACCCCCTTCATCTGCACTGTGCCTTCATCTGTCAGTGACGCACACGGTGTTGATGCAACACATCTTAGGCTGACGGTCTAATATTTAAGCTTTCAGTGTGTGAAAGAGAAAGGGGTTAGGTCCACGTTTTCCCTTCTTCTCTCCCCTGCTCCCTGTCTTTTTCTCTCCCGGCCTTCTTGCAGCAGCTGACAAAACTCATACTGAGACACTGGCCTTCAGGCGGCTCTCTGTATCAAAGTGGAGCTCCTCATCCTTCACAGGTCTGAAGCCATGGATGGATATGTTTTTAACAGGGGTCTGTCTGCGAGGCACTTTAGTCATCCCGAGCAGTGCAGAAAACAACAGAGTAATCCTAAGCGCCGAGGTGAGGATGAGAGGGAGACGGGGGCCAACAGCTCCGTCCTGGCTGCTGGAGCTGCTGCTACCGCTGCCAGCTCTACCAGACAATTCATCCCCCAAACCCTGTGTCCAGACAGCCCGTTTGAGCTGCAAAATAATGATCCGACCTGATCGCCCACCGGCAAGGCAACATCTCAGGAAAGGACGGAGAGAGAGAGGCAGACAGTGAGGAGAAGAAGAAAATGATGGAAACTGTCACTGTGAGGGAGTCGGAGGACTGATAAAGACCTGCTATAGGTTTTGGACCAAAAAAAAAAAAAAGAGCAAACCCACACACGCACAGGCTCATAAGATGTTGACTAAACATTCCACTGAGCCAGTGCTCATGTAAGCCACTGTGTTTCCCACAAACATCAGTTCTCTCCTATTATTCCCAGCCTTTCACACCTAAAGAAAGCATTATTGATTTAAAGTGCACCACAAAAGCCTGAATAAAGTGATGCAGAAGCCACTAACTCTTAATGGTTTCTAACCATGCCCTCAATATGACTGAGCATTGCTTACACTCCTGTGATTAATTGTAGTTTGAATAATGAGACGAGGAAAGATATTAATAGTGAATATTTTGTTCCACTGACGTAGGCTGCAACATTTCTCTTCCTCTCCTCTGCACAGACTCTCGCATTGATTTAGCAAAACACACAGCGCCGTGGCTGCCAGCAGCAGAACGGACCCAGCCCTCGGGCGACGGCAGGCCTGATTGTGTTCAGATAAGGACACGCTCAATTCCGCCTCTCACTATTTGCATTTTGTTTGTTTTTTTCCCGGGCTTCGCGCGGATTGAAAGGTACGCAGATCAACGCAGGCTTATGCGAAGGGATCGTGATGAGTTGAAACAATGAACTCCAGCGCATTCTCTCCAACCGTGGCGCCTGATTGGACTGTCAAGATTTCCCAGAGAGGGAGGGGGAGAGCATGAGAGAGAGAGCATGAGTAAGAAAAGGGAAAACGAATCAGTTGTGAGTCAGGCCATCATTTGCCAAAATATGCGCGCCTTTCATGTCATGTTCTGTTGTCTGTGGTTTGGCAGAGAGAAGGATGAACAAAAGGTAAAGGTTGAACGAGTTAAGGTGCAGCAGAAGTGATGCGTGGACGACGCCTAGTAAACAGTACCAGCGAATAACACCTGGAACAGGAAGAAGCTGCATGCTGAATATATAACAATTATAACAGATAAAGCCATGTGTGGTTGTGTGGACAATTGCTAATAGTTTTGCATTCTTATATTGTTCATGTGAAAAATCACTTTGCATAATCTGGGAGGGTGTTGCTCATTGAATGAAGATTAGCTCAGCTGTGTGCTACGAGGCATTTTAGCATCTTTCAGCTTGTTTTGGTTTTACAGCTGCAGCAGCAGGCAGCTGTTTCCAGTTAACAACAAGCTGATACACTGATTATCTGGCGAGAAATTAAGAGCCAGAAAACAATGTTAGCGAGGAGCTGGTGACCGGAGCAGCTGAAGAGACAGACACTCTCGATATAGCGGCGTTATGTCTGGCAGCTTTCCAGAGACACAATTTGGAAATAAGCTCCCTGTCTGCCGAATGTCAAAATGAGCTATTGTTTGCTGACATCGGCTTCATACTTATTATCTCTGACAGAGGCGAGCATGAAAACACTCATGATTAACCTGCACGGCTCAAATTCAAGACACGCGCACTCTGTGGCTGTCAGGAAAATGAAATTCCATTTGTGGATTGCAGCCAAAACCTAATCACAATTGTTTATATACTGTGCACAACACATAACTGTGTGTTCATTTATATTTGAGTTCCCTGATGCAGCTGCTAATGCAGGAATCAGGTGTGTGCAACCTCAACCTGGGCACACGGGCACAGAGCATGTTGGTACGTATCAGCATTGACTGTCAGTGAGACTTCCTGTCTCACTGACACTGTGAGGGAGCACAGGGAAGCAGTGGGACATACAGGCTGGTCTCACCTGTCTGTGCTCACCTCAACAGAAACCACTCAGAGTGAAGAACAACAGCTCAGGGCTTCGGCACACACACACACACACACACACACACACGCATCATCGGACCTCGCTCCAGTTTGCCAGTTAAAACTCCAACTCAGTCTGCTCCATGTGTTTATCCCCAGAGCTTCCTAATTACTTGAATGGGAGGATGGTGAGCAGGCATTGTGGAAACGAAACATGCAGCTCTGATGTGGTCTCATGTCTGTCAACCCCTGAGAGAGCAGAAAATTATGGACAAATACAAACATATTTAAGCTCGAGCTGTTTTTTTTTTATCTTTAGGAAAATCAGGAATTCCATGCCACACTGCTGCATGTCTGGACAGATGGCTTTACATAGGCAGGCGTTTTATGTTGTTCTGCTGTGATGTCAAACTGTGAAAGCTGATGGTGCAGACAATACAGTAGGTTGCTGAGTGGATATGTACCTTGAAGTCATCTGGAAGGAGCAATTTGCTGGTCCTGAGGAAACTGAGAATGTAGCGGAATATCTCGCCGTCCCGATCTATGAAGTAGTGCTGCTTCAAGCTGTCCAACACGATGGGCTCGGTGCCATTGAACAGACGACTGATTCTGAAAATTGAAATTGACACACACAAACGTGCACGCGTGCAGACAGCCGCACACACAGAGACACACACACACACACACACAAAGGGAATGAGCCAGCTCCCTTCAAATGCATGAAACAATTACCCTCCATTTATTTTTCAATTTTATTAGCACTAAGCTTGAAATGCATTAGCATCCCAGGTTGAAACAAGGGGCTTAAGGCAC
Organism: Trinectes maculatus; assembly: GCA_016785345.1. Classification (NCBI taxonomy): domain Eukaryota; kingdom Metazoa; phylum Chordata; class Actinopteri; order Pleuronectiformes; family Achiridae; genus Trinectes; species Trinectes maculatus. Next base: position 94,721 of record JAFBJQ010001645.1, on the reverse strand, counting down.
AGTTCCTCCATTCCAGACTTGTTTGAAGTGTCCCTTCTGCAGGAAGATTACAACAACACACACGCTTGCTGCTTGTACTTACAGAAATTAATGGCATGAATGTAGCATTACGGCTCTATTATTCCATCTGTCAGAGGGCTGGAAATGAAACAGGGGTAGGGAGTAGTGGTGGGCCACATACTAATGCAAGGATGCCATGTGTACAAAGACGCTTTTTCATTTTGCAGTTTTACTTTGTTACGTTTATTCGAGGAATTTGGACAAACTGTGCCATGCAGTCTGATTCAGTGCAGAGGTCTAGTTAGAGGATAATATCAGTCGCATCCTTTGTGTTTCATTTGTATGACAGGTGATATCGCTACAAAATTCTGTGCATATTTTGATTTTTTTTGTAAAGATATATTAATAACATTTATATTGTCCATAATCTTTACAAAGACATATATTTGTAGATTTTTTTTCAGGGGTCTATTTTTTTGGCAATATGCTGCCTATTAGAATATGCATAATTTTCCCTTTATACTATGGATTAATTCTGAATTAAAGACAAAGCTAATTTTAATACAACTGACACGTAGTTACTTATTGGCTCAAAACAAAAGCTGAGAAGCCTCTAAAGGACAAAATGAAGTTATGAATTACTGAGAGAATGAAAATAATTAACAACAATTAACATAAGTAAAAATTACATTCATTTTGTTTCTTATTTTGAAACAGCTGAATATATTTTTAACAGCACTTCAGTTCATGTGTTTAGACTTGGACACTTGTTGCTGCCTGGCACTGCACAGTTAACCCCTTCCACTGGTGCACTGACGGATTAAGGGCTTAGCAGAAGTTGGCTACAGGGGCTCATCAAGGCAAAGAGTGGAAATTGCTGTTATCTTTAAACTTTCATCACAACATGTTGGTACAGTGCCTCGAGATACCCTTGGACAGATTGTCATTTCCCCTCATCCCTCCTTTCCTGGTCTAATAACCTGTGCTCTCTGTTTACTCTTTTCTAAATGCTCAATATTCCTCCTAATGATTAATTAAAATGTACCTATTTTAGTTTCTCCATACATCTTGTGCGAGTGCGTCCTTTTATAAACACTGCTAAGTTGAAGCACGATCGTGTTTTGAAAAGTCACGTGTCCCTCAGAGAAAGCCGGACAGCGTGTGCAGTGCACATTAGCTGCACCAGTGAGTTACACGAGCGATCTGTTGCGCGTAACCTCTTTAACAGTTTTACTGCTCGCTGCTCCATCGTCTCGCTCAGCTCTGAAACAGCTCTTGGCAGGAACCGCGTTGCTGTTATTATCATCATTTTGATGTAATCAGCTCCTTAATCACAGTAACAGCTTCAAGGTTGGCTGACAAAGTTGTCTGACAATGAAAATTGTATAACCTATTTGCAAACACGTCAGCCGATACACACACACATCCACCCAGCACTGCCTCAGCACTGGCAGTGTCAGACTCTATTATGAGACAGTGGAAGGGGGCCGCAGTGGGAATGTCAATGAACTAACAGCACAGCCCATTTCACTCTTTCACTCATTTTACTGCTTTGACAACAGCGATTGTCTTCTTTGTAAAAGCGTGTGAGTTTGTGTTTGATGGTTGTATCAGGTATCTCCTGACCATGATGAGACGCTGAAGCTATCACATCAAATTCACTCTGTGTCTTCTTCTATGACTTGACTGAGCAGAGATGGTTCTCCCTCTCTCCCTCGCTCCCCTCCTGCCATCCTTTCCCTCTCTCTTTCACTCTCTTTCTTTCTCTCTCTCTCTCTCTCTGTCTCCATCCCTCTGCCTTACTCGCTTTCTCTCTGGAAATCGATGCAAAATGCTTTATAAAAAACCAATACTCATCTCCCTGTTTGGCCTGAGGTGTTCCTTTCTCATATGGTCTTGCAATTCTTCCAGCTAGAATTTCACCATACCCCTCCAGGCTAACTCTGTTTTTCATCTCCACTTTTTTAAAAAGCAATTAAAATGCTGCCTGTTTTTCTTTTTTCTTCCCCACTCCTCTACTCCCTGCTCTCTCTCTCTCTCTCTCTGTTGGTCTCCTCACCCCCCTCTCTGTTAAATCCCTGAATTGGGGGGGTGGTGTGTGTGTTCTTAACAGGTAGAAAGGGTGGGGATGAAATTAACAAAGGATACACAATCAGACACTGACAGTGAAAGAGAGAGAGGAAGGCGTAAGGGGAGAAACTGAGAGAAATATAAAAAGTTAAAGAAGGAAAACAAAAGAAACGGGGAAAACCAACCGGAACACGGGAATGGAGACTGAGAGAGGTGGAAAATAGCGGAATAAAAAAAATGATATAACAATTAGGAAGAGAAAGAAGGAGAGCAGGTCAGGGAGAAGGGGGGAGGTGGTGGGTGTAAGAGGTGATCAGTGACAGAAACAGCTCACATCTCTCACCCCAGCGGAGCCATGTGAGGACAGGCAGTGAGCAATGCCTGGCATGATCCTGGCTGAAGCAGCTCCAGCCCTGCCAGCTTACAGAGGTTATAGAGCTGAACACAGATCACTGACTCTAACAGATCAGACGTTATCTGGAATCTGTATCTATCAGATGCCTAATTGATGCAAGACGCACAGCGACTTCATCCACAATGAAACTGCAGGGGTGTCCAGCCTGATGTAAACTTTGTGAGGGTATATTTTGTGCAATACACACACACACACACACACACACACACATTTCTTACCCGGGCCTGAGACACTGACACAACAAGATATAAACTGTGAATTGCAACCATAGATTTTGACCCTGTATTTCTGCCTGAGGTGAGTGTCAGTACATTACTCTCAGACTAAGTCAGACCGGGACAGAAGAAGCCCCCCCCCACCCTGATGCTATACTACACCACCATTTATGAAAGCTGAGTTATTCAATCTCATTACTCTTAATTCGATTTTGTCCTTTTATCTTGGCAAACCTGCTTTTACTGAGGAATGTTATATAATGTTATGGTTAAACAGCTTACGGTGTATCTTGCTGTGTATAGTTTAACATACTGTTATTAGTGCTGCATGTTTAGTGTCTGAACAAGGGGAACAATCTTATTCTTTGCTCTTAATAATTACAGATACAACCATACAATCTAAAACGTACAGTGGATACTGTGAAATTCTTTGCCACGTTGGCTGTGGCTCACAAAAAAAAACAAGTAAACACCAGAGATCCAATAAAGAAGCTTAAAGTCAGTGCACATTTATCAGGCCCGGACCCCGGCAGAGGACTCATCTTTAAAGAGAAAAATGTCCAGTGGTGCTTTTAAAATAGTTTCATTGTCTCTGGAACATTTGCCCTAATTTCCTCAGCTTCTGTTCAAGTGACTGCTGAGACTGTCCTCTTTGAGAACTACACAGAGTGGGCATCAATGTTTCATGACCCCTGTCCCTTCTTATGGCCCGCACAAAAGAAGATGAATAACCACACATTAGTTACTAGACTAACTTTCTCTTGGCACGCTGCATTATTTAGGGGCCAATCTATTAAAAGTAATCACCAACTTTAAACTCTTTAACCCTGCTCTTTTAGTCATCGCGATTTCAGCTCTTCCAACGTGCCCAGCTTGACTGGACATGGTCGGACACAGCGTACACGGCTATACCAGTGTAATTGTTTTGCTTTCTGCTGTCAGCCATTATCCTAATTCACACAAAAGGGCCCCTCCTTCCACTGGCTCCATTGGAAAGTGGAGCCCCGAGGCCAACTGTACACTGAGGAGGCTGGGAGAGAGAGAGAAAGAGAGAGAGAGAGTGGAGTGTGTGTGTGTGTGTGTGTGTGTGTGTGTGTGAGAGAGAGAGAGAGATCCAGAGTGAGAAAGAAACAAAAAGAGGCGGGGGGGCAGAGTGAGAAAGAGGGGGGGGGGGGGGGGGGGGGGGGGGCAATAGCGCATGTGTGAAAGAAAGAGGCACTCAAACCAACACTCACACTGGTATGGGGTCTTTACTCTCTCTGTGCAAACAGTGTTTGTGTTTGGGTGCTCTGACATGACTCTGTCCCCTTTGCATGATGCCATGCACATGTCCTCCTATGAATGGATGCTCTGTGATGTATAACATTGCATGAGAGCAAAAAAAAAGTAAAGACCTAGATATATGGAAACGCTGTAGCAATGCACAAATACACAAAACCAAAAATCCAGACAAATTTTAATCGTGTTCAAGAATGGTTCAAAACAAGATACTGACTCATAACAGGCGGAGATCAGCCCACTATCAAATGTAAATGAATAACTCTTCCCTCATCCTGCCACAGCATAAACCCGATATGACACTAAGACGATGAACAAAAGGCATCTTAATAACAAACCGCTGTCTGAGACCAGCGTCTCGTCACATGTTAGAATCAGGAATAAAAGCAGAGTTGTCAGGGATTTCCTGTCAGTGGACTCTGTGAGTATTATCAAGGGATTCTGTGGATTGTTTCCTGTAGCCAATCTGGCAGATTTTCTAACACGCTGGTGTATGTTTACCTTGGCTCACATGGGACTCAGTCAGCTGACACAGCATTGAAGACTGAATGTAGTGAATGACACCCTGTATTACAGGGAAAAGCAGCAGGTCTGAGGTGCCTAAAGCATCACGCAGTGTTCATACGCCAGTACGGAAAAGTTTTATTTGTGTTAACGTGTTTGATTTCAAATTTCAAAGCTACCTCTGGTGTTGCCACCTTGTGCATGCATGTAGCTGTTAACGAGAACAAAGTGGGAGGGTAGATTACCAGCAGCTCCTACACAATCTGAATGATTGTGACTAATCCTTTAAAACGAAAAGCCCTGTTTGCTACATGTGTAAGAGAATCTCACTGTCGCCTGCCTGAGAGCACACATGCCCTCTCTGTCACCGTCTCAACTAATACTCAGTGAACGAGAAAGTCACTCTTTCAGTTAGGAAACATTTTAAAATTTGACTGACATTTAAACCCCATTGAAAAAAAAAAGAAATACAGCAAGAAAGTCTTACAACTTTTGTTATAATACAAACTATATCTATCTATTTATATACTTTGAAACGCATCTGTTTATGGCAAATGTGGGTTCTGAAATGGCCAAGAAAATCAATGTGTTTCAGGACAAAGAGCCAGTTTTTAATCAGATCTGACGCTGACTCCACATCAGCGTTGTTGACAGGGATATGGACGTGTACGTCACTGTTTTTCCTCCAAGGATTCCTAACATCACCCTGATCAACTGACTGGGAAGAAGAGGCTGTGAGTGTGTGTGTGTGTGTGTCTGGCTGTGTAAATTCACACAAACTTCAAATCAGCAATAAAACATGCGAAAGTAGGTGTCAGCTTGGTGGCAGCTGGGTTTTCAAGCACAGCTACCTTGTGAGGGGAGATAAAAAATAAAAGCCTCGGAGGTATTTAGAAGACAATTAGAATAACCACGGCAAAAACAAACAGAAATGATCAAATTCACCATTTTAAAGGTAAAAGAGGATAAAAAATAATGGAGGCAAGAGAAATGGAAATACATTATAGTATGTTTGTATGTAATGCCAGGGAGATAAATGACTTGTTAACAGCATAAATCCAATTAGACAAACACCAGTCAAAAGGTGCAATAACTGATTATATGACTGAATTACACACTGAGCCATTACATAAAGCTACAAAATGATTTAAAGTCATTTAAATCAAATTGACTACCACTGTGTAAGTAAGATTTTTCAATCTGGGGAAAAATGAAGCAGTGGAATCTATAAATACGTGACAGTCTGACATTTAAAACAAATGGACAAACCCCCCACTTTTTAATAAACCGACGTCTTCCTCCCTCCGATAAGAATAGGAGAAATGGAATGGGCTAATAAAGTGAGTGCAGCGTGGAGAGGGGCGCGTGCTGTGGCCAGAGGGAGCGCGTCTTACCTGGAGTCTGGGTACTTGGTGAGGGTCGCCAGGCTGCTGGTGTACATGTGTCCCCCCACGTCGATGTGCACCGGGGCGTTTGCCTTGGTGAGCTGAGCCGGCAGAGGGATCCCCTGAGCGGCCAGGGGAGAGACCGGGGACCGGGTCAGAGACAGCCGTGACATGCTTCTTCCCTCCTGAAAGCAGGTGTACAGAAAAGCCATGGGAATAAAGGTGAAGAGGAGAGAGAGAGAGAGAGAGAGAGAGAGAGAGAAAAAAAAAAGAACCAGCAGAGTGATCCTACAGAGGGAAGCGGATATCCCCTCTGAATGGTATCAGATCACTTCCATCTCTGTCTGGTCGCATATTTAGCCTGGAAATTATTGCCACCGCTCTAATTAAGTATGTTTGCATCTTTTCATGCAGGACCGCAGGCGAGGAGAGGAGGATGCTTATTAGAAAACCAGGCTGGGAGAGAGAGATAGAGCGAGATACCTCGCAGAGGGAGGGAACGAGAGACAGAGAGAGAGGGGGGGGGGGCTGCTAGGTGTCAGCCTCCAGGGGAATAAAACAAACTGCTGCTGCAATATTCTAATTAAAGGTCGCCTTATGTGTTCGACGTGATTCGCCCAGACACCAACCACCAATCTGAGAGCGCGGCAGGAAAACACGGCGAGGGGGGGTGGGGAGGTGGAAGGGATGGAGGGGGCAACTTTTACATTTCAGCACACAAACAGTCAACACACAGAAACAGTCAGGTGACGGCTCGTCGTGTACAGAGAGAGCTGTGCTGTCGCACTGTAAGACGGCTATGTGGCACGTGGAGGAATAACGCGTGCGTCAAAGCGCCTCGTCCATGTATCCACTGCAGGCCCCGTCAGCGTGCTCTCACACTGCGGCTGTGTGGCTGCGTCAGGATGGAGGCTGAGATCAATGCATGAAGTGACAGACAGGTCGGTTCACACAGAGCAGGACTGTGGAGGCAGAGGGGACTGCATGGGGCATCCGGGGAGCGCGCCCGGGTCAGCGCGAGCTGACGCGCCGGGGTCAGCGCGAGCTGAGTCTGATCAGCTGATAAAATGTCAGTGAAAATATTTTCTAATTCACTTCCATTCTTCTGTCTTTTCCCCCCATCAGCTGCAGCTAATCCCAGTCTGTCCACACTGTAATGTGATTGTGATGTGTCCGCGTGAGAGAAGGCGTAAACCGCCGTGTCAGAATGATCACGATCATAACGCTGTGTTATGAAACTTTATATTTTCATCTTTTCCTAATGATCCGCGGCTAAAGGTCAGATCTGCCCACTTCATCGTTACTCATCTGTTCGCCTGCAGGCTGTGGTGGAAACACAGACCTTCCCCGATCCGTTTATGGCACAACATTAAAACAGACCACCGCAGCCTTCGGTAAATCAGCAGAATCAGTCCGATTGTTGTGGAACATGTGAGATGTTTGACTGGGGAACTGAAGGCCGTCTGTGAAGGTCCAGCTCATCCCTGCGGCTCCGAGAGAGAAAAACCTCTGGGCAGGAAGGGAGAGTGGAGCTCAGTCTTCTCCAGGACGGTGTCCGCCTCACAGCAGTGTCATGTTCCTTTAATACGACTACAGGGGGACGGATTACATTTCAACTCCCAGGGAAAGAAAACAAATGAAGACTGAAGAAGTTTGAGGTTCATCCTACCCCCCCACCCCCCCCACCCCACCTCTCTCTCTCTCAACCAAGCAATCAATGAACCAGTTATTGATATGCGTGGACATGAATAACTATGACTAATGTAAAGGTGGTGAGCCTTCAAACAACTATAATAATAGCTTCAATATTGTCTCCTCGTATCCTTAGACATTAGACACACACACACACACACACACACACACACACAGCGGCTACGACAAATTCCTCCACTAAAATCCCAGCAGCTGCAAAGGCACCGACTTTCCCCTCCGAGCTGCTGCGTCGTTGCAGCTTCGCCCCACTGACCCCATCCCGCGGGGACATTCACCTCTCGTGCTCCTGGTGATCCCGACATGGAAGCCACCAGAGGACGGAGACGTTCACAGAGGAAGCACCGAGCTCTGCCTCTCACTCTGCCCACAGCTCAACATGGCGCCTTACTCCTGCCGTGCAATTAAACGCCATAATACCGACATGTGTAATTCACATAAGTCGTCTGGTGAACGTGTGAACTGTGTGTGTGTGTGTGTGGGTGTGTGCGCGCGCGCGTGTGTGAGGGGAAACAGTGGCGATGACTTGACGTTGCTCTCAGCACCACACAGTCTGTCCTCTCCAGCAGCCTGCTGCACTGCACCGTGCGTAAAACGCAGCTCTGTGTAAGATCAGAAAGTCTCCCTACCGTCTCGAACATTGTCGGGGGTCCAGGGGGGCTCCGTGCCGGCGGTCAGTCCCAGCTGCTGCTCGTAACGTAAAGCCCGAGCGTTCACAGCTTTGCTCCAAACGGCCCCCGACACAAACTACAGCACCATCCGGCTCCGGCACCAACCTACACCGCCGCACGGCAAAGCCTGGCGCGTGCTCCGGATCCCACACAAAACTGCTTTTCTTTAAATATATACTGTATATATCTATGTATGTGACGAGGTTGTGGTCGAGACGGGCCGTTGGCAGAGAGTCTCCGTGGCTCCACAGGCTCGAGTCGGCGCTGCCTCGACCTGTCCTCAGCGCGCTGCTGTGTAGCAGAGCGCACAGGAAGCAGCCTGCTTACCTTGAACATCGATGAGGCGATCTCCTTCCTCTTCTCCGCTCGGCTTTGGATTTGACGCGTGAAAAAAAAAAGAGGTGCGCTCCTGCCCGGAATCCCGCTTCGTCTCTCGGCTTCTCGTCTGCCCCTTTTTTGCCCAGATGAAAGCGGCCCCGTGGTTTGTTATGAGAAGAAGAAGAAGAAGAAAGCCAATAATCCGTCTCTCAATAAGAGAGCGGGGCTGGGAAAGAGGGCTCTGGCTCCGGGCTGCCTGCCTGCGCGCCTCTGGGCCACGGATTAGGCTACAATTAGCTCAACTCCACTCTCTCTCTCACCCAGGCAATTTTCTCAAGCAGGAGAACGTGATACCCTCGATTATGCCTGCACACATATCATAACTTATCTGCTTATTTTTCTTTTCCCCGGCTAAAAGTGGACGCTTCCCTTTGACGCTGTGTGAAGTTGTGGGAAATCTAACAGGCAGCTGTCAGCGGCTCAGTGGATTTCGAGCAGCAGCAAAAAGCAGATTTGATTCATTGTCATTTGGTCTGATGTAATAGCTCCGCAGGCAGTTCCAGCTAGCAGCCATACGGTCCCATCCCCTGCTCCAGCCTACACTGAAAGTTTAAAGCCAGGCGGGCTGCCATAGTCCTCCGCGCGGGGAACGTGGAAGATAGGCGCAGGAACTTGTTGATAAAGTCTCGGCAGGAAAAAAAGAAGAAGAATATATATATGTTGAAAATGAAGCGATATCCTTGAACCAATATGTTTCATGCGGAGCTTTCCCCCCCGTCTCGCTTCTCTCCCTGTCTCTCCCTCTCTCCCTCTCTCGCCGCTGTGTCTGGAGTTGGAACGGCAAATTTCCTGCAGGCCATTAAAATCAAATGACGTCTACGGACATGCATGCTGCTGCAGAAAGCGCCCTCACAACCTGCCTGCAGCCAAATGCGCCATTTCAATTATAGCGCAGGGCTTAGATGGAGATATCTGCTCAGAACACCCCCCCTTCCCCCCACCCCATCGACTCCCCTCACTCCCCAGCCAAAAGCCCGCAGCCTTCAGACTTTTGCAAAAATAAGACTGTGGCACATTTTTGATATTTCATATGTATATATTTTTTTTCGACACAGAAAAACGCAAGTGATGGAGCGCTTAAAGAGTTGCGCCACTTTTGCGCCGAGAGACGGTTGGAAGGAAGAGTCGAGCAGGTGCTCGCACCAAGGAGACGATTATTTATTTATTTGCGTGTTTGTTTATTTGAGGGTAAATATCTGTGAATAATTGATGCAACACTGAGCCCAGTAATTACTCTGTACCAGCATCCTGAGAGAGGCGCAATAGCCGTTTCTTGATATTTGGCGCCAACCAGTGTAGAAACTTATTATGGGTCCGCATGAAATGTTTCCTAAATAGTCAGTATTTCGGAAACATATTGGTTTTTTTTTTACCACAGTGATAATATGTGATGTCACACAAGGTTGAACACATGAAAGCGTCATAATAATGAATGAAATTAAAAGATTTATTACACTATTCTTTGACTCCCTAAAGTACTATTCTTTTCTTGTGTTGTTTATTAGATGGCGATGATGTGAAGATGTTGATATACTTGCTTAAGTATATGTGTATATATACCATGATAACAGTTGTAGTTGTGATTTGACAGCAGGATTGGTGCAGTGTGAGGAGAAGTCATGTAATTAGAGCTAAGCAGCCTCAGAGCGCTCCCGTCTCCCCTCTGGTACAGATTTGTTGTTTCCAGGGGTATAAACTGGAGGGGAAATGGGTTTTTTTTTACTCATTAAAGGAAACAAGCCCGGAGTTAGTTCAATTACATGAAGTATGCGGGGATGTTGTAAATTTAAAGATTTAAATAGCTTACAAAGTGGCCCCGGGCCCCATCAGTTAATTTCCTTAATTTATGGATTTTAGCGGAGTGTCTATGTGGAAGGGAAGAAGTAGGTCATCTTGAGGATTTGCATGCAGCTTTTGGAATTTCAACAACAGATCCAAACATCTGCTCTCCTGACCAGCACCTCAGCAGGTGAAAGTGTCTGGCACAGGTTGCTACTTCTGGAACAAACTGAAAAAAAACCACACATCCAGACCTAAAACAGATTTCTTCAGGGGAACACAAATGCAGATCTGATTGTAATATTTGACCCAAGTAATGTGATTATCGATGTCTAGTCTCGCTAATGCACACGCACACACAGATATCAACTCTGTTCTAGTTTTCATTAAATTATTGGGCCACTACATTTTCCCACAATTTCAAATGCCTGCCTTTGTAAAACTGCAAAGGTCAAATTCATTTTGTTTTTGAAGGTGCTTAAGTTAGAGAATGAACAATATATTGCATAAGTGAAAGGAAAAAGAGAAACACAATTCAAAGTCTTCTTCAGATATCAGATGTTAATGAACTGTATGAATTCATGCATGACCCTATAAGAATAATCACTTTGCCTGTAGGTTCAAAAGGCGGTGCTATTAGTAGTGCTGCCTAAAGTGGCACAGAGGAGCACAATATTGTGGCTTTCTCTTCCCCAGCTTTGCCCTTTCTCCAGATGATGATGTTTGCTTTGGAAAGTCTTTCTAACCTGTGGCACAATGTATGAATTACACTTGTACATGTCATTGCATCCTCTGCCTCTGAGGATAATAAGTACACAGAGTCATCAAAAAAAAACTTTCCCTCATCACATCAACTCTGACAGGTAATGAGATAATCAATTAGTGTCAATGGACATCACAGTATTATTTTGTCACATTCATTCACTGTCGACACAACCTAACAATTCTAAAGATATTGAAACATTGAGATTTTCACAAACCAAACAATGTGTGTGAACGTGTCCGTATGTGTGTATTTATGTGCAACCAGGTCAGATTCTTTCACTGAACAATCTGTATGTTCTGCTCCTCCTGTAATACTGCTGGAACGCAGGAAGTTTGGACACAGTACCATCTGCTGGTTAGCAGTAGCATACATCATCATTCTGCAGGATGGTTGCTCATGGATGTATAGCTCATGCACCGCCATCAAGCACAGAATTAACCAACACATTGAAGTCAAATGTTCCAAAAACATATTTTCACCACTATGTCTGAGGACTTTCTGGGGCGTAAAATGTGCCAGTTATGTATCACTAAATACCTATTGATTTTCTTCTTCATAATCAAATGCAGTTTTGGATTTTCCATTAAAACCCTGGGTGCATCCGGTCAACCGACATCCATTTTTCATTCATTCAACCCAGGTCACCTGCACGCTTTACTTATGCACTGAGGTGAAAACAGTAGCAATAATACAGTCACATCCAGTCTTCTAAATGTGAGCACTGTCAAGAATCTCTTTCAAGCATTTCACATCAGATCAACACCCCTACTTTCGCCTCTGGCATGTGGAGAAAGTTTGCAAAGAACACTCAGAACTTGCTTTTAGTAATCTGCATGCCTGGTGGAGCCTGGTTGCTGTCAATCGCGCCGTTCTTGCAGCCATTTGACATTCTGCTTGATGTTGGTGTGTGTCTGAGGTGCAGCAGCGACATTTATTGTTCATTATTTCAGATAGAGAGAGAGAGAGAGAGAGAAAGAGAGAGAGAGAGAGAGAGAGAGAGATAACACTGGTGTCAGTTTATTAATAGAATAGACTTGTGTTGCACACAAACACCTAACAAGCACAGTGAAGAATCCCCTCAAGTGCTTAATGCTGGCAATTAAGTTTCCAAAAAGCTGTAGTTACTGAGTACTTCTGTGAGATACTCTTATTAGTCAATACCACTTTACCACTTGTACACACAGGTACAAAGGTAATGACCATGATTGTGTGAAGTCATCTCTTCCAGGCAATATCTTAGATTGTCATTTTGATGACATATTATATTTTTGATTTTTTAAATGTTTTTTGGACATTTGAGATATCTTCCTGAACAATGATGTGTTGGTGACATTTTTAAAGTTGTACCATATTTTGATGTTTTTTCTACACTTTTGAAATTTTGCACTACCTGATCAGACGCTGTGGGGTAATGGTTAGCGTGCATACATTTCAACCAGTAGACTGTTGGGCTGAATCTCTGTTTGCCCCAAACTGTTGTTATGTGAAGTGTTTTATTATTCCAGCATTTTAATACACAGTGGTGCAGGGGTTTAGCACTTGTGAAAGGCTTTGGACCCAAGACCCCTGGACCCCGGCTGCTATGAAGCTTGGGAATGTGAGGTTGCCAGTTTGCACTTCGGCTTGGCCAAATATCGAGAGAGGCACCGACATCTATCTGCTGCCGCCCTCGAGCAAGGCCCTTAACCCACCGAACCCGCTCCTTGGGCATTCCTCATGTTGCAGCCTACGACTCTGCATGTGCATACCTGTATGAAACATGTTGTGTACTGTGCATGTGCAGAAAATTACTTTCCCCTTTGCGGGACGATTAAAGGTGTTTTAATTATCATTTTTGCCAACATATAAGGGTCCCAACATACTTAAGGGTCATTTTTGACATTTTTTGGTCATGTTCTTTGGTCATGTTTGATGATATATTGTACTTCAGAATATATGTCATAATATACTTATACATTTTTAATGTTGTTGTAAACTGCTACATATTTTTGGCACTGGTGCAATGGTTTACATTTATACCCCATAGTACAAGGGTTTCATGTTTAAATTTAAATGTGAACATTTTTACATACAGTAAGGTTTCTGTTAGAGTAGTGTATGCTTTGTTCTGTTTCTTTTTTGCAGGAGGCGGGGTTGGGTTCTCCTGGTGGCAGCTGACAAGGCACACCTAAGTCCAATCATCTCATCACTGCTCTATAAAAGACCGGTCTACTCGGCACTATGGCGCCTGATAATTCCGCTTCAGTCGTTCATGGTTGCCATGGTTACTGTCATCGTGAGTACCTCTCTACTTCCTGCTTCATGTTTTGTGCCCTTGATTCTCTCCACTACTGTATGGCCAATGCTTTATGGCTTAAGAGCTACTTTTGTTGTTACTTTGTGATTTTTTTATCTAAGTTATCTAAGACTATTGACCTTATATCTGCCTCCGGCTTTTTGCTGGCTCTGCTCTGGGGTCCAAGTTTTGTGTAATACGTAACAGAATTATCTGGCCAAAGGTATGGACCCTGCGGAGGCAGAACAGTTAAGCAAAGTTTACAACCTGTTGTTGTAAAGTTTGCTAGAGGGATTTTTATGTTCGACACCCTGACAAGCCTGGTAAGCTGCCAGGTGGCGACCTTTGAGGAAACTGTAAGGTTTCCGTGAGGGTTGTGTATGTTTTGTTCTGTTTCTTGTTTTTGATTCTGTCCCTTTAAATTTGTGCAGATGCAGGAGGTGGGGTTGGGTTCTCCAGTGGCAGCAGACGGTGCACACCTGAGTCCGATAATCTCATCACTGCTCTATAAAAGACCTCTCCACTACGGCACCAAATAATTCCACTTCGGTCGTTCCGGGTTGTCACTGCCATCGTGAGTACCTCTTTGCCTCCTGCTCCATGTTTTGTGCCCTGGATTCTCTCCACCACTGTATGACCAACACTCAGTGGCTTAAAAGCTACTTTTGTTGTTACTTTGTGATTTTGATATTTGCGTCCAGCTTTTCTCTTTCTCTGCTGTTTTAAATTTTGTGTACTACGTAACATATACTATACTATGACTTTTTTGTGATTTTGACGACATACTATACTATACTATGACGTTTCTTCCATAAATTTTGACAACATATGATACCATGATGAGTTTTCGTGAGTTTTGACCACATATTATACTATGGAGATTCTTCATAATTTTTTTTCACAGCATACATCAAAAATGACAAAAAAACTTCATAGTATAGAATGTCATCAGAAATCATGAGAAAACATCCTAGTGTATAATATTGAATCAAAAAACACGAAAAAGGGTCATACTATAGTAAGTTGTCAAAAAGCATGAAAAAACATCACCGCAAATAGTATATCTTCAAAAATTATGAAAAAAAGTGACAGTTGTCAAAAATCCTACGTCATCGTACACAATTGTGTAAAAAAATCATTGGCATACTATGACGTCAAAGATCACGAAAAAACATCATCGAACAGTATGGCGTCAAAAATCATGAAAATACACCATAGTATACAATGTCATCAAAAATCATGAGAAAACTTCATTGTATAGTATGTCGTAAAATATCATGAGAAAACGTCATAGTATAGTGTGTTGTCATAAATCATGATGAAATGCCATACTATAGTATGCGTCAAAAATCTTGAGAAAATGTCATAGTATAGTATTTCATCATAAATCATGATAAAACGCCATCGTATAGTATGTCGTCAAAAATCATGAGAAAACTTCTTTGTATAATACATCATAAAATATCATGATTAAACGTCATAGTATGGTATGTCATCATAAATCATGAGAAAACATCATTGTATAGTATGTCGTAAAATATCATGAGAAAATGTCATAGAATAGTATGTTGTCATAAATTATTATAAACGCCATAGTTTTAGATGACATACTATACTATGACGTTTTCTCATGCCTTTTGACAACATACGACACTAATGTTTTCTCAAGATTTAAGATGACATACTACATTATGGTGTTTTATCATGATTTATGATGTCATCCTATACTATGACGTTTTCTCATGATTTTTGACGACATACTATACTATGACGTTTTCTCATGGTTTTTGATGACATACTACACTTTGACGTTTTCTCAAGATTTTTGTCAACATACTATGGTGTTTTATCGTGATTTTTGACGACATACGTTTCTCATTATTTTTGATGACATACTATAGTATGACTTTTTCTCATGACTTGACGACGACTTACTATTCTATGACATTTTCTCATGATTTTTAACGACATAATATACTTTAACATTTTCTCATGATTTTTGATGACATACTATAATATGATGTTTTCTCATGGTTTTTGACGACATACTATACTTTGACGTTTTATCATGATTTATGATGACATATTAAACTATGACGTTTTCTCAGGATTTATGATGACATGTTAAACTGTGACGTTTTCTTATGATTATTGACAACATACTGTACTGTGGTGTTTTCTCATGATTTTTGACAACATACTATACTATGACGTTTTCTCATGGTTTTTGATGACATACTACACTTTTTGATAACATACTATTCTATGATGTTTTCTCATGGTTTATGACAACATACCGCACCTTCATGTTTTCTCAAGATTTTTGTCGACTTACTATGGCGCTTTATCATGATTTATGACAACATACTAAACTATGGCCTTTTCTCATTATTTTTGACCACATAGAATACTATGAAGTTTTCTCAAAATTTTTGATAACATGCTATACTATGACGTTTTCTCCTGGTTTTTGACGAGAAAACACCATAGTATAGTACGTTGTTAAAAATCATGAGAAAACGTTATAGTATAGTATGTCATCATAAATCATGATAAAATGCCACAGTAAAGTATGTCATCAAAAAACCATGAGAAAACGTCATAGTATAGTACAATGTAAAAAATCATGAGAAAACGTTTAAGTGTAGTATGTCATCAAAAATCATGAGAAAACGCCATGGTACAGTATGTCATAAAATATCCTGAGAAAACGTCATAGTATAGTGTGTTGTCATAAATCATAATGAAATGCCATAGTATAGTATGCATTAAAAATCCTGATAAAACGTGATAGTATAGTATTTCATCATAAATCATGATAAAACGTCATAGTATAGTATGCTGTCATTAATCATGAGAAAACATCATAGTATATAGTATGTTGTCATAAATTGTGATGAACGCCATAGTTTTAGATGACATACTATACTATGACGTTTTCTCATGATTTATGACAACATACTATAGTATGAGTCTTTCTCATGACTTTGGACAACATACTTCACTTTAACGTTTTCTCAAGATTTAAGACGACATACTATGTTATCGCGTTTTATCATGATTTATGATAACATACTACACTTTCTCAAGATTTTTTTCGACATACAATGGCATTTCATCAGAGTTTTTGACGACAGACTATAATATGATGTTTTATCATGATTTAAGACGACATCGTGTAAAATGGCGTTTTATCATGATTTATGATGACATAGTATAGTATGACGTTTTCTTATGATAGTTTATGATATGCTATAGAATGACTTTTTCCTCATGATTTTTGATACCATAGTACAATTTAACGTTTTCTCAAGATTGAAGATGACATACAATACTGTGACGTTTTCTCATGATTTTTGACGTCATACTATACTATGACGTTTTATCATGATTTAAGACGACATAGTGTACTATGGCGTTTTATCATGATTTATGATGACATACTAGTTTTCTCATGATATTTCATGACATGCTATAGTATGACTTTTTCCTCATGATATTTGATGCCATACTACAATTTAACATTTTCTCAAGATTGAGGACGACATTCTATACTATGTCGTTTTATCACGATTTTAATGACATCCTACATTTTAACAATTTCCCAAGATTTTTGACGACATACTATAATATGGTGTTTTATGTTGATTTATGATGACATACTGTACTAAGACGTTTTCTCATCATTTTTGAAGACATACTATACGTTGGCATTTTATCATGATTTTTGACAACATTATATACTATGGTGTTTTCTAATGATTCATGACCACATACTATCCTATGACGTTTTCTCATCATTTATGACGACATACTATACTTTGACGTTTTTTGTAATGTCATTTTACAACATACTATTATATGACTTTTTCTCATGATTTTTGACGACATACTATACTTTGACGTTTTCTCAGGATTTATGATGACACATTAAACTGTGATGTTTTGGTAACGCTTTCTTTTACAGTCCCCTAATTACCCTGTATTTACCCAGTAAATACAACATACTGTACTGTGGCGTTTTCTCATGATTTTTGACAACATACTATACTATGACGTTTTCTCATGGCTTTTGATGACATACTACACTTTTTGATAACATACTATTCTATGATGTTTTCTCATGGTTTATGACGACATACCGCACCTTCATGTTTTCTCAAGATTTTTGTCGACTTACAATGGCGTTTTATCATGATTTATGATGACATACTAGTATGACGTTTTCTCATGAAATTTTATGACATGCTATAGTATGACTTTTTCCTCATGATATTTGATGCCATACTACAATTTAACATTTTCTCAAGATTGAGGACGACATAAGATACTATGGCGTTTTCTCATGATTTATGACGACATATTATACAATGACATTTTCTCATGATTGTAGATGACATAGTATACTATGACATTTTCTTGTGATTTTTAACGACATACTACACTTTAACATTTTCTCACGAGTCTTGATGGCGTACTATACTATGGCATTTTATCATGATTTTTGACGACATACAATACTATGATGTTTTCTCATGATTTATGACGATATACTATACTTTGACGTTTTTTGTAATGACATTTTACAACTCATGAAAAAATGTCATAGTATAGTATGTCGTCTAAAATCATGAGAAAACGTCAAAGTATAGTATGTCGTCAAAAATTATGAAAAAAACATCGTAGTATAGTATGTCGTAAAATAGCATGTGAAAACGTCGTTGTCATAAATCATGAGAAAAATGTCATAGTATAGTATGTCGTCATAAATCATGAGAAAATACCATAGTATAGTATGTAGTATTAATTCTTGAGAAAACATTATTGTGTAGTATGTCAACAATAATCTTGAGAAAACGCCAACGTGTAGGATGTCGTCAAAAATCATGAGAAAACGTCATAGTATAGAATGTTTTCATAAGTCATGATCAAATGTCATAGTATAGTATGTCGTCAAAAACCATGAGAAAACGTCATTGTATAGTATGTGTCATTAATCATGAGAAAACGTTATAGTATAGTATGTCGTCTAAAATCATGAGAAAAAGTCATAGTATAGTACGTTGTAAAATATCATGTGCAAACGTCATACTACAGTATGTTGTCATAAATCATGAGAAAAACGTCATAGTATACTATGTCGTCTTAAATCATGAGAAAAACGTCATAGTATACTATGTCGTCTTAAATCATGAGAAAACGTCATAGTATAGTATGTCGTCTAAAATCATGAGAAAACATCAAAGTATAGTATGTCGTCAAAAATTATGAAAAAAACGTCGTAGTATAGTATGTTGCCATAAATCATGAAAAAAAATGAGAGTGTAGTATGTCGTCAAAATTCTTGAGAAAACGTTAAATGTAGTAAGTTGTCATAAATCATGAGAAAAATGTCATAATATAGTATGTTGTCTTAAATCTTGAGAAAACATCATAGTGTAGTATTTCGACAATAATCTTGAGAAAACGCCAACATGTAGTATGTCGTCAAAAATCATGAGAAAACGTCATAGTATAGAATGTTGTCATAAGTCATGATAAAATGTCATAGTATAGTATGTCGTAAAAAACCATGAGAAAACGTCATTGTATAGTGTGTCATAAATCATGAGAAAACGACATAGTATAGTATGTCGTCTAAAATCATGAGAAAACATCAAAGTACAGTATGTCGTCAAAAATTATGAAAAAACGTCGTAGTATAGTATGTTGTAAAATATCATGTGAAAACGTCATACTATAGTATGTTGTCATAAATCATGAGAAAAATGATTTATGACGTCTTAAATCGTGAGAAAATGTCATAGTATAGTATGTCGTAAAATATTATGTGAAAACGTGATAGTATAGTATGTCGCCATAAATCATGAGAAAACGTCATAGTATAGAATGTCGTCATAAGTCATGATAAAATGTCAAAGTATAGTATGTTGTCAAAAATTATGAAAAAAACGTCGTAGTATAGTATGTTGTAAAATATCATGTGAAAACGTCATACTATAGTATGTCGTCATAAATCAATCATGAGAAAAATGTCATAGTATAGTATGTCGTCATAAATCATGATAAAATACAATAGTATAGTATGTCGTCTTAAATCTTGAGAAAACATCGTAGTGTAGTATTTTGACAATATCTTGAGAAAACGCCAACATGTAGTATGTCGTCAAAAATCATGAGAAAACGTCATTGTATAGTATGTCATAAATCATGAGAAAACATTAAAGTATAGTATGTCGTCAAAAATTATGAAAAAAACGTCGTAGTATAGTATGTTGTAAAATATCATGTGAAAACGTCATACTATAGTATGTTGTCATAAATCATGATAAAATATCATAGTATAGTATGGCGTCATAAATCATGAGAAAAAGTCATAGTATAGTATGTCGTAAAATATCATGTGAAAACGTGATAGTATAGTATGTCGTCATCAATGATGAGAAAACGTCATCGTATAGTATGTTGCCATAAATAATGAGAAAACATCATAACATAGTATGTTGTCAAAAATCTTGAGAAAACGTCATGGTATACTATGTCATCATAAATCATGACAAAACGCCATTGTATATTTTGTAGTCAAAAATCATGTCATCAAAAATGACAAAAAACAGTATCCTCAAAAATCATGAAAAAAGCCACAATAAAGAATGTCGTCAAGAATAATCAAAAAATGTTAAAATGTAGTTGTCCTTAAAAACGTAATGAAAAAACGTCATAATAATGAGGGATGTCAGAAAGGGTCTTAAGTCATTGTGCTTTATTTGATTGTGACCTGCTTTTGCCTTGCCCCTTTTGGATTTGTTGACTTTGGAATTAAAGTAAAGTTTTTTGAACTTATCTGCCTGAGTTGTGCTTTTGAGTATTCACAGTGGTTTTATCAAAAAAAGTCACAATATAGTATGTCGTAAGAAATTAAGAAAAAGTATTAAAGTGTTGTATGTTGTCAAAATTCTTGAGAAAAATGTCATAGTATAGTATGTTGTAAAATATCATGTGAAAACATCATACTGTAGTATGTTGCCATAAATCATGAGAAAACATCATAGTATAGTATGTCGTCATAAATCATGATAAAATGCCATAGTATAGTATGTCGTCTTGAATCTTGAGAAAACATCATAGTGTAGTATTTTGACAATAATCTTGAGAAAACGCCAAAGTGTAGTATGTCGTCAAAAATCATGATAAAATGTCATAGTATACTATGTCGTCATAAGTCATGATAAAATGTCATAGTATAGTATATCGTCAAAAACCATGAGAAAACGACATAGTGTAGTATGTCATCATAAATCATTAGAAAACGTCATAGTATAGTATGTCGTCTAAAATCATGAGAAAACATCAAAGTACAGTATGTCGTCAAAAATTATGAAAGAAACGTCGTAGTATAGTATGTTGTAAAATATCATGTGAAAACGTCATACTATAGTATGTTGTCATTAATCGTGAGAAAATGTCATAGTATAGTATGTCGTAAAATATTATGTGAAAACGTGATAGTATAGTATGTCGCCATAAATCATGAGAAAATGTCATAGTATAGACATGTCGTCATAAGTCATGATAAAATGTCATAGTATAGTATGTCGTCAAAAACCATGAGAAAACATCATTCTATAGTATGTGTCATAAATCATGAGAAAACATCAAAGTATAGTTTGTCGTCAAAAATTATGAAAAAAACGTTGTAGTATAGTATGTTGTAAAATATCATGTGAAAACGTCATACTACAGTGTGTCGTCATAAATCATGAGAAAACATCATAGTGTTGTAAGTCGTCAGAAATCATGATAAAATGCCATAGAATTATATGTTGTCAAGAATATTGAGAAAACATTAAAGTGTAGTATGTCATCAAAAATCAATAAAAAACGTCACAGTATACTATGTCGTCAAAAATCATGAGAAAACATCATAGTATAGTATGTCATCATAAATCATGATAAAATGTCATAGTATAGTCTGTCGTCAAAAACCATGAGAAAACCACATAGTATAGTATGTCATCAAAAATCATGAGAAAACGTCATAGTATAGTATGTCCCCTATATCATGAGAAAACGTCAAAGTATAGTATGTTGTCAAAAATTATGAAAAAAACGTCGTAGTATAGTATGTTGTAAAATATCATGTGAAAACGTCATACTATAGTATGTTGTCATATATCATGAGAAAAATGTCATAGTATAGTATGTCGTCATAAGTCATGATAAAATGTCATTGTATAGTATGTCGTCAAAAACCATGAGAAACCGACATAGTATAGTATGTCATCAAAAATCATGAGAAAATGTCATAGTATAGTATGTCGTCTAAAGTCATGAGAAAACATCAAAGTATAGTATGTCGTCAAAAATTATGAAAAAACGCTCTAGTATAGTATGTTGTAAAATATCATGTGAAAACGTCATACTATAGTATGTTGTCATAAATCATGAGAAAAATGTCATAGTATAGTATGTCGTCATAAATCATGATAAAATACTATAGTATAGTATGTCGTCAAAAACCATGAGAAATCGACATAGTATAGTATGTCATCAAAAATCATGGGAAAATGTCATAGTATAGTATGTCGTCTAAAATCATGAGAAAACATCAAAGTATAGTATGTCGTCAAAAATTATGAAAAAACGTAGCATAGTATGTTGTAAAATATCATGTGAAAACGTCATACTATAGTATGTCGTCAAAATTCTTGAGAAAACGTTAAATGTAGTATGTTGTCATAAATCATGAGAAAAATGTTATAGTTTAGTATTTAGTCATAAATCATGAGAAAAATGTCATAGTATAGTATGTTGTCTTAAATCTTGAGAAAACATCATAGTGTAGTATTTCGACAATAATCGTGAGAAAACGCCAACGGGTAGTATGTCGTCTTAAATCTTGAGAATAAGTCATAGTATAGTATGTCGTAAAATATCATGTGAAAACGTCATACTATAGTATGTCGCCATAAATTATGAGAAAACATCAGAGTGTAGTATGTCGTCAAAATTCTTGAGAAAACGTTAAATGTAGTATGTTGTCATAAATCATGAGAAAAATGTTATAGTGTAGTATTTCGTCATAAATCATGATAAAATACCATAGTATAGTATGTTGTCTTAACTCTTGAGAAAACATCATAGTAGTATGTCGTCATAAATCATGAGAAAACATCAAAGTATAGTATGTCGTCAAAAATTATGAAAAAAACGTCGTAGTATAGTATGTTGTAAAATATCATGTGAAAATGTCATACTATAGTATGTCGTCATAAATGATGAGAAAACGTCATCGTAATAGTATGTGTCATAAATAATGAGAAAATATCATAATATAGTATGTTGTCAAAAATCTTGAGAAAACGTCATAGTATACTATGTCATCATAAATCACGAGAAAACGCCTTTGTATATTTTGTAGTCAAAAATCATGTCATCAAAAATGACAAAAAAACATTATCCTCAAAAATCATGAAAAAAGCCACAATAAAGAATGTCGTCAAAAATAATCAAAAAATGTTAAAATGTAGTTTGTCCTTAAAAACTTAATGAAAAAACGTCATAATAATGAGGAATGTCAGAAAGGGTCTTAAGTCATAGTGCTTATTTGTGTTTTTCACATTTCCTGTTTTATTTTGATGTGGGTTTGACCTCCTCTCGTTCCAGGTTTACTCCCTGCCCTTGTGTGCCTCCCTCCTCGACTGATTTCTGGCCCTGCCCTAATGTGTTTCACCTGTGTCTACTCTCCTCTGGTGTATTTGGTCTCTCCTTTTCCCTGTCCATGCGACAGTTTGTCTTGTTTCCTTTCTCAAGCGTTCCAGCCTTTCTCTCTGTGCTTCTTCTGTACATGTGTTACTTTTTAAAAATTTGATTGTGACCTGCTTTTGCCTTGCCCCTTTTGGATTTGTTGACTTTGGACTTAAAGTAAAGTTTTTTTGAACTTATCTGCCTGAGTTGTGCTTTTGAGTATTCACAGTGGTTTTATCAAAAAAAGTCACAATATAGTATGTCGTCAGAAATTAAGAAAAAGTATTAAAGTGTTGTATGTCGTCAAAATTCTTGAGAAAATGTTAAATGTAGTATGTTGTCATAAATCATGAGAAATTGTCATAGTATAGTATGTCGTCATAAATCATAAAAAAACGCCGTAGTATAGTATGTTGTAAAATATAATGTGAAAACATCATACTATAGTATGTTGCCATAAATCATGAGAAAAATGTCATAGTATACTATGTCGTCATAAATCATGATAAAATGTCATAGTATAGTATGTCGTCAAAAACCATGACAAAACGTCATAGTATAGTATGTCGTCTAAAATCGTGAGAAAACATCAAAGTATAGTATGTCGTCAAAAATTATGAAAAAACGTCGTAGTATAGTATGTTGTAAAATATGTGAAAACGTCATTGTCATAAATCATGAGAAAAATGTTATAGTATAGTATGTCGTCATAAATCATGATAAAATACCATAGTATAGTATGTTGTCTTAAATCTTGAGAAAACATTATTGTGTAGTATGTCGACAATAATCTTGAGAAAACGGCAAAGTGTAGTATGTCGTCAGAAACCATGATAAAATGTCATAGTGTAGTATGTCGTCAAAAAACATGAGAAAACGACATAGTATAGTATGTCATCAAAAATCATGAGAAAATGTCATAGTATAGTATGTCGTCTAAAATCATGAGAAAACATCAAAGTATAGTATGACGTCAAAAATTATGAAAAAACGTTGTAGTATAGTATGTTGTAAAATATTATGTGAAAACGTCATAGTATAGTATGTTGTAAAATATCATGTGAAAACATCATACTATAGTATGTTGTCATAAATCATGAGAAAAATGTCATAGTATAGTATGTTGTCTAAAATCTTGAGAAAACATCATAGTGTAGTATTTCGACAATAATCTTGAGAAAACGCCAACGTGTAGTATGTCGTCTTAAATCTTGAGAAAAAGTCATAGTATAGTATGTCGTAAAATATCATGTGAAAACGTCATACTATAGTATGTCGCCATAAATTATGAGAAAATGTCATAGTATAGTATGTCATCATAAATCATAAAAAAACACTGTAGTATAGTATGTTGTAAAATATAATGTGAAAACATCATACTATAGTATGTTGCCATAAATCATGAGAAAACATCATAGTATAGTGTGTCGTCATAAATCATGATAAAATGCAATAGTATAGTATGTCGTCTTAAATCTTGATAAAACATCATAGTGTAGTATTTTGACAATAATCTTGAGAAAACGCCAAAGTGTAGTATGTCGTCAAAAATCATGATAAAATGTCATAGTATAGTATGTCGTCATAAGTCATGATAAAATGTCATAGTATAGTATGTCGTCAAAAACCATGACAAAACGTCATAGTATAGTATGTCGTCTAAAATCGTGAGAAAACATCAAAGTATAGTATGTCGTCAAAAATTATGAAAAAACGTCGTAGTATAGTATGTTGTAAAATATGTGAAAACGTCATTGTCATAAATCATGAGAAAAATGTTATAGTATAGTATGTCGTCATAAATCATGATAAAATACCATAGTATAGTATGTTGTCTTAAATCTTGAGAAAACATTATTGTGTAGTATGTCGACAATAATCTTGAGAAGACGGCAAAGTGTAGTATGTCGTCAAAAACCACGATAAAATGTCATAGTATAGTATGTCGTCAAAAACCATGAGAAAACGACATAGTATAGTATGTCATCAAAAATCATGAGAAAATGTCATAGTATAGTAT
>JAFBJQ010001645.1:22948-69473 GCA_016785345.1 Trinectes maculatus | reverse complement strand
TGAGAAAAAGTCATAGTATAGTATGTCGTAAAATATCATGTGAAAACGTCATACTATAGTATGTTGTCATAAATCATGAGAAAAATGTCATAGTATAGTATGTTGTCTTAAATCTTGAGAAAACATCATAGTGTAGTATTTCGACAATAATCTTGAGAAAACGCCAGCGTGTAGTATGTCGTCTTAAATCATGAGAAAAAGTCATAGTATAGTATGTCGTAAAATATCATGTGAAAACGTCATACTATAGTATGTCGCCATAAATTATGAGAAAACATCAGAGTGTAGTATGTCGTCACACCGTAGTGTAGTATGTTGTAAAATATAATGTGAAAACATCATACTATAGTATGTTGCCATAAATCATGAGAAAATATCATAGTATAGTATGGCGTCATAAATCATGATAAAATGCCATAGTATAGTATGTCGTCTTAAATCTTGAGAAAAAGTCATAGTATAGTATGTCGTAAAATATCATGTGAAAATGTGATAGTATAGTATGTTGTCATAAATAATGAGAAAACATCATAACATAGTATGTTGTCAAAAATCTTGAGAAAACGTCATAGTATACTATGTCATCATAAATCACGAGAAAACGCCTTTGTATATTTTGTAGTCAAAAATCATGTCATCAAAAATGACAAAAAAACATTATCCTCAAAAATCATGAAAAAAGCCACAATAAAGAATGTCGTCAAAAATAATCAAAAAATGTTAAAATGTAGTTTGTCCTTAAAAACTTTATGAAAAAACGTCATAATAATGAGGAATGTCAGAAAGGGTCTTAAGTCATAGTGCTTATTTGTGTTTTTCACATTTCCTGTTTTATTTTGATGTGGGTTTGACCTCTCCTCTCGTTCCAGGTTTACGCCCTGCCCTTGTGTGCCTCCCTCCACGAGTGATTGCTGGCCCTGCCCTAATGTGTTTCACCTGTGTCTACTCTCCTCTGGTGTATTTAGTCTCTCCTTTTCTCTGTCCATGCGACAGTTTGTCTTGTTTCCTTTCTCAAGCGTTCCAGCCTTTCTCTCTGTGCTTCTTCTGTACATGTGTTACTTTTTTTTTAAATTTAATTGTGACCTGCTTTTGCCTTGCCCCTTTTGGATTTGTTGACTTTGGACTTAAAGTAATGTTTTTTGAACTTATCTGCCTGAGTTGTGCTTTTGAGTATTCACAGTGGTTTTATCAAAAAAAGTCACAATATAGTATGTCGTCAGAAATTAAGAAAAAGTATTAAAGTGTTGTATGTCGTCAAAATTCTTGAGAAAATGTTAAATGTAGTACCGGTATGTTGTCATAAATCATGAGAAAAATGTCATAGTATAGTATGTCGTCATAAATCATAAAAAAACACCGTAGTGTAGTATGTTGTAAAATATAATGTGAAAACATCATACTATAGTATGTTGCCATAAATCATGAGAAAATATCATAGTATAGTATGTCGTCATAAATCATGATAAAATGCCATAGTATAGTATGTCGTCTTAAATCTTGAGAAAACATCAAAGTGTAGTATTTTGACAATAATCTTGAGAAAACACCAAAGTGTAGTATGTCGTCAAAAATCATGATAAAGTGTCATAGTATAGTATGTCGTCATAAGTCATGATAAAATGTCATAGTATAGTATGTCGTCAAAAACCATGAGAAAACGTCATAGTATAGTATGTCATCAAAAATCACGAGAAAATGTCATAGTATAGTATGTCGTCTAAAATCGTGAGAAAACATCAAAGTATAGTATGTCGTCAAAAATTATGAAAAAACGTTGTAGTATAGTATGTTGTAAAATATCATGTAAAAACGTCATACTATAGTATGTCGCGATAAATCATGAGAAAAATGTCATAGTATACTATGTCGTCATAAATCATGAGAAAACGTCATAGTATAGTATGTCGTCATAAATCATGATAAGATGCCATAGTATAGTATGTCGTCTTAAATCTTGAGACAACATCATAGTGTAGTATTTTGACAATAATCTTGAGAAAACGGCAAAGTGTAGTATGTCGTCAAAAACCATGATAAAATGTCATAGTATAGTATGTCGTCATAAGTCATGATAAAATGTCATAGTATAGTATGTCGTCAAAAACCATGAGAAAACGACATAGTATAGTATGTCATCAAAAATCATGAGAAAATGTCATAGTATAGTATGTCGTCTAAAATCATGAGAAAACATCAAAGTATAGTATGTCGTCAAAAATTATGAAAAAACGTTGTAGTACAGTATGTTGTAAAATATCATGTGAAAACGTCATACTATAGTATGTCGTCATAAATCATGATAAAATACTATAGTATAGTATGTTGTCTTAAATCTTGAGAAAACATCATAGTGTAGTATTTCGACAATAATCTTGAGAAAACGCCAACGTGTAGTATGTCGTCTTAAATCTTGAGAAAAAGTCATAGTATAAAATGTCGTAAAATATCATGTGAAAACGTCATACTATAGTATGTCGCCATAAATTATGAGAAAAAACATTAAATGTAGTATGTTGTCATAAATCATGAGAAAAATGTTATAGTATAGTATTTCGTCATAAATCCTGATAAAATACCATAGTATAGTATGTCGTCTAAAATCATGAGAAAACATCAAAGTATAATATGGCGTGAAAAATTATGAAAAAAACGTCGTAGTATAGTATGTTGTAAAATATCATGTGAAAACGTCATACTATAGTATGTCGTCATAAATCATGAGAAAATATCATAGTATAGTATGTCGTCTTAAATCTTGAGAAAATGGCATAGTATAGTATGTCGTAAAATATCATGTGAAAATGTGATAGTATAGTATGTCGTCATAAATAACGAGAAAACATTATAACATAGTATGTTGTCAAAAATCTTGAGAAAACGTCATAGTATACTATGTCATCATAAATCACGAGAAAACGCCATTGTATATTTTGTAGTCAAAAATCATGTCATCAAAAATGACAAAAAAACATTATCCTCAAAAATCATGAAAAAGCCACAATAAAGAATGTCGTCAAAAATAATAATGTCCTTAAAAACTTACTGAAAAAACGTCATAATAATGAGGAGTGTCAGAATGGGTCTTAAGTCATAGTGCTTATTTGTGTTTTGCACATTTCCTGTTTTATTTTGATGTGGGTTTGACCTCTCCTCTCGTTCCAGGTTTACTCCATGCCCTTGTGTGCCTCCCTCCTTGAGTGATTGCTGGCCCTGCCCTAATGTGTTTCACCTGTGTCTACTCTCTTCTGGTGTATTTAGTCTCTCCTTTTCCCTGTCCATGTGCCAGTTTTTCTTGTTTCCTTTCTCAAGCGTTCCAGCCTTTCTCTCTGTGCTTCTTCCCTACATGTGTTACTTTTTTTTTTATTTGATTGTGACCTGCTCTTGGCTTGCCCCTTTTGGATTTGTTGACTTTGGACTTAAAGTAAAGTTTTTTTGAACTTATCTGCCTGAGTTGTGCTTTTGAGTATTCACAGTGGTTTTATCAAAAAAAAGTCACAATATAGTATTAAAGTGTAGTATGTCGTCAAAAATCATGAAAAAATGACATAATATAATGTGTTGTTAAAAATGATGAAAAAACGTCATAGTATAGTATCTTAGGGTAGGCCCTGAGCACGTATAGTATCAGGAAACAGGGTGACTCTCTGCTACATAATGCCTCTGCCCTTTTTGGATAAATTGCTTATCAAGTGTGTCGTCAAAAACCATGAGAAAGCGTCATTGTATAGTATGTGTCATAAATCATGAGAAAACATCAAAGTATAGTATGTCGTCAAAAATTATGAAAAAAACATTGTAGTATAGTATGTTGTAAAATAACATGTGAAAACGTCATACTATAGTATGTTGTCATAAATCATGAGAAAAATGTCATAGTATAGTATGTCGTCATAAATCATGATAAAATACAATAGTATGGTATGTCGTCTTAAATCTTGAGAAAACATCATAGTACAGTATGTCGTCAAAAACCATGAAAAAACGTCATAGTATAGTATGTCGTCATAAATCCTGATAAAACGCCATAGAATAGCATGTCGTCTTAAATCTTGAGAAAACATCATAGTGTAGTATTTTGACAATAATCTTGAGAAAACGCCAACGTGTAGTATGTCGTCAAAAATCATGAGAAAACGTCATAGTATAGTATGTCGTCATAAGTCATGATAAAATGTCATAGTATAGTATGTTGTCATAAATCATGAGAAAAATGTCATAGTATACAATGTCGTCTTAAATCATGAGAAAACGTAATAGTATAGTATGTCGTCTAAAATCATGAGAAAACATCAAAGTATAGTATGTCGTCAAAAATTATGAAAAAAACGTCATAGTATAGTATGTTGTAAAATATCATGTGAAAACGTTATACTATAGTTTGTCGTCATAAATCATGAGAAAATGTCATAGTATAGTATGTCGTCTTAAATCTTGAGAAAACATCAAAGTATAGTATGTCGACAAAAATAATGAAAAAAACATTGTAGTACAGTATGTTGTAAAATATCATGTGAAAATGTCATACTATGGTATGTCGTCATAAATCATGAGAAAATATCATAGTATAGTATGTCGTCATAAATCATGATAAAATGCCATCGTATAGTATGTCGTCTTAAATCTTGAGAAAAAGTCATAGTATAGTATGTCGTCATAAATCATGATAAAATACCATAGTATAGTATGTTGTCTTAAATCTTGAGAAAACATCATAGTATAGTATTTCGACAATAATCTTGAGAAAACGCCAATGTGTAGTATGTCATCAAAAATCATGAGAAAACGTCATTGTATCGTATGTGTCGTAAATCATGAGAAAACTTCATTGTATCGTATGTGTCATAAATCATGAGAAAACGTCATAGTATAGTATGTCGTCAAAAATTATGAAAAAAACGTCGTAGTATAGTATGTTGTAAAATATCATGTGAAAACGTCATACTACAGTATGTCGTCATAAATCATGAGAAAACATCATAGTGTTGTAAGTCGTCAGAAATCATGATAAAATGCCATAGAATTATATGTTGTCAAGAATATTGAGAAAACATTAAAGTGTAGTATGTCGTCATAAATCATGAGAAAGCGTCACAGTATAGTATGTCATCAAAAATCAATAAAAAACGTCACAGTATACTATGTCGTCAAAAATCATGAGAAAACGTCATAGTATAGTATGTTGTAAAATATCATGTGAAAACGTCATACTATTGTATGTTGTCATAAATCATGAAAAAAATGTCATAGTATAGTATGTCGTCATAAATCATGATAAAATACAATAGTATAGTATGTCATCTTAAATCTTGAGAAAACATCATAGTGTAGCACTTCGACACTAACCTTGAGAAAATGCCAACGTGTAGTATGTCGTTAAAAATCATGAGAAAACGTCATAGTATAGTATGTCGTCAAAAATTTTGAAAAAAACGTCGTAGTATTGTATGTTGTAAAATATCACGTGAAAATGTCATACTATAGTATGTCGTCATAAATCATGAGAAAATATCATAGTATAGTATGTCGTCTTAAATCTTGAGAAAAAGTCATAGTATAGTATGTCGTAAAATATCATGTGAAAACGTGATAGTATAGTATGTCTTCATAAATGATGAGAAAACGTCATCATATAGTATGTTGCCATAAATAATGAGAAAACATCATAACATAGTATGTTGTCAAAAATCTTGAGAAAACGTCATAGTATACTATGTCATCATAAATCATGAGAAAACGCCTTTGTATATTTTGTAGTCAAAAATCATGTCATCAAAAATGACAAAAAACATTATCCTCAAAAATCATGAAAAAAGCCACAATAAAGAATGTCGTCAAGAATAATCAAAACATGTTAAAATGTAGTTTGTCCTTAAAAACTTAATGAAAAAAAGTCATAATAATGAGGAGTGTCAGAAAGGGTCTTAAGTCATAGTGCTTATTTGTGTTTTTCACATTTCCTGTTTTATTTTGATGTGGGTTTGACCTCTCCTCTCGTTCCATGTTTACTCCCTGCCCTTGTGTGCCTGCCTCCTTGAGTGATCGCTGGCCCTGCCCTAATGTGTTTCACCTGTGTCTACTCTCCTCTGGTGTATTTAGTCTCTCCTTTTCCCTGTCCATAAGCCAGTTTGTCTTGTTTCCTTTCTCAAGCGTTCCAGCCTTTCTCTCTGTGCTTCTTCCCTACATGTGTTACTTTTTTAAAATTTGATTGTGACCTGCTCTTGCCATGCCCCTTTTGGATTTGTTGACTTTGGACTTAAAGTAAAGTTTTTTGAACTTATCTGAGTTGTGCTTTTGAGTATTCACAGTGTTTTTATCAAAAAAAGTCACAATATAGTATGTCGTCAGAAATTAAGACAAAGTATTAAAGTGTTGTATGTCGTCAAAAATCGTGAAAAAATGTCATAATATAATGTGTTGTTAAAAATCATGAAAAACGGCATAGTATAGTATCTTAGGGTAGGCCCTGAGCACGTATAGTATCAGGAAACAGGGTGACTATCTGCTACATAATGCCTCTGCCTTTTTGGACAAGTTGCTTATCAAATGTATCGAATGAACTATGATGTTGCTTAGTCATTTTTGACGACATACAGTTTCGTGATATGTACACACTGTATGTACATATTTACATATGTATTTACACATTGCATTTTCTTCAATAAACGCACTTTTTTATTTTCTTCAGTCTCTGCACTTACAGAGGAACATAACCTCGTTCAGTCTTTAACATTTGGCATAAGAATTTCTTTTGCTGCCATCATGTGGTCTGTGGCTCTAATTACAGAATATTTACAAGTTGTCA
Organism: Trinectes maculatus; assembly: GCA_016785345.1. Lineage (NCBI taxonomy): Eukaryota > Metazoa > Chordata > Actinopteri > Pleuronectiformes > Achiridae > Trinectes > Trinectes maculatus. The sequence continues at coordinate 62,671 of JAFBJQ010001645.1, read as the reverse complement.
GCTCTTAGTACCTGTGATGCCTTCAGGTAACAGCCTTCCTTATCGTGTTTGTAGGACCACACTTCTTCTGATCTCTGTCGTGTGTCTGAAAGCAATGTATGTGTTCACAATATGGCAAAAATTTAGATCATTTCACTATTTAGTTAGAGAAGCTGGGAGGATACTAAATCTTTGTTTTGTGTCTTTTGTGGTATCCATCAGCAAACTTTTTTTTCCTAGGTGCAATCGGTCTTAAATCCTTTAAAAAACAAACAAACTCTGAAACATATCATTTTGCCTCCAGTCTCACACACATCTAGCATCACACCATGACTTTGAGAACAGAGGAAAATATATCTTTTGCTGTTGCACCAACTGTTTGGTTAGCAGTAACAACATGAACAGTGTGATGTCTCCAATCACATCTGCTATGCATCACATACATTCCCCACCCTCTGTGTGCCTCGGGGGGTGGGGAGGGGGGAGGTGGCGTCCGAGGCATCGCAGAGCATCCACAGTCCTCATTAAAGTGCATGTGTCATGATGGCATCAACCCACAGCCCCGACTTATGCTTTATACAGTATTTACATTCATCATCACAACACTGTCATCACAACAGTCAGAAAACATGGATCTCGTCGTGAACGGTTAGAGCTTTTGGTAGACGAAGCATCCTCAGGGGCCTTTTTCTGTCTGTGGCCATGTTGTTGAGAGTAGTTATGGCCTGAGACTGAAACTGGAGTCCCTGTCCTTTTGTTGTGCGCTGCGCTCCCTAACAGCACAGAGGAGCGACAGGGTTTGATGTGTCTTCTGAAGGCCTGCTGCTTTGTCAACACTGAGGCCTCTGCACTGACACTGAAGCTGAGCGCCTCAGGGTGACAGGGATGGGAGGGGTGAGCCACTGCAGCCTGGTGAAAGGGAGAAAGACAGACAGACAGAGAAAGGGGAGAGAGAGAGGGGAGAGAGAGGCGATGGGGGGAGGGGGGCAGCCACTGTGGCCAGCACCCAAGGCTAGAGGAGAGTGCTCTGCGCAGCAGACTGTCTGATAGGGACTCAGGCTGCTGGCTGATGACATTTCATGGTCACAACATGCAATCCTACCAACTTTAGCTGGTGCAAATCCAGTTTTCATTCACTGAATGGCGGTGGCCTCTTCTGTTTTTTGTTACAGCCACACAAAGAATGATGCAAATATTTGATTACTATAATACATTTTCTGTACAGTAAACACAACAGTGGGTAGTTAAATCATTTCTAATATACTTTTGTGTCCACTTCATGGTGGACATTGAGTTTTGATAGATTCGAGCTTATTCTGCTCTCTGGTGGATAAAACTTTCTGCTGAACACTGAGGTGGAAAGTAAATTCATGTCTAAGTACAATGCTAACAGGAGCTACAGCCGCTAATTACTTTGCTGACAAAGACTAAACATACGTTTAATTGATTAAAACACTGCCTTCTTCTTCCTGCCCCTGGGCCCCGAGTGCAGTTGTTCCGCCACTGCATATGTGTGCACCATTCACATAGCCACATAGAATATGGTGTAACAGGCCTGTTTACCTATGATGTATCTGTTTTGTGCAGTGAGTCGCAGTCTAATACGAATGCCTTCCTCCAGAGGTTGAGACAGTAGCCGGGGCCAGGGCTCACCAGGGGCCCCGCTCTCTCCCAAGCTGCTGATGCACCTCCCAGACACTGCTCTCCTTCACAAACAGTTTGCTTCAAGTGGACACACAGTAAGTATGGTACATGCAAGCAGAGAGTTCATTCTCTCACACATTATTATGGTTCAGTTGTGTGTGCAGACAATATCTCAGCGACAGTATGAGTATTATTTGATTTCTGTGAAGCCACTGCAGTGGACCAGAGAAGCTTTGTCAAACATGAGACAGTCTTCTTTATTTTGTCAGGAAAAATGCTACTCTCACTTTCTCCGGTTACTTTGGCCTTCATGTTTCTTTGTATTTGTTTAAATATTAATTCGTTTTACTCTTCAGCAATATAAATACCTAAATATTCAGTTCATAAAGCATTTATTCCCCCAATATCCTACATGTTGCTGTTTTCTTCAGTGGAAATTAATAGTGGATAAATCAGTAGATGCACAAATGAATATTTCTGGATAGACGATGTGATAATGTATACCATAGTATAGTATGTTGTCTTAAATCTTGAGAAAACATCATAGTGTAGTATTTCGACAATAATCTTGAGAAAACGCCAAAGTGTAGTATGTCGTCAAAAATCATGATAAAATGTCATAGTATAGTATGTCGTCATAAGTCATGATAAAATGTCATAGTATAGTATGTCGTCATAAGTCATGATAAAATGTCATAGTATAGTATGTCGTCATAAGTCATGATAAAATGTCATAGTATAGTATGTCGTCATAAGTCATGATAAAATGTCATAGTATAGTATGTCGTCATAAGTCATGATAAAATGTCATAGTATAGTATGTCGTCATAAGTCATGATAAAATGTCATAGTATAGTATGTCGTCATAAGTCATGATAAAATGTCATAGTATAGTATGTCGTCATAAGTCATGATAAAATGTCATAGTATAGTATGTCGTCATAAGTCATGATAAAATGTCATAGTATAGTATGTCGTCATAAGTCATGATAAAATGTCATAGTATAGTATGTCGTCATAAGTCATGATAAAATGTCATAGTATAGTATGTCGTCATAAGTCATGATAAAATGTCATAGTATAGTATGTCGTCATAAGTCATGATAAAATGTCATAGTATAGTATGTCGTCATAAGTCATGATAAAATGTCATAGTATAGTATGTCGTCATAAGTCATGATAAAATGTCATAGTATAGTATGTCGTCAAAAATCATGATAAAATGTCATAGTATAGTATGTCGTCATAAGTCATGATAAAATGTCATAGTATAGTATGTCGTCAAAAACCATGAGAAAACGTCATAGTATAGTATGTAGTCTAAAATCGTGAGACAACATCAAAGTACAGTATGTCGTCAAAAATTATGAAAAAACGTCGTAGTATAGTATGTTGTAAAATATCATGTGAAAACGTCATACTATAGTATGTCGCCATAAATCATGAGAAAAATGTCATAGTATACTATGTCATCATAAATCATGAGAAAACGTCATAGTATAGTATGTCGTCTAAAATCATGAGAAAACATCAAAGTACAGTATGTCGTCAAAGATTATGAAAAAAACGTCGTAGTATAGTATGTTGTAAAATATCATGTGAAAACGTCATACTATAGTATGTTGTCATAAATCATGAGAAAAATGTCAGAGTATACTATGTCGTCTTAAATCTTAAGAAAATGTCATAGTATAGTATGTCGTAAAATATTATGTGAAAACGTGATAGTATAGTATGTCGCCATAAATCATGAGAAAACGTCATAGTATAGAATGTCGTCGTAAGTCATGATAAAATGTCATAGTATAGTATGTGTCATAAATCATGAGAAAACATCAAAGTATAGTTTGTCGTCAAAAATTATGAAAAAAACCTTGTAGTATAGTATGTTGTAAAATATCATGTGAAAACGTCATACTGCAGTGTGTTGTCATAAATCATGAGAAAACATCATAGTGTTGTAAGTCGTCAGAAATCATGATAAAATGCCATAGAATTATATGTTGTCAAGAATATTGAGAAAACATTAAAGTGTAGTATGTCGTCATAAATCATGAGAAAACATCATAGTATAGTATGTCATCAAAAATCAATAAAAAACGTCACAGTGTACTATGTCGTCAAAAACCATGAGAAAACCACAATAATATAATAACTATACTATGACATGTGTCATAGTATAGTATGTCATCAAAAATCATGAGAAAATGTCATAGTATAGTACGTCCCCTATATCATGAGAAAACGTCAAAGTATAGTATGTTGTCATAAATCATGAGAAAAATTTCATAGTATAGTATGTCGTCATAAACCATAAAATACAATAGGATAGTATGTTGTCTTAAATCTTGAGAAAACATCATAGTGTAGTATTTTGACAACAATCTTGAGAAAACGCCAACGTGTAGTATGTCGTCAAAAATCATGAGAAAACGTCATTGTATAGTATGTTGTCAAAAATCATGAGAAAACATCAAAGTATAGTATGTCGTCAAAAATTATGAAAAAAACGTCGTAGTATAGTATGTTGTAAAATATCATGTGAAAACGTCATACTATAGTATGTCGTCATAAATCATGAGAAAATATCATAGTACAGTATGGTGTCATAAATCATGATAAAATGCCATAGTATAGTATGTTGTCTTAAATCTTGAGAAAATGTCATAGTGTAGTATGTCGTAAAATATCATGTGAAAATGTGATAGTATAGTATGTCGTCATAAATGATGAGAAAACGTCATCGTATAGTATGTGTCATAAATAATTAGAAAACATTATAACATAGTATGTTGTCAAAAATCTTGAGAAAACGTCATAGTATACTATGTCATCATAAATCATGAGAAAATGCCTTTGTACATTTTGTAGTCAAAAATCATGTCATCAAAAATGACAAAAAAACATTATCCTCAAAAATCATGAAAAAAGCCACAATAAAGAATGCCGTCAAAAATAATCAAAAAATGTTAAAATGTAGTTTGTCCTTAAAAACGTAATGAAAAAACGTCATAATAATGAGGAATGTCAGAAAGGGTCTTAAGTCATAGTGCTTATTTGTGTTTTTCACATTTCCTGTTTTATTTTGATGTGGGTTTGACCTCTCCTCTCGTTCCAGGTTTACTCCCTGCCCTTGTGTGCCTCCCTCCTCGAGTGATTGCTGGCCCTGCGCTAATGTGTTTCACCTGTGTCTACTCTCCGCTGGTGTATTTAGTCTCTCCTTTTCCCTGTCCATGCGCCAGTTTGTCTTGTTTCCTTTCTCAAGCGTTCCAGCCTTTCTCTCTGTGCTTCTTCTGTACATGTGTTACTTTTTTTTTTATTTGATTGTGACCTGCTCTTGCCTTGCCCCTTTTGGATTTGTTGACTTTGGACTTAAAGTAAAGTTTTTTGAACTTATCTGCCTGAGTTGTGCTTTTGAGTATTCACAGTGGTTTTATCAAAAAAAGTCTTAATATAGTATTAAAGTGTAGTATGTTGTCAAAAATCATGAAAAAATGTCATAATATAATGTGTTGTTAAAAATCATGAAAAAACGTCATAGTATAGTATCTAAGTTAGGCCCTGAGCATGTATAGTATCAGGAAACAGGGTGACTATCTGCTACATAATGCCTCTGCCTTTTTGGACAAGTTGCTTATCAAATGTATCGAATGAACTATGATGTTGCTTAGTCATTTTTGACGACATACAGTTTCGTGATATGTACACACTGCATACATACATACATACTGTAACATCTGTACTGTAGCATCTCCGGGTGCATGATGTCATCATTGATATTATTTTTTTGTATGATTATGGTGCCAAATGTATAAGAATTTAAGTAAAATTTCAGTCTTCTCCTGGTTTTCACAGCTCAGTAAATCGGAGAGTTGATGTACTTTCACGTTTCAAGTTGTCTGCAGACTCAGCATTCACATTGCATTTTCTTCAATAAACGCACTTTTTTATTTTCTTCAGTCTCTGCACTTACAGAGGAATATAATCTCGTTCAGTCCTTAACATTTGGCATAAGAATTTCTTTTGCTGCCATCATGTGGTATGTGGCTCTAATAACAGAATATTTACAAGTTGTCAGCTCTTAGTACCTGTGATGCCTTCAGGTAACAGCCTTCCTTATCGTGTTTGTAGGACCACACTTCTTCTGATCTCTGTCGTGTGTCTGAAAGCAATGTATGTGTTCACAATATGGCAAAAATTTAGATCATTTCACTATTTAGTTAGAGAAGCTGGGAGGATACTAAATCTTTGTTTTGTGTCTTTTGTGGTATCCATCAGCAAACTTTTTTTTCCTAGGTGCAATCGGTCTTAAATCCTTTAAAAAACAAACAAACTCTGAAACATATCATTTTGCCTCCAGTCTCACACACATCTAGCATCACACCATGACTTTGAGAACAGAGGAAAATATATCTTTTGCTGTTGCACCAACTGTTTGGTTAGCAGTAACAACATGAACAGTGTGATGTCTCCAATCACATCTGCTATGCATCACATACATTCCCCACACTCTGTGTGCCTCGGGGGGTGGGGAGGGGGGAGGTGGCGTCCGAGGCATCGCAGAGCATCCACAGTCCTCATTAAAGTGCATGTGTCATGATGGCATCAACCCACAGCCCCGACTTATGCTTTATACAGTATTTACATTCATCATCACAACACTGTCATCACAACAGTCAGAAAACATGGATCTCGTCGTGAACGGTTAGAGCTTTTGGTAGACGAAGCATCCTCAGGGGCCTTTTTCTGTCTGTGGCCATGTTGTTGAGAGTAGTTATGGCCTGAGACTGAAACTGGAGTCCCTGTCCTTTTGTTGTGCGCTGCGCTCCCTAACAGCACAGAGGAGCGACAGGGTTTGATGTGTCTTCTGAAGGCCTGCTGCTTTGTCAACACTGAGGCCTCTGCACTGACACTGAAGCTGAGCGCCTCAGGGTGACAGGGATGGGAGGGGTGAGCCACTGCAGCCTGGTGAAAGGGAGAAAGACAGACAGACAGAGAAAGGGGAGAGAGAGAGGGGAGAGAGAGGCGATGGGGGGAGGGGGGCAGCCACTGTGGCCAGCACCCAAGGCTAGAGGAGAGTGCTCTGCGCAGCAGACTGTCTGATAGGGACTCAGGCTGCTGGCTGATGACATTTCATGGTCACAACATGCAATCCTACCAACTTTAGCTGGTGCAAATCCAGTTTTCATTCACTGAATGGCGGTGGCCTCTTCTGTTTTTTGTTACAGCCACACAAAGAATGATGCAAATATTTGATTACTATAATACATTTTCTGTACAGTAAACACAACAGTGGGTAGTTAAATCATTTCTAATACACTTTTGTGTCCACTTCATGGTGGACATTGAGTTCTGATAGATTTGAGCTTATTCTGCTCTCTGGTGGATAAAACTTTCTGCTGAACACTGAGGTGGAAAGTAAATTCATGTCTAAGTACAATGCTAACAGGAGCTACAGCCGCTAATTACTTTGCTGACAAAGACTAAACATACGTTTAATTGATTAAAACACTGCCTTCTTCTTCCTGCCCCTGGGCCCCGAGTGCAGTTGTTCCGCCACTGCATATGTGTGCACCATTCACATAGCCACATAGAATATGGTGTAACAGGCCTGTTTACCTATGATGTATCTGTTTTGTGCAGTGAGTCGCAGTCTAATACGAATGCCTTCCTCCAGAGGTCGAGACAGTAGCCGGGGCCAGGGCTCACCAGGGGCCCCGCTCTCTCCCAAGCTGCTGATGCACCTCCCAGACACTGCTCTCCTTCACAAACAGTTTGCTTCAAGTGGACACACAGTAAGTATGGTACATGCAAGCAGAGAGTTCATTCTCTCACACATTATTATGGTTCAGTTGTGTGTGCAGACAATATCTCAGCGACAGTATGAGTATTATTTGATTTCTGTGAAGCCACTGCAGTGGACCAGAGAAGCTTTGTCAAACATGAGACAGTCTTCTTTATTTTGTCAGGAAAAATGCTACTCTCACTTTCTCCGGTTACTTTGGCCTTCATGTTTCTTTGTATTTGTTTAAATATTAATTCGTTTTACTCTTCAGCAATATAAATACCTAAATATTCAGTTCATAAAGCATTTATTCCCCCAATATCCTACATGTTGCTGTTTTCTTCAGTGGAAATTAATAGTGGATAAATCAGTAGATGCACAAATGAATATTTCTGGATAGACGATGTGATAATGTATACGGTGCATCAGTGCTACTAGTAACTAGTAGTTTACTTCAAGAAGAGATTTTTGTAAGTCAGATTTCAAACAGATTTCACACAGTATAACTTTTTATTGAAAGTTGCTATTATATATAGTAAAGTCTAAACTTTACTATATATATATATATTCTTTACTATACAAACTGTCACCTTGGAAACTCTGCGTCTTGGGATTCATCATCAGCAGAGTCTCTCTGACCTGCTGGGGAATGAACCGCTGTGAGCCAGTGTGGTGCACCTGCCTTTTGCCAGGCAGCCACAGTGCGTCAGCCACGCCAGCCAGCCTACAGGCACTCCTAGATAACTCCTGTCTGATTAGCTCCTTAGGAGGACATTGTTCCAAAAGCAATTCACTAGACTCCCAGTATTAATTTAGTCCCGAGAGAGAGGCCCATCCATCCTACGTAGGACGGGTCGCGCTCAGGGCCTACCCTACGGCCTGCTAATAGCACGGCACCTCCTGGCCTGTCACTATAAGTGATAGTCTCTGCAAGTTTGTTGCCTCGTTGTGTGTTTCTCCCATCAGGCACTGCACCTTCCTCCCTGCGATTCTGCCCTTCTTTCTCTTCCTCTCTGTCAGCGGTGGTTCAGGGCAAGTGTCTTCTCTGTCACTCCCATCACTCACACCGCTTGACTGAGAGAAGACACAGTTCAGAACACGACGGGAGCGGGGGTGATTCATTGAAGGCTCACCTGTCTCCTTGAGAGAGAGAGAGAGGGAGAGAGGGGCAGAGGGTGTGTGTGTGTGTGTGTGTGTTTGTGTTTGTGTGTGTGTGTGTTTGTGTGTGTGTGAGCTGCCAGTCATGAGGAAATAAGAGGAAGAACCTGAATATGCTCTCAGTAGTGCTGAAGCTCTGAGTGTTTACTCCAAAGTGAATTTAAAAAAACACCTTAAAGAATGAGAGGATGATGCACACTGTGATGTGTGACGCACCTTTGTTGCAGTTTTAAACTGACAGGGGATCCCAGTGTTCCCTCCTGCGTGTTTGCTGTTCTGACGAGCAACACTGTTTACACAAGACAGTTTGAAACAGTAGTCTGTGTGTGATGACAGCGAGAAAGACAACATGCGGCTAAGTAGAGAAAATGTTAATTCAATCCTCCCATCCATTATTTTTCTCCATTAATTGACAGAAATTGTTGCCAAATGACGACAACATTGGTAAATCTCTCTCACTGCTTGGCAGATTTCGCTCTCGGTTACAGCTGGTAACAACTACTGCTTTTGGACCACGGGGGAGAATTTTAACATCCTGTCTGTTGGAAATTTTGGGAAGCACATTATTACTCATGCTGATTATTTGCGCTTCCAAACAAGCGGGATCATAGAGCGGCGACAATTGAATTACAAACTGGTGTGTGATGTCGTTTCACCTTTTGTCATCCAAGACATTTACTGATTTATTGATTGATTATTCATTTATTTCAGCACTGTAATGCTTTGCTCAGACTTGAAAGAGAACTGTTATTCCCATTACTATTATTATACATATGTGAAAAATCTATACAATACACACACACACACACACACACACACACACACACACACACACACACACACACACACACCCACCCACACACACACACACACACACACACACACATTGTATTTATATTTTCATTTTCCTGTCTGCTCCTGACACCCTCACATCAGTGCACATCCCTCCTCCTTCTGTCCATCAGCATCAACACCCAGATGTTCGCCTCAACCCTTGATGTGTTTTAACATTAAAAATACATTCACAGTATGCTGTCATTAGAGCTGTGGGGGTGGTGGGGATGTGATGGTACAAATATCAACAACCAAAGTGGAGAACCGTTTTATCTATCCGTTCGCGGCGGTTGTGCGAGGCTGGTGGAGATACAGCCTCAAGGTTAAAGAGCCACTCTGCCTCCAACAGCTTGTGTGACTGGCTTCGTTATAGATCCTGTGTTTATTGATTCAAGTTCATTAAGGCTGCTGCATAATTCATGTCAATGCCAGGGTATAGCTTAATTAGATGACATGCAGTGGCTTTTGTGGATGTTTTAGTGCCAAAGCAGAAACATGACAGGTGGTGGCTACGAATTAGGAACCAAAGTGCACATACTACACATACCTTCATGTGCATGGAAGAAGGAAAACAGGCAATATTCTTTGAGAAATCAGTGTTGAGGTTTGCATAGAAGATGCAGTACTGCCACCATGTGGTGATATACAATATTTCTCTGTCTTCAGTATAAAACAACATACATCACCTGCATTTTGTAATGTTTGTAGCTGAATTGAAACCTGATCTCTTAGAAAGGAAAAGGGGATAATCAGAATGAAGCTGCTATATTCTGTGACGTTACCGTACATAAAGCAACATTCAATTTAAATAAATCCTGAATTGCATGAGCCTTCACGTGTCCTGTTTATTTTTTAACAGTTAAAGACAAACAGCATGCAAATGCATGTGATTCATGACACTGAAAGCTGCAGCTGAGGCGCATATGAGGAAAACGATCTAAAATGACAGATTGAGACTTTATGTCGGGAAAGCCATCATGATATTATCACTGGCCCCATCCTGTCAAACACCACAGTGCTCGACTCCAGAATGAGCTGCAGGCTGTCAAACAAAGACCGGATATTTGGGCAGATGAGAAAAGATTTCCTACTCACAACTATTTCGCTCATCCTCATTCCTGTTTGTGTCTGGAGCGTGCTGCAGTGCACTGTCAAAACAAACGCACATTTCATGGGAGAATTGAGCTGGCATGTTGTGGGAATGAGAGACGCTTTTGTATTTGACATTTGACAAAATATTTTCTGCCTCTTCGACGTCACCACGAATTAACAGTCACAGTTCAAAAAGGAGTCATCTCCTCCAAGTGCTATTGTTCTGCTAGGAAATGGGAGAAGATGTGTGCGTGGCCTAAGTCATTGTACTGTACTGTGTGTGTGTGTGTGTGTGAGAATAAATGTTTGCGTGACGGAGCTCTATCATCGGCGAATCAGCACAAACCTGTCATCGGCCACGTTAATGCCGGCTTCGAGGCAAAACATGAAGATTAACAGAGGAACTAATATTAATAATACTTGAAAAATGGAGCAAAGTCTCTTTTACAGACCTCCAAACCAAAGCATGGTTGTTTATCACTACGGGAGGATGTTTGGTTGCCTCCCTTGTATGTCTGCTCTAGGCCCTTAAGCTGATTTAGCTACACAAGCACGTTCTCTTCAAAGCATGTCAAGATTTTCCACGCACACTAATGAGGTAAATGGATGGCTTTTGTTTTCTCCACAGCTTTAACTTTCCCCCAAAGTGCTCTCATGACTTATACAAGAGCTGCTGCGGAAATCAGCCTTGAGCATTTAATCAAATTTCTGACTTTATAGAGTGATCAAGTTGTGCTGCAATATTTATCTGCCGCACAGGCATACCCGCAGTCGCACAATCACATACACACACACACACACACAAACACTGCATATAGCAGCACAACATCAAAAGGCATAAGGCTGCTATTTGTTTTTATTAAAACAATGTCATTTTGGAAAGCGGAACGGTAGTATCACACAAATTCTGCCGTGACAAAAGCCCTCGTTGTGCGGAGTGTGTGAGAATCATGCAAATGACTGTATACATTCAGACACAGCGCAGTACAGACTCTGCTGTAAACACAGAACAGAGATGATGCTAATTCTTCCCCAGCAGAACAAATGCCACAAAGCTCTTTTTGTTTGTCCATCATACTACCTGTGAGCCAGCTCCCCTCATGACCCACAAACGATGAGCAGTGCAGAAGATGAAAGGGTGGATTGGTATAGACTAGACCTGGTTCGTGACTCCTAACTTTACTGGTTTCACTGCAGATCAAACAGAAATAAATCCTGCTGTCAAACTATTTCCCAACTTTGTTTTTTACAAACTAAACCAAGTGACAGTGCTTGTGTTGTCGTTTTATTTATGCAGGTTGATAAACTAAATCTATAATCCACCCAAAACCTTTAAAAATCTTTAGTGGCTGCCAGCTTGCACAAATCCTAAGTAAATGCAGTGAAGAATCCATCAGAGCAGACAGCAACAGCATCCCCTTCAATCGACTGCCTTGTGGCACAGCTCCTAGATTTGCTGTAAGCAATATTCATCACTTTCTTTGTTGTCACGATATGACAATAAACAAAAATGGACAATTGGAAACTGCAGCTATTGTCATTTTGCTTGCATCTCTAATATAAACCAACCATATATGTGTGTGTGTGTGTGTGTGTGTGTGTGCACAATGTCGATTTTTCACACACACAACACAGACACAACATTTCTCACTGTCACTGCAAAGCCCATTAGTCCACTCCCCAACAGTTCTACAGTGAACCTTTGGGGAAAAAAAGGGACACGCACTGGAAATGCTAAAGATCATTTATTAGTAGACACTCATCAGCCAGAAACAATAACCACCTGAAGAATGTCTTCCTGAAATACACCATTTGATTGGCAGTGTAAAATAAGGCAAAGGGCTTAAGATATTTTAAACTCTTTTGCACCAATGATTAACAACTATACATTCACGTGATACTGTAATTACGCTTTTGATAAATCTGTCCATATACCCACATCATAAGAAAGTTTTATTAGCTGGGGGGTAAGAAATGACATAGTATTTGCTAGAGCAGTACTAATAATGCAGCAGCTTTTCTTGCCAGAGACTGGCCATAACCCACAATCTAAACAATTTTGGAAATGCAAAAGCCAACGCACTGTACTGACAAAAGTTCATACAAGTACCATCACCATGAAAGGATAATATCGACAAAAGCCTTCAAAAGTTGACCATAGTTTGTTTATATAATAGAAATTCTCTTTTACTCATAGGCAAAAAACTGCTTTATAAAGTATTTTTTCCCCCATTTCAACACATTTTTTTGTAATCTGTAAACCATATAGCTCCATAGTGACTGCTTTATTGAAAACTAACCATAGGTTGCACCCAGCTCCCACCACCACAACAAATTTATGCCCTCGTACAAATAAATATTTTGTCCCCCACTTTCACTGCAGCCAGATGATTTACTGTGCTTTGTTTATTTGTAAGCAGGGTACGCATATTTATTTTTTGGCATGATATTTTATCACGTATTCATTGTGACCCAAGAAGACCTTGATCGAGGTCTCCATTCATACTAATATACTGTAGAATACACGGTTAGTCTGCTGCCAGGTGCAGCATACTTTTACTTCATATACCTCATACCTCAGTAATATTAAATAGCATATTAAGTGTTTAATCCCACAATCGGTTCTGAGAGATGCCTACTTCCACAATGTTTGAAAGCATATGATCTAAGTAGTCCCAGTCTCTGTGCAGTTTCCAGTGCACATTGTGTGTGGTCACAGTGTGGTCTGACCTGCATCAGGCTGAAGAAATAAATCAGAAAGATGACTTGCTAACTGTGTGGTGTGATGTGTTGGGAAAATACTAAATAAATTTGGTCAGAAGTCCAGTCATTGATTACTGTATCTGCAGCTTAGTAAAAAGGCTTACGGAAAGCGTAAGAAAAGAAAAGATGTGTATAAAGACTGTGAAGCATCTGATCAGTGTAATCAGTTTTGCACATACACACAGATACACACAGAGACACAGAGTGGAATACTTGGTAAATACTTGGTAAAGATGACATTAGCCAGGATGAGTAACTAGGTGGAATGCAGCTCATTTGTACAGGGTCTACTATCCTATTGATATACCAAATAGAACAGGGATAAGTAACTAAAGAGCTTATTTCCAATACATATATATATTCTATTCCATGTTATATTCTAAAATAGTTTGTGCTACTTCTAAAGGACCCAGCTGTATCTGTTTATCATCAGACTTTGTTGTCTCCTGTGCTTTAAACGGATGGCACCAAAAAAAAAATCTTTCTTGAATTTGAGAAGCGTGACTTTTTTTTGGCGGGAGGGTGTTTTTTGTTTTGGAAAGAAACTCTTCAGTTACACAACACGATAGTGGTATTATTAAAAGAACAGTGACATTTAAAAGGGGGGAAAAAAACAAGAAGCATTTTAGAAATACATAGAAAAATATACAGTCCTCTGAATGCCCATTATACAAGTATACATAGTTGTGTCAGAATAAAGCCCATATAGTGGAGTGTCATGTCTGCCTCACCATATTTCTGTTGCTTGTCAGTTCCTGTTTTATTATGGTAGTCATGTCGCTTCTTGTTTCAGTGTCTATTGTCTCCCGCGTGTCGTTTAAGGTCCCAATTAAATATACTGACCTTGTTTCTGCCAGTTAGCATCATTTAATGCATTCCTCAACGGTCTCTCTAAAGCTCTCAAGTCCCCCCTTGACTTTCCTGGTAATCTGAACTCTCTCAGTGCTTTTGCCTGTCAAATGGACAAGCCAAAAAGCCAAGACTGACACTTCCCATCCTGGGCTGAGGAGGCAGTCCACCACAAGATTTGACCTGGACTGGCTACTTGTGAGAACCAAAGAGCCAGTTGATGAACTTGCTGCCATCCCCATGTTTGAAGGGGAAAACCAACATGCAGGAGGGGATGTGCATGTACTGCGCTCTAGTCACACACTTCCTGTACCCCTCTTGTGAGTAATACCTCTATTTCCTGCTGAACCTACTCAACCTAATGGTTTCATCTTAATCTCAACAGTTATCCTTCTGCGTAATTTCCATCAGGTCAGGTGGTGAAACCACTCACACACCCCCTTTGAGGCCACTGCACTCCATAGTCAGCCTTTGTGTACTACTCATATTCAAAGGAAGAGACTATCTCCTTCCACACGTTTGAATACACACGACAACCCCTCATCCCCATGTATCACTAGCTGAGACTTCACAATTCGCACCTTGACTGGTCCATGGGTCAGATTCTCTCATGGGGCACGACATGTGGGGAAACCTGTCTTCACCTGTGGTCACTCCCTGTGGGGATCATGCATTATTCTTCCTATCCTGCTAGGGAAGGCTATTTCTGTGGAGAAGGACAAGAGTACACTAAGACTCCCCAGAACCATGAGAGTTCACCCCACCTTCTATGTGGGCAGACACAAACTACTGCTAGGTAGAGTTATCTGGTTTTGGCACTCACCAAGTCCTAAATCATTCAGTGATGGTCTAGCTTATATTTGTCAACAAATATATTATTGTTTAAGTTCCCAGTACTGTCATCAAAACCAAATGAGCAGTAATTCTGAAATGCTATCAGGTATTAAGAGACCTTGGCAACATCATCTGTACCCTGCAAATACCTGGCTCTTCCAAGTACTGTTCCAACAACCCAAGTAAATACTTATGCATCAGTCATGGGGGTGGGATGTCTGACAGCAGTGTATAAATTTGACTGAAGCAGAAATCTAACCAACAAAATTGGAAGTACAAAAATGCTACAGTAGGTGCACACACTGTCCCAACATTAAAAAAAAAAACATTTTCAAGATTTATGCTATTTTTAGTGTTTCCTCTCTTTTGTGCTGTATGTTTAGTAAAACCATTTACATAAAATCTTATTATTATTATTATTATTATTATACATAAATGTGCTGTATTCTGATGCCCAACTTGCTGTAAGTTAAATTGTAAATGCAAATAATTTAAATTAAGACAAAAAATAATTAATTTGAAAAGAACTGCATTATCTGGCATAGAATTTTAAGGTAACTGTGAAGGAGCTTCATCTGTTGTCACAGACTAATACATGTTGAGGTATGGTACCTCATAGGTATGTAAAGAGCTCACAAAACATATTAAAATAAAAGGATAAAATGTAATAATAAAATATGACAAACTCATGTCTAATTTGAATAATTTCTTAGAAACTTATATTAAAATCCCAACTCTATGTATTTGACTAATTTAAAACCTTCTGAACAACTATAAACCTTATTTTTACGATTTATAATCCTGCATCTCACTACTACTGATTTAACATAAAAATATAAGATAAGAATAAATAAAGATAATCTGGTGGAAAAACATCTTTTACATTTGGTCTCACAGGTGCAAAGATCCCTGTGACCATGTGCTTGAGTTTTATGTTCAGATTACCATCATCATTGCACTGCCCGTAAAGTCTGGAGTTTAGTGGCGCCATCAGTAGTATCAAAAAGTTGCATCTCATTTCAAACGACACATTTCTTCCTATGCAATACAGGGGCAAACTGTCAAGTCAATCAGACCATTAGACAGACAGACAGACAGACAGACAGACAGACAGAGATTCCTTAATTTAGTGATGAAGATGAAGATTTAGAGTTGAAGATGTCTTCAAGATGAAGACATGGTGGAATGTAAGTCTGACCCAAGAGTCTTGAAAGTAGCCTTTCAATGTAAGTCTTTAAAAGGCTTGGAGTAGTTAAACATCTGGTAATCAATGTGGTAAAAGTCATAGACGCGCTGTTTTTCTTCGGGAGTGACCTGTGAGTAGTAACTTTCTGTGATCTGAAAAGATGTCTTCGCATCTCTTGGGTTCCTGTCTTTAAAAGTAGGCAGCTTGAGGTCATGCGGTGCCCCAATTAACCGCAGGAGAAAGTTGGACTCTTCCACCATGGTTTCAAACTTGCCAATGAAGTCATAGTCTAAGAGACAAGTTTCGCAAATTGTGTTCTCCTCATTCCAGTGGATGTCTATTCCTATGGGACGATGGGGATCCGTAATGTATCTGACAAACTCCTTGAATGTGACCCCATCACCTGTTTTCAGAGCTTCTGCAGATGCATTCGCCCTGTACTTAGTAATAATAGGTTTCCCATATACTGAGTGGTAGTATGGATTTGGATTTTCTAATTTGTCCCTATATGCCGACACCATCCTCTCCATTGGTTCACGGGTAAACATGACTTTGGTGTAGGTTTTAAGTCGGTGCATGATACCTTCTCGGTCGTAGCTGTTAAGAGTCCTGACTAATACACCAGCATGGACTGCGTCATGTTGAAGGGAATCAGGTTTGGTGGCCTTGCCATTCAGCACTATTAAGGTCCTCTTCCAGTTGGAACAGCCAGCCTTGGGTATCTGGCAGTACAACAACTTGTATTTGTCCGACACATAGAGGTTTCTTACATGATGATTTGTGATGGTCCTAGAGATGTTGCCTTTGTACTTGGCACACATTTCCTTTACCCGATCCTTGCGAGCTTTCAAGGTACTGGTGAGCTTTTTCCAGTTCTCCAATACCGATGCGGTGGAGGTGGAGGGTGAGGAAACATTGTTGCCGGTGCTTGTTCTAAGCAGTTTGCGTTGTTTTGTGCTAACAGGTTGGGGGGTGGTGTCCTGCTCTCGAGACACAGAGGTGGCTGGTTGTGTAGTCTTCTCAAAGTGTGGTGTCTGCATTGGAGTGACCTGGTCAGTCAAGGTGCTCTTTGCTGCTTGGTCATTGCCACTCTCTTTGACCTGGGTAGACAGAGTCTATAAAACAATGACAACACAGGGTGTAACTCACAGAATCAGGACAATCAATCAACATTATGATCGAATCATTGGATTCTGATTAGTATCAAATGTATACCTTCTTATTCAAATAGGAGTAACACCTTTAATAACAGAAGATTTAAACATTTACTGTTTTTACCCTGCATATTGTCTTCAGTACTCAAAAAGAACACTTGGTGGTGCTGTTTAACTAAACCTTTGTCAAAACTCTAACTTGTCGTCTACGACCTATCAATAAACCAAGCCGTCATATCATTATTAATGTTATAAACAATTAATGTGGAATCTAACTTAGAATCATCCACTGTCTGGTTATTATCAGGCCATCGTGCATTCTGACATTTTATCTCAGTTAAGTGGCGTAATGGCATCATAAGGCCAATGGACTTCATGTATATGTCTAATTTTACAACAGACAAGGTGACGAGACAATCATGAATCTTGCTTCATCCTCCTTCTGACTTAAATGGCCATATTTTTTTAACCACAGGGACATCTGCAGGGAAAAAAGGAGGGAGTTGTTCATCCCTGCCTGTGTAACGAGCAAGGTGAGCACACAGCAGCAATCTATACACCAAACCTAATGTACCTAATGTTTCCAGCACTGATGTAAGACTCATCAGGGCTGATGATTATGGAAAAGATGAGAGCAAGCAGGGGTCAGCAAAGAGAAGGGGCCATAGTATGAGTGCTGCGAATCTGACATTTAATGTCAAGGCCAAATCCCCCACAAATGACTTTATAATGATATGTGGCAATTTAGAACACATTACACCCAGTGACTGTCTATCACAATCTTGGAACACCAGGGCAACAATAATACAGGACGCCGATCATACAATTTTAACTTGTATGTACACAAAATGATAGATAATCATTAACGTCATCCAGTGGCTATTAGTGGAAACGCTTGATTAAATAAATGAGCTGACAAGTGTTTAGAAATGCAGAGCTATATACTGTATATCGACGTATAGTCGTTATATAAAAAATAAGCAAAAATTGAAAAAGAGTGATAAATGTGATCACTCACTGGGGAAGGTGGGCTTGGTTTGACTGAGCCCATTCACACACTAGTCAGACTGGCAGAATGCACCACATGGGGTCAGCCTCACTATACAGATTCTCTCAGACGTGCTGAGAGGCACAAGGCTGACTATCACCTTTTTGCAATGGATAGTGGGTGTTTTGAGAGAAATAGAGTAAACGCATACCTCTCTGGATAACCGTGGTGTACTTCCGACTGTCATACCTGGGGAGAGAGAGAGAAAAAAAGAGAGACAAGAAAATCAGTACTTAAGTATACAACATGTATTTTTTTTGTCCTTGCGGACGAGTGTTAGGTGCCTCAGATGCATCACTGGCTCCAGTAATTGACCACTTCCTATCGCTCAGCTTGTCAAGTTTTGATGTTTTGATTCCCAGGAAACCACCAGTGCTCCACACATCCACAGACAGAGAGCAGGTAGCTCTGTCTGTGGACACAGATATAGCATGCAGACCAGACGACAGGTTTCCAGAGGACAGCAGGAGAGTGATAGAGACACACAGATTGGTTTTGTGGCAGCCTAGGAGACGGGTGCGAGGTGTATTGGCAGATGTGCGGCAGCAGGACAGGCGACATGTTTAGTGGTCTGTCTCCAGCTGGACATCTCCTTCCTTAACCCCCCTCACCCCCCCCATTCTGCTGATGTGTAATCTGGCTGACAGCTTTGAGTGGGGTTGCATGGCTAGTGATGGGGGGGAGCGAAGACACCTCTGGCTGAGTGGCCTGTCACTTCCAATTTGAGGGTGGAAGTGATAGGAACCTGAATGCGGGGGGGAGAGGGAGGGATGTTGATGCAGGCCACAACCTTCCCTAAGTGATGAGATCTGTAGAGTCCTATCTCACACTCAACGCGCATCTCAACGGAGATGCTATGTTGTTTTAGATTAGTATGCGCTGGAGAGCTTCCTGGTTGTGTGTGTTGAATGTTGTCTTCATTCTTCTGAATGAGACACGGCAGGAAGAGGTGGAGGAGGGAAGCGAACAGGAACGGGCTAAGGAGGCGGCGTGTGACATTTTCTAATCTTGTTTGGGCGCTGCTGTGTTGTTTGATCTCGTGACCCTGATGATGGCTCATGTTGGGATGTGTATCAAATCAGTCCCATACAAAACACACACATTCTCATCACAATACACACAGATGCCACGCCAGGGTAACACGCAAAACCCAAACAACAGCAGCGATCTTTCAGTGTCTGCTGTTCTGAACTGGTGGACAGGTGCAAGCATGTTGTAGCTCTGATCATCTGGTCTAGATACACCCTTGGTTAGTGATCTTGAAACCCCCATCAAGGTGGTAATTGAAATCTCAACAGGTTAAATTGATTCATTGTGTAACGTGTTTTGTCTGGCTGTTGTTACAAGGCTGCCACAGCTGTCTTTACCTTCACACCGTCACATATGTGGCTTCACAGCTTCTACAGCGTCAGCCAGCCGCCCCACTCACACAATTCAAGATAAAATGTACTTAGAAATAGTTGTGTTTACTTCCTTGAATAACCGGCCTTTAAAACCTTGTGTTCTGCAAAGGGTAAGGTTTCGAGCAACAGGTTAAATTCATGCAAAAAGGCTGAATTGAATTTAGGGTTCGTGGCCCTGAACTGAGCATACATCACAAAGCTGTGCTGTTCAGCAGTCTGACAAAAGTGTCTGGTTAAGGTGGTGGTGAAAATGAATCTGACTTGCTTTGATAAACCGTCAATCTGTTAAACACAGGGTTTGAATTCTGGCCCTGAAAATGAAATATTCTCTCAAGCACATACATTGAAAATTACATTTCATGAGAGAGAGACATTTTTCCATGATGAAGTGTAACTCAAACATGTAATACAACAATGTAAACTGAATTTCAGTGGGCTTTGTAAACATCATTTATCTCTTTAGTATCTGTTTGGTTGAGGGTAATAGTTGCTGTTTGATTGCAATTTCACACTCAGTCAATTTTGTTCAGCATAAACACGCTATTGATTTTTACTGCTGAGCTGTGAAACGTTGACAAATTGTTAAAACTATTAGTTTCATCCAGTGAGATGAAGGAAATCCATCCTGCTAATTCCAGAACCAGATGTGTAAGCTGCAGTAGATGCCCACTTTAATTTTCAAATAATACTTACATTTTCATATATGCAGGAAGGTTAAGGTTATAATATAGGAGTTGGTGTTGAAAGTTCATACTGAGTACAGATTGTTTGCTTTCAAAATAAAAAAAAGATTCATCTGCTGTATGATCAGTCAAATGCACCTCTCTGTGATGGGAATTCTGTAATGGGGAGAAAAGGCCTCTGCTTTGATCAGGTATTATAACAGCAATTTTACTGATGATGGAATTTGTTTAAACGTAGAAGAATCATTCAGGTCTTGTCTACTGTGGCCCTCTAAAGTAACCGTGAGACAAGACCCCTCTTTCAGAGACAAAGCCGCTGAATATTCATTCAGGCAAAGCAGTGTTTTACTGCATGGATCCACATAAGCAAAGGCCACATCACTAGTGGAGCCATTTTCATTCTTCCCTCTTAAAGACCCTGGTACAAATCTCTTAACGAGACACACATGAAACATCCTTTCGTCTGCCACCGCTGACGAGGAAGAGCAAAGAGCAGAAACAATGTGAAGTAATGAGGTTGTTAAGTGAAGGACTGTGGCCCCGCAATGGCTGGGAGCAGACATGTCATGTCCTCCTCCAATCCACTATTCAAACTGGTCTCACTCTGCGCCACCATAAACCTCTCATTAGCCATTCAGCACAGTGAGGCACTGTGACCCCAACCAGCTGCACACTCCCCTCTACCCAACGGACCTGCACCCACACCTGCACTCTGCACATACACTCCTCCTCCTCCACTTGACTCTGTGTGGGAATACGGGGCTAAAACAGAAAGCTAAGACTTTCTTCGGTGCTCACAATTCGAAGCACAGTTTTGGCGTAATGCATCTTTAATCCAGCCAGATGCACTGTAAATGAAACAGCCAACCACAAACAGGAAGCTGATTTATCTCACAGTTTCAGCTGTACAAACCACAAAGCGATACCAGATTTAATAGATCTGTAGATTAGGAAAATAAAGTAAATGAGTAGATGAGAGATTAGCGAGAGATTAGAGATTAACAGATTAACAGATTAATAGACACTGTACTCTGAGTAGATTCATTAAAAGTTGAAACCCTAAGTCCAGGGAGAGTCGATTTCGATGTTGCGGCTCATGGTTGGCATCTCAACCCTTACAAGGCTGACTGTTAAGCACTTTGTATTTTGTTGATCACATTTCAGATGGAAATGATGTTCTGCACTGATTTATGGTGGCTACGCTATATACTCTGCAAACTAAGATTTTATATTGTTAGTAAATAAATATGTTGCACTGCGAAAACGCATTTCTCCATCTCAACTTGCATTTACAACCAAAATAATTATTTATGATGATCTAACCCTCAGTGAGGGCAGGATGAGAACTTTTACCTTAAGATTTATATTTAAAAAAAATGAAATAACAGATTTTATTCGTTGGCCACTTGGGGGCAGTAGAAACAAGTTGTAGTCACAACACTGACATATTAACCCTTGTAGTAAATACTTTGTCCATGCTGCAAACATTTAGTGCCAATATGAGAAGTGGGGTCCACATCTCTGTCCGGTGTGTTGGCTGACACTTAGGTGTAGACTGTCAGCTACATCTGTTTCAGCTCTTTCTGGTTGGAAATAGATTAAAATATTTGTGCGACTGTAGTGGAGAGCATTGTATATCTACAGGAGAGCTGCTTAGGTCACTAATAACTAAACACTACTTAGCAATTTAAACATATTTCTTGAAAGTATGTCCCAGTCACTAGAATGCCCACTGTTACCATCTTAATACTGAACTGCTACGGTATTGTAAAGTGTCATAAGCGGCATCATCAGAAGTGTCACCTACAAAAACAACAAGGAGATCCATTGTTATTGCAAGGTTTTGTGATTGCAATTTCGTAAACAATGGCCTGCTAATCAGCCGTATGTATTGAGCTGCTTCTCGGGCTCCCCTCCTAAATCCCATCATGACATTCCTCTGACCTCCTCAGCTCCTTTCCTATTTACTGCCCCTCAGAGGGTACATTCAAGGATAGCGTTATTAGTGAAAATCCGTAAATTGTA
The DNA here is from genome assembly GCA_016785345.1 of Trinectes maculatus. Lineage (NCBI taxonomy): Eukaryota > Metazoa > Chordata > Actinopteri > Pleuronectiformes > Achiridae > Trinectes > Trinectes maculatus. The sequence goes on along the minus strand of JAFBJQ010001645.1, from coordinate 40,234 downwards.
TGATGTTCACAACAACATGTATAGGCTCTCGTATCACCTTTCACCCTACATGAAGGTCAAGTGCTGGAAAACCTCAGAAATCATCAGGGATGTGTTTCTCATTAGCAGAAATTCAAACGACAAAAAGGACTCTTCCTCCAATTCCCTCCCACATTAAACCGGTGAGCCTTCCACGCACCATAAACAGCACATGCTTTGGCTCATAATTGTCTGTGGCTAAGCAGAAAAAGACAACATCAACATGCAGTGAGATAAAAACTAAGTGCAGTGAAAGACTATTTATGATGTGAGGAGATGGTGGTGAATTAACACCTTTGCACTATCCTCACAGCACTTTGCTCTGCTGCCCAGCTCATGCATCACCACTTCGATCATAACTAATAATCACTCCTGTATATGAGTTTATGAATGGTTTAAGTATGTCACTTCATCTCTGTATTATGGTGCTGTGTGCGTACGTGCGTACATGCGGGCACGCGCAGATAAAATTCATCATGTGAAAAATGTATGATTTCAGTCTTGCTGTTGATTGCTGGAATGCAGACATCACTAAACCAGCTACCTCATGGACTTTTCAGTAATATTTAAAATGACAAATTGAGCCAATGGGGTTTGGACAAACCTTACAGTGCTGTAGGAACACAATCATTAATATCGAGGCAGAAATAGCAAAAGATACATTTAATGATAAGGAAAACTGCCTCTGTGGGTCAATGAAGTCTCTTCTAATGCTGGTAGCACTGGGCCTGGACTGAACACGGCAGGGGAGAAAATAATGAACACCACAGATAGAAAGCCGCTGAATGGGGATATTAAATATAGAACTGATAACTGTTAGGACAATTCATTTCAGCAACAACAATATATTCTCACAGCTGATCCTACTTACGGCACTTTCAAGGTTAGGAAATAGAAGGACTTCCTTGGGCAGATTTCCATGGAAACAGAATCTGAGTGCTGAATGTATGGGTGTGGTAAGAGGTGGCTTGTTTTTGTCAGCTGCAAGCCAAGGGTTAAGTGAATCATCTCACTGAGACGAGGTGCAGGGGTTTTTAATTGGCACATATCTTACTGAGATGCTGTAGCACTCCTGACCTACACACTGCAGTACTCTGTCCATGCTGCAAACATTTAGTGCCAATATGAGAAGCGGGGTCCACATCTCTGTCCGGTGTGTTGGCTGACAGTTAGGTGAAGACTGTCAGCTGCATCTGTTTCATCTCTTTCTGGTTGGAAATAGATTAAAATATTTTTGCGACTGTAGTGGAGAGCATTGTATATCTACAGGAGAGCTGCTTGGGTCACTAATAACTAAACACTACTTAGCAATTTAAACATATTTCTTAAAAGTATGTCCCAGTCACTAGAATGCCCACTGTTACCTTCTTAATACTGAACTGCTACGGTATTGTGAAGTGTCATGAGCTATCAAGCGGTATCATCAGAAGTGCTACCTACAAAAGGATATAAAGTGTCAGAGCAGGCGTGTCTTCTCAGGACAAAACAACAAGGAGGTTCATTGTTATCGCAAGGTGACTGCTTGTTTACTCAGCTAATATGCCCATTCTTTGCTGTGCCCCAATTACACGTCATTATATATATTTGTTTTGAACACAGGATAATTATTATATCACGTTTTTGTTTGAACGCTTAAACCAACATCCTCATATCTGTTATTGTCTTACATGAGCACTGTCTCCACCGTGCAGCTTTGAAAAAAAAAGGGTGTGGTCATTTTTATCTTACGGAGGTTTATGAATGGTTTAAGTATATCACTTCATCTCTACATTATGGTGCTGGGTGTGTGTGTGTGTGTGTGTGTGTACACACCACAGTACTCTCTCTGAGAACCACTCCTTACCAATGACTATAAGGACAACAACAGGAAAACGTGGTTAAAAAAAGGACCACATAGTAAGTAACAGTTTTGTTAAGTTTTCTGGACACACATTTGTTCAGCTGTATTTGTTCACACAGTCAAATCTGCAGGCGGAGCTGCTGTGTGCTCTCCTGGAGCCTGCAGAGGCACAGCAAGATTAAGAGAAGGATTTCAGCAGAGGTGATGATGACATTAGAGATGTGGTGTGTTGCGATGTTCCTGTAGCCTGAGAACTCAGTCAACAAATCAAAGGAGGAGCGACAACAGACACACTGTGAAAAGAGCCTTGCTACTGACAAACAGATGGCTGTGTGAACAAAGCAGTCACATGGATGGAGACCATTATCTTTGAGTAATATTCTGACATAAAGTGTAATAACAATTTAAATATTTTATCACAGGCCTCCTATATTTATATATATTTTACCATTCATTGAAGTCTTCCTTGATTTTAATAATGGGAATCTACTGTAATTGAAAATTCAAGCGATTTAAAAATGGACTTATTCAGCTAGTCACAACACACCAGATACAAAAGGTTGAGGACACGAGTGGTTCATGGACAGTTCCTGGTGCTGAAAACAGCCAACACAGATGAAGAGAAAATCTACCTATCTGACTCAATAACAAATATCCCACATTTCTGATTCAAACACAATTTTCTGTATTATCTCAAAATAATATTAACATGTCATTAATGAGGAGGAGATCACGTTATTTGCTAGAAACAACTCTGACTCAGACTTGGCTAAAAAGTGGTTGGAAAATCACCACCTGTTCCATCTGTTTTTTAGTGATAATACTCCATTTTTCAGTATTCACCTCAATTTTTCTTTTTTGAGGGGACCTATTATTGAATTGGTTGTGTTGGGCAAAGAATCTAAAAGATAATTGAGAACCTATAATTTTTTTTTATAGCAATTTTAGGCTTTTCAGTGTTGTTTTTACTGTTGTGTGATGACTTCTTTCGAGTCTTTTTTCACCCATCACTTTTTACTTCCTTCTAAATTAAAGTCAACACCAAATCTTTTTATTATGACCTGTTGGTACACTGCTGGTGTGCTAAGGTGCTGTGATCACATGCTGCTATATCTTCGTTAAGCCTCCGTGCTCCCCTGTTCACCTCTATTTGCGACGAGATTGGGAACAGGAATTGGCCCTGTCACTGTTTACCCTGTCCTCTTGTTTAAGTGAGCTTCACGTTCTCTTACACACCCCTTGTTTTCCTGTCAGAGCTCTACTGATTACAGCAGGGGCTGATGAGCCCAGACATGTGAGTAAAACATTGGGAGCACAGCTGAATACTAAGTGAATAGTTAGGACTGCGTTAACATACTGGTACATAAACAGCTTCAGCATAACCCTCTGCCTGCATTTCATCAGTCCATCAGCCCATCTCATGGATTTGCCAAAACAAAAATTACTTTGAACCAATTTTAAATGGGGAATTCTGAAAAGTGTACATCTGAATTAAACTTTTTTTATAGATGAAGTACTAACGTTAATAAAAATTGCTGGACCATTAGTTTCTTTGCAAGAGTGATTATGCTATTTAAACTTAACTTGATTTGTTTTATTATCATTGGTCCCATAATTATTAATTGAGAGAATGCTAATATGTGTCAACAAAGTAAACTTTTTAAAGCAAATTACTGTTTTCTGTGTCTCTCCTGTGGTCTGGTGATTCATTTTGGGGAGATTATAAATTGCTGAGTGCGGGTCAACCTACAAGATGCAGATTAAACCATCACATTGTGTATTTGGGCCCAAAACAAAATGAGGTAATCCTGGATAACACAGTCCACTCGATTGATGCACACTATGCTAATAAAAAATGTTGTATAACCCACCCCACTAAAGAAAATCAATTTCACCGAAACAGATGATTGAAACTATCTTCAGCCTCATTGACACTGCGATGTTAATAGCCCGTGTGATTGATTAGCTGTCCTTAGCAATGCATCATGATCTGGAGAGAACAGGACAAGAACCTGAGTTCACTCCTCTGAGCAACTTCATTTCTTTGCCAGAGGCACTGAAGCCATATGCATTCTTATCATGCCTCACCTCCTAACTCACCTCTGAGCTCCAACCACAGTATAAACAAAACCATTCCAGGCCTTCATTGCAATTTCTGATTAGCCTCGAGCACTTTCCTGTTTCTCCCTTCTTGCCTCTGTTCTCACCCCTGTTTTCCTATACAATCCCTCCATTATGTTTCTTTCCTGCTCCCGGTGCTGGTCCTTTACCTCATCCTCCATCAGTTGCCTTATCTTGTCTCCCACCTCCACTCTGGCCCTCATCAGCGAATCACCTATGGCCTCTAGTCTCCACCCTATAATTTCCTCTTGCCCCTGTCTGTGCCCTCTGCATTGCTCCCCAGCAATTCATAATCAGCAAAACAATACAAATAGCACCAGACAATTAACAGTACGCCTCCAAAATTTGTAACATTACAGCTCCTGCAACTACTTCTTGTCTGTAACACTGCATGATAATAACAATAGAAATAATGACAGCAAAAGTTTCATTCTGAGACCTTTTTTTCCCCTTGTGTCCCACAGAGCTCTGTGTGGTTGGGCTCTGACAGGCGGTGAAGGGTGGGTGAACATCTGAACAGAGCAGCACTTACTCACCCTCTCTACAACTCTGTGCTAATGAGAGGTGGATGTGTCTACGTGTGTGAATACTGCAAAGGGCTGTCGCACTGACTGACAGTCTCTTAGGCCTGAAATAACTTACACACGTCAGGTGGCTGTTGCCCTAAGGTCCCCAGAGCTGCGGTGTCATTTAAGCAACACAGCTTGTTTTTGCTGCAGCTTACGGTACGTGAGAAATCAGCCAGCAGGGTAACAAAATGCATCTATCTATCTATCTATCTATCTATCTATCTATCTATCTATCTATCTATCTATCTATCTATCTATCTATCTATCTATCTATCTATCTATCTATCTAGTGTCGTGTGTATATATATATATATATATATATGTATGTACAACACTATACTACACACAACATCAGCTGGATAGAAGCCTGAAAAAAGACATCCGTTGCAAAATGTCTTTGATCCCGCAGATCTCCGCAGGTCTGATAACCCAACTTCAGCATTTAAAATGCTCAATGTGCTTGAAGCCTTTATTCACTCTGCTATCGCTGGCTACTTTCTTCTCCCTGTCAGGAAAAATGCCAGAGAGGTGCAGTGAGAACCATGCTCCACTACCAGCGCTGGTAATTTGACAGCGAGCAGAGAGGATGCAGAATAATTGGAATAGCATTTACGCGTCATTGTGACACTGATGGAGAGAGTTCAACATTTAACGTGTCTAGAATGGGAGAGGGAAAAAATGCAAATCGGAGATTCCTGGAATAGATTTCACAAGGTGCCGAGCGAGAACAGCCGTGGGTTATTCAGACAAACTAGACATCTGACCTTTTGTCAGCGCTGTTGGTGTCTGAGTATGTGAGAAGACAAACTGGACCGGTACAATGATGATTTAGTCAAAAGTGTGGTCTTGTGAACAAGCCAGTGCTGGACAGAGCTAAGTTTTCTGATGTTATTAATTGGCCCTAACTCAGTGGGGCAGATGCATCAGAGACGAAAGCTTTCACTGAGTGATACGTTTTCAGAGAGCCAGTCTTCCCTCTGCCAATCAGCTGATGCACAAAGTACCCTGGTCCACCAGCAGTAACCAGAATCAAAGCTGCTTTCACAGAACATTTTAATTGGTTCCTTTTACTGAACTGTATGTGTGGTTTCACAGCTTACAATGTAGAAAAGTGTGAATCTTGCTATTAGCTGATGACGCACGAGTGTATTTCCGGGCGGGCGGTGGGGGGCGGGTGGGGTTTGGACCTACATCCTCAACAAAAAAACATCACACAAATCTTTAGCAGCAGTAGAGTTTTCATACGATTTAGACAACAGAGGCTGCTAAGTCGAAACGATGTTGCGATGCAGTCATTTCTCATACGCTGTGTTTGTACGTCTGAGAGGTCTCAAATGCTCCAATAAGCATCAAGACACACACAGTACAAGCGGTTACAGACTCTTTGGCAGTGCTGGTAGCCGCTGAGGATGACTTCTTCTTCATCCTGTTCTGCTGTCATACCGGTCGCTGCTGCCAGTCCCAGAAAAGAGGGACAGCACAGTGTAATGAGGAGGATTACCAAGGGAGACTGGCAGGAATAGTATGGTATCAAAGGAAATCCAGTCAGTGAGGGATATACAGACAGCTCTCCCCTTCTTTTATTCATTGCCTGTGTGCCCGCAGTGACTCAGCTCACTCTCCTGCTGTCAAACCCTGTCATTATCCATTAGTGCGTTTCTGCCTCGCCAGGGACCACCCACTGCTGCTGCTGCTGCTGCTGCTGGCTTGTGTGAGAGTAGATGCATTCATGTTTGTGTTTGTGCAAGCGTTCTTGATCAGGTGCTATCTACACGTAGTTATTTTTGGATTACTTCAATACATCAATAAGATACGTCAGAGTTATTAATTATGAACTATTCTGCTATATTTATGAATTACAGTAGATCACAGGGTAACAACAATCACTGTAATAATTATAATAATTGCCATAACAGTCATTATTATTGTGATAGTTATTAATGTATGCTAATGCAATGGGATAGCAGGAACAAAGCCTCTATTAAGACCATTCAAACAGATAGAAGTTAGATCTCTGGCTAAGCATTAAAATGGCCGGCCCTGTGTATATGCTTTCGTAAGGGCTTGTTAGTGACTGGTTTATCGCAATTCCACATTTATGGATTCTGCAATTCCATAAACAGAAAAAGAATTATGTTCTTGTCCATTTCAACCCAAATTGATAATGCTTAACTTTATGGGTATTATATAGGTTTTATGGGTGTAGTTTCTTCTTAATGATTCCCAAGAACTTCATAATTATGTGCCATTTGAACCTCTGTTGCACTGGTCAAAACCTTTGGTTTTGCAAGATCTTAATTATTTAGAGGCCCATTGAATTTCATTTATGTTAAATAACATTTAGTAGAACCCTAGTGTAAAATGAAAACCTTTTAATACAAGCTGATAATGTAGATTTAAAGACAAAGATATCATTTAAAGTAAGCCCATTTCCAACATATACTTTTCCAGATATCACATCTACCTTATGTTGTTTTGACCTGTCATGGTCACAGACTGGCTTTGAAAGCAGTTATATCAGTAACATTAATGATGGCTTCCTGATACAGTGATTTCAAAGTTCTGTCTAAAAGCCTTTTTTTACACTAAAATTCAGAGAGAAGCAGAAAACATGTGTAAAACTGTATTCAATCTGAACACATCTTACCACAAGTTTTCTTTGTTTTATTAAAAAGTGAAACCAGGAGAGCATGACACATTGACACAGTGTACGCTGACGCAAAAATAAATGACAACCCTTAGCTTGTAGGTAGCAATCGTCCACTGCCACGACTGAGACATACTACTGTGTTCTTTTACAAATGTCACACTATAAACACTGTGCTGCAGTTGTGCTGATCTGTGCTTTTACAGGTTTAGGAAAAAAGTAAATATGACTTCATCTCATGTAGTAGTACACTGACTCTTCAGGAAATGTACAACAATTAAATCACTCTGCAAATACGCCGGTGCCTATACACTGTACAATCCCACATACTGTATATGTGTACACTGCGTGATAGTGTATGTATATATGTATATGTGTCTATATGATATGAGGTCAGGCCTAAGGCATTGCTCCTCTTTTTGCTCTGCTCTCCCTGAGGAGCACAGGCAACCAGCCAGAACTGCAGGGCTGGTGGAGATCCAGATAAGATAGACAGACAGGTAGAAGGGAATGTGCGCATCAGTGCATATGTTTGTGTGAAATCGGATGAGAGAAAAAGTAAAGCAAGGGAGGAATGAGCAAAGTGGAGAGAGAGAGAAAGAGAGAGAGATGATGGACAGATATAAGGGAAAGAAAACAATTCAAATAAAAATTTAAAAAACCAACGGGAATGGGACTGTGCCATTACAGTCACAGTCCCATTCTCGTCAGCAGCTGATGGTCACTAAACACCTCCAAACTGAGGGCTCCTGCCTAAACCATAATAGCCATGTCCCAATCCAGGAGCTGCCTCCTTTGAATTCTGCATTTGAAGACTGACTGTGTCACAGCAGTGTGACAGGCTGTCGTATTTCAAAGGCTCCTTTTAATGGGCCAACAAAAGTGAGCTTCCATCTCTGAGCAATGAAGGATCCCACGGATTTATAGCAAACTGAATGCTGTGCACATGTTAAAAAACTTCAGGGCCTTAGGGCATGTCTCCTGAGAACAACGTGTGTGAAGCAATGTAAAGCATTCCTCTATGGGTAAGTAACAAGGAAGGGATTATCATTTTTGAAATACCAGAGCCAAACTCAATCATGTGCACATGCTGGCCAGTATTGTACTCACTATATTTTTATGTACATTTGTTGCCAAGTCTCAGGCACAGTCATGATTAATGAAGGTCATGCGAGATGCAGGTTTTGGTCAATTTGGTAATTCCCAACAAATAGAATCTTATTAATCTTAACACACATTTAGCAACACAAAACATTATTAAGATATGAAGATAAAGTGAGAGTAAAGTCTCAGAGAGTATTAAAGAAAAAAAAATGAAGGTGCACAAAAGAGTTTACATGAGAAAAGAAGAAGAGTAGACTGTAGCACTTTATCTAATCCAGCTGTTTCAAGTTGAAGAGAGAAAAGTGGGTCTAATTGCTTTGTGTGCAAAAACTGTAACACTACAGCAATACATCACCACTGTGATCCTCCATGCCTGATTGATTCATTCACTTATAGTATAGTCTATATGAGACTCCGTAGGAGCCTCAGAGGGAGTTAGAGACTCTAATTAACTGTGACAATAAACATAGTGTCTTCAGGGTATAAATTCATTAGAGCAAGTTTAGAACCTGCAGTAATGTAAATACTAGGTAATACTAAGAAACAGATCGGAGTAGTAATGCATGGATGTCTGTTTACTGAGGTGCATGTCATCTATAGTTTGACTCTGTTAATATGTATTTACACTGTGTAGATTAGGTGCACGTTTGTCATTAGTTTATTTTGTAAATTTGCTTTACATTGGTTTACAGTTGCATGAGCCTGCAACGGTAAACCAAATCAAGTTTGAACATTTCCACATTTCACACCAGTTTCAAGTATTGCCCTTGTGTGAAGATTGATTTTTTATGCATTCAGTTGTTCATTAAAATTCCACCCACACTTGTGGAAAGTATCTTTTGCAGAAGCAGAACTAGAACTAGTACATGATTAAAACATTATTTACTTGATGCGAAACCAGTCACCTAATAGTCAACGTTCAGATGAGCAGGACATCCAGTGTTTAGTGTTACTACAGCATCCAGATTGTCGACACTTGCATGAAAATGGAGACATAATGCTTCGCTTACACTCACCAACAGTTTGCATTGTTGATGTACACAATGAATAGGGCAATGAACGGTGATGGCAACCAGCCAAGAAGCGCTGGAAGTTTGCTGCTTCACAATTGGGTTTTCATTATACTATAAAGTGTGGCGCTACAAAAAACATCCCCAATCCCTGTTATATTGTGTGAAACAGTTTAGTTTAAGTAGAATCAAAGAGAGAATCAGGAGCTGCAACTTTACGGCCGCTGCTGTTGTTGTGTTGTTACTGATAATGTCCATCTAGCCACAGAAATTGTCCCAAATACATTTGGTGAATGAAGGGATGAACGTAGTTAAGAGATGTTTAGGAAGTCACATAATAATCGCATATTAACTTTCACAAACTATTAATGCGTACAATCAGTTGCAGTGTTTGTTGGAGAAGCATATTTGCTGGAGAACAGTTGAAGGCTGTGGTCCTGCTGGGCAGCTAAGCTTCACTTTGTGTTACAGCCCCATGCCCAGTCATCTTTGATCCAAACTATGTAGTTTCTTCAACACTGTTATTGTGCTGCTTGTTGTTAGATGCTGCTGACCTAAAACTTTAAGCTTATGTGACCAACCCCACTACGAGGGTCCCCGAGAGACCCCCACAACAATCTATCCCAGGTACAAGGAGAGCCAGAGACGTGGATTCAAATCAAATACTCGATATTTATTATAAATAATGGGCTCAATGGCAATAAAGGACCTGATGAAGGAAAGAAAAGAAGAGCAATGGTCAATTTAAAACATATATTTAATGTTGCACTATCAAAGGCCTTATCTAAAACCACAAAATGGATGAACCAACTGGCTACAATAGATTAAAGCGAACAAAAGTTAAAAAAAGGAGAAGATCAGGCAGGGTACTCACCGCAGGGAAGCACTATCACGAGACCCCCATAGGGACCACCACGTGTACTCACTGCAAATCACTACAACCACTACAATCACACTGCAAACTGTAAGGTGAGTATACAGGCTAGCCTAAGTGTTCCCCTACCACACTGCATGCCAGAGAGGGGCACTTATCCCACCGGCACTCCCTGCAGATCCTCCCACTGCCTGAAATCTTCACAAAAGGAAATACAATAAAACAGTGCACAATTGGTTCACCGAGGTCACCGGGGTCAATTCACATCAAACAATAACCAGTATCCATCAAGTAATGGTGGGACAATCAGTGACTAAGAACTAGTTGGACTTCAGTCCACACCACTCAAATTACAATGGGTTTCAAACGGACCACATAATAAGTCGGTCTGGGCAAAGCAGCAGTCTGGCACTAAATCTAGAAAAGAAGAAAAAATCACTACAACCACTACAATCACACTGCAAACTGTAAGGTGAGTATACAGGCTAGCCTAAGTGTTCCCCTACCACACTGCATGCCAGAGAGGGGCACTTATCCCACCGGCACTCCCTGCAGATCCTCCCACTGCCTGAAATCTTCACAAAAGAAAATACAATAAAACAGTGCACAATTGGTTCACCGAGGTCACCGGGGTCAATTCACATCAAACAATAACCAGTATCCATCAAGTAATGGTGGGACAATCAGTGACTAAGAACTAGTTGAACTTCAGTCCACACCACTCAAATTACAATGGGTTTCAAACGGGCCACATAATAAGTCGGTCTGGGCAAAGCAGCAGTCTGGCACTAAATCTCCTGAGTCTGTGACCTTGTCAGACACTGGCACTGGTGGAGCTGACTGGCTTTAAACCGTGACTCAACTGGAGAGAGGTGGAGGCTGACACATGTCCTCTTCAGCATAGGTCTACGGACATTCAAACTGGGTTGAGAGGAGAAACAACTGCACCACGATCCTGCACAAACAAAGCAGTCCCACCACACGTCTACCAGGCCCCAAACAAAGAGGCAGTAATGGCTCACACCTGTCCTTATAAAGCTCTCTCTAGCCCTGCCCACAAGGGGCGGTGCTCCTGAAAGGTGCCAGCCCTCACACTTATTTTATCATTGCACTCACAGCACTGGTAAAATGGCTACAAGAACAAACTAAGAGAGGCTGTTCCTGGCCCCTGCTGTGTCTGCTTGCCTTTATAGCTGTATCTTTTTGTCTTGTTTTGTAGTGTGTTGTGCCATGAGACCGTGCTGCCGAACTTGGCCGGTTTCTACCCTCTGTGAATGAATCGACTGACAGCTCTGATGTTGCAAGAAAAGCAGGTTGGACTGACGAGGGCGATGGACGAGAGGGATTTTGACCAGTGGTGCGTTGCGAAAGCGCCAGCTCTGTGGGAGCCCTGTGTTATTGAATAGGGCTGACTTTGAACTCAGCACTTTGCTCAGTAACTGACAATGTTTTTTATAACAAATGTACCACTTCTTCAGTTTGTGCAACGTTGACACAAGGACAGAAACCCTGGTGTGGCATTGGGTGGGTGGGTGGGTGGGGGAGGGGTTGGGTTATGAAGAACATATGAAGATCAGAGTGAAATGCTCAAAAAGTGACACCAAAGAATAAGTGCAAGAAACAAAGATAATAAAAACCTGAGAAAAGAGAAAAACAAAACAAAAAGAAGCCCAAGACAGAGAAACTAGCACATATACTGTGTATGAATGTATGTATACATTCCACCTCCAGTGACTTTCAAAGATGCAAGATGCAAAGGTGATTACTATTTCAGTTCTTTAAAAAAAAAAAAATGTAATATTAAAATTTACTCAATGTTGTTGGTGTGTTGTGTCCCATCAGGGCTTGTACCACAGATTGAGTATCATGCCTGTGCATCAGGGAAGCATCTTGTCACCGTACGGAAGCCATTAATCTCCCCTGTGCATCAGTCTAATAGCGAGCTGTCCATGGTGGCTGTTTGTGAACAACAGAGTGGGCTTGACATCAGTTACTAGGAAGATGAGCTGTCAGTCAGGTGACTGACAGACTTATAGGGGTCCCACGGCAGCTGAGAGCTAAAAGGAAACAGCAGACTGCTCACGAAGAGGAGAGAGGAGAAAGCCAAGTGCCTTGCCAGTCATTCTGCTAATGATGGCGGCAAACAAACCACACACCAGGATAGATCTGACTTGCATCATGTCAGTGCAGCATTATTAATGACAGACACTTAAAACCTTATTACAGCTACAGCGCGATGGTACGCCTGATGGCTTGGAGGTTCGGCCCGGCTGGGATTGGCCAGGTAATGAATAAATGACACGCTTAACCATTCTACCAAAAATAATACTGCGCTAGATTAATTCCAGACGGAAAAAAATGGACTTTTAAAATGGAAGAGCAGCTCAGTCTACAGCCACAGTCTCTGTATAAAGAACAATGGTAACCAGGTTACAATAACTGTTAATGACTGTGAGAAAGCTGCAATGAACAGGTGATATTATGTGCTGATGAGATAATGTTGCTCTTAATGGCCATTTTTATTAATATACATGGGAAGTGAAATGGCTGACGTACACCTTAATACCTGTCATTAATCTTCACGGTGCTTCCACAGAACAGGTTAGTCCTTCAGTCGGCTTTTCACATTGTGTCCAAAGTTTCAAGCCTTGTTTTCTCCCTTAACTATATTCATGATTCACATTCCTACGAATAAGGTGAAAAGGGTCGTTCATTTTTATCGGCCCACAGAGGTTTATCAACCCATTCTCTACGTTTTACCAAGAGTTTTAGCGTCTTTCAGTGTTTTGTTTTGGGTTTATGGCCGATCGTATTTTGGTTCAATCCATTTCACAACGGCTTCAAATCATTGAAAACAGTTGTCCCACTGTGGTATCAGTCTGTGGTACCAAGTGCCATAGGCCATAAAGCCGCCACGCTGGAAGAACGTAGGCTTCTGTAAAAAACAAAATAAAGCGAAGGCAGCTTGTGAGAGAAAAAGATTCTTGTTTTTATCTTGGCTGGATGCGTCTGGTGTCCTTAAGCAGAATTACCTTGTTATTAAAAGGGATTTATCCATATGAACTGGTCTTTTGTTTCTGTCACCGCACCCCTCATAACCCCTCTCTATCCAAGCCAGCTAAAGTGGAGAGTGTCTTAAATTATGTTCGGCTAAAATAAAACTCTGCATGGGCAGTCAGTGAGGAGACAGGAAGCGTTCGGTGTTATTTCTGCTGGGTTGTTCCCTTCATCCCCCACCGTGCGGTGCAGTAATTGTGCTGCCTGACAGCATGGAACACTGCCTCCTATTGAGTGTTTCCATCATTTTGAAGGTTATGGGAGTCATTCCATGAGAATGGTTAGAATTGGACTTTGACATTTTCAAATTTTTTACCAAAATCTATTATTTGTATGTACATTTTTCCATCGTTTTTTCATGTAACGGTGTTGAGTCATTGAGTTTTACGACCACAATATCTCAAGATAAATGACCAAAATAAAGGAAAAGAAGGGAGCAACTTGCCTGCCTCTGTGATCTTGTTGTCCAAAAGACTTTGGGGATGTCACCTCCTGATGTACATGCTATTATGGATGATACCATTGTATTTGTGGGGGTGGTATGATTTGTGTAACGGGGTTGAGGGGTACCCTAGGGACACAACTAAATAATGTGATTTTAATGAAGAATTAACAATTAATTTTGAAAACAAACATCACCAGCAAAAGAGCACAACTAGATGTTAAGGTTGATATCAAAATGTATTGGTTTTTTAAATCATTTTATTTGGTATTTTCAAAGTATGCTTTCATCGAGGCCATGAGGGACATGGCAAAATAGGTGGTGTAGACTGAAAAAACTTTTATTATTTGTTATAAAAAGATAAAATTCAGTTCATATTTTTACACTGTATTAAAGGATACATTCCAATGTATATGTAAAACTGTTTAAATATACATTTTAGTGACCCAATAGATGAAATACACCTAAAGAGGTGACAGGGACTCAAATTGTGCCATTTTCATGGAATGACTCATGTATTTCTGGAGAGGCTGCCAATGGTATAGTCAGTATCTGGCATCAACACCATGAATCTATGGACCAAACCTGTGTTAATAAACAAAACTACTGGTGTAATGGTGTGGTGTGTTCATTTGACACTCTTAATACCAGTCAGTCATGGTTTGCATACCACAGTCTTGTGGGTGTTGTTCCTATCCATGTGTTTCACTCAGGTCACTAAGCTCCAGATCTCAGCATATACTAATAAGGAATTAGTAAGGAAAACGTCTAAGAGAGTGAATCGTCTGGCTATTACCACAAAATCTTCCTGTGACTGTGTCAACAAACAGGACAAGGATACAGTTAAATGTAATTTTACTAGCAGACTGTTTGTACACATGCATCTCAATAAATTAGAATAACAAGGTAAAGGTAATTTATTTCATTAATTCAATTCAAAAAGTGAAACGCTCGTATAGTTTGAAATATCAAATATTGAAATTATTATTTGAAATAGTTCATGCCCAATCAGGCTTGAAATCACTTTGTAAAATCACTTTGTGTATAATGAATCATTGTGCGCAATGAATATAAAATATACAGAATAATTATCTTTTCTACGCCTAGTCCAATCAATCCAATCAAGGATTGAATCATGTTGATAGATACATACAGTAGATGTGTGGATGAATATCCAGGTTATATTAGAATTTCTAAGACTTTTTAAATTCAGACACTCGGCATGTTATATGTAAATGGAAAAGAAGAGGAAGAATGGTTTCATCTGAAGAAAAATATTTGGAAAATCCAGTGGAAAATCACACATTCACACGGCCGGGGAGAATTTGGGGGGGAAAACATCATGATGCCCAGAAGAGACATCAAGGTGTTGGAACAAATTGTTGGAGGTTATGAAATGTTTCAAATGTAACCAACCATTATCACCTTCTGTATTTTGGGACTGTCTAGAATTTACATCTTACTGGCATGTGTTGTTGAGGCAGTCGCTCGCAACGTGTTCTTTAGTTTGCAGCAAAATCTCTTGAAAAGCAAATTATTTCTCAGTGCAGGTTTGTTGAAGTCTCAAAAGCTTGTACAAGGACCTTTTCTGTTTGGACAATCACCTAACGAACTCAGAAATCAACCGCCCAGAAAAGGTTCCAGAAAAATCATTGCATAAATGTTTTATACTCATCTAGACAAAGAACACTAATCTCATTGGTCTAAATTTGGAGAGGGGCCACGGTTTAAACTTAGCTCTCTTGTTGTTGGTAAATTCAGCTGGTCCCTGCCCCTTTGGTGCTTTTCTTCTTCCAACCACATTAAAGTATGTCTTTAATGAGGACGTCCTTTGGCCTTTTTAAATATTCATGTATGGCTATTTATTTTAATATCTTTTACTTATATGTAGTTTTTATTTTATTATGATAGACAAACTTATTTAAAACTACAATTAAACAAACTACACCAGTGGTAATTTTATAATTATTTGTCATCTACTTCTACAGCTGTGGTGATCCTAAATAAGTATATGTATTCACTAAATACAAAATATAATATAAAAATATAGTCCAATGTATAACATAGTATAACCACGTCCTAAAGCACAAATAGCAGCATCTGCTCAACCATATGCTTCACAGCATGACTCTGCTAAACCTGTTGCTTTCAAATAAGGACTGTCGTTCATCACGTGGCTAACACATTTCGGCTATCTTGCTTCATAGAAGGAATTTGTTGCCTGTGTCTGCTTAGTTTGTTTTTTCATTGAACCCAATTTAACTACATCAGTGCTTAATAGCCTACAAAACATGGTTTTACAATGCAACATGACTAACAACAATATTTAATATATGAATACTACAATAAATAGGACAGAAAATACTACATATTTGAACTACATATTAAACCTACTCTACTACCCACTTTCATGCACAAAACACAAAAGCGCAGACGCAGCACACGCGCATCTGGTTGAATGTCGGAGTTATGGTAGGGGGTGGGGCGGGGGTCAGAGAGGGAGATGCAGCTTTAAGCAGCTGCATCAGCAGCATTAAACCAAGATTCATAACTTTCACATCTTTTAAATCCAAACCGATTTTCCGATTCAAATAGACAATAGGAAATAGTGACAGTGTTAAATAGTGCCAGTGTTAAACAGTGACAGTGTTAAACAGTGACAGTGTTAAACAGTGACAGTGTTGGGACAGCTGAAACACTGACATGCTGAATGCAGCCACTCACTGCTGTTCAGGACAGACTAAACAAACACAGCCTACCTGTTTGTACTATATTTGT
Organism: Trinectes maculatus; assembly: GCA_016785345.1. Classification (NCBI taxonomy): domain Eukaryota; kingdom Metazoa; phylum Chordata; class Actinopteri; order Pleuronectiformes; family Achiridae; genus Trinectes; species Trinectes maculatus. Next base: position 23,774 of record JAFBJQ010001645.1, on the reverse strand, counting down.
ATATTTCATCTTCTGTTGCTGCTAAGAACGTTTTGTACCTGTTGGACAACACCTGTGTTCACAAACACACAAATAGAATATAAATGTTGAACATGTTAAAGACTCGCGATATATTTTTTATTAATTCAATCTTCTGCCATACCACCTCCTTTGCAGCAGCGACTGTGCTGCTCTTTGTTTTTTTTTGAATATGTGTTCGTATGTGTTCGTATGTAGCAATGCATAAGAACGTCCAACTCCACCAGGAAGAAATAGGACGTGCGGGGTTTGTTTTCATGTGTTGTCATGGTGAATCACGTTATCTTTGTTCCATTCATAAACAAATGCTTGGGCCTGAAAACAGGTTTTGATCTATGGTTTCTTTCTATAGTACTGTATAAAAATTGTAAAAAATAAAGCTGACTACTTTGCGGATTTATATATATATACAGGGGGTCCTCGAGTTACGTCGGTCGCGAATTACGTCGTTTTCGTGGTTACGACACATCTCCCGTGAACTTCCTTGTTTCGGCTTAAGCGGTTTGCCCCGTAAATACATCCAGACTTCACACGGGAACTCGTTGGTGCCGGCTCTCTCTGTCTCTCAGCGCGCCTGCCGGCTTTTTTTTTCTCCAGCGCCTCCACAGCTGTGTTTACTTATGTGAAATGGCCGGCGGGAGGAGGGGGGAGGGCGGCAGCGGCAGCCGGTAAGGAGATGCACACGGACACAGATGCGTTCGGGATCGTGGCGATACCGTAGGTTTATTCACAACACAGGGTCTACACGGTTGATATCAGAAATCTAAAGGAAATGCTCATTACACTCGTGATCTCAACCCCTACGGTG
>JAFBJQ010001645.1:0-13521 GCA_016785345.1 Trinectes maculatus | reverse complement strand
CCCTTGTTGAGGGTGTAGGTCAGAGGATGTCACACCCTGTACTGTTTGTTAAAGCCCTATGAGGCAAATTGCAATTTGTGAATATGGGCTATACAAATAAAATTTGATTGATTGATTGATTGATTGAACCGGGCAGCACGGTGGCGCAGTGGTTAGCGCTCGTGCCTCACAGCAAGAAGGTCACTGGTTCGAATCTCGGTTCGGGGGACCTTTCTGTGTGGAGTTTGCATGTTCTCTCCGTGTCTGCGTGGGTTCTCTCCGGGTACTCCGGCTTCCTCCCACCGCCCAAAAACATGCATTGTGGGGGTTAGGTTAATTGGCCACTTTCTAAATTGTCCATAGGTGTGCATGTGAGTGTGAATGGTTGTTTGTCTGTTTATGTATTCTGTGTTGGCCCTGCGATGGACTGGCGACCTGTCCAGGGTGTACCCTGCCTCTCGCCCGATGTCAGCTGGGATCGGCTCCAGCCCCCCCCGCGACCCTTAACAGGAGTAAGCGGTAGAAGATGAATGAATGAATGAATGATTGATTGAACCTTCTCCCAACAATAAAGCATGGTGGTGGGAATGTTAAGATCTGGGCTTGCTTTTCATCCTCAGGACCTGCACAACTCCACATAGTCCAGGGAATCATGAATTCTGAAGAATATGGTAAAATCCTGGAACATAACCCGAAAGCCATCTGTTGTGAAATTAAAGCTTGGCAGAAGATGGATCATGCAACATGATAATGATCCAAAGCATTCCAGCAACAGAACCAAGGAATGGCTTACGAAGAAGAAAATTTGTGTTCTGGATTGGCCCAGTCAAAGCCCTGACTTAAATCCAATTGAAATGCTGTGGCAGGACCTGAAGTGGGCAGTTCATGCTAGACGCCTATCCAACCTCTCTCAACTGGCAGTGTTCTACAAGTAAGAATTGGCAAAAATCCCTCAAAGTAGAAATGAGAAACTAATAAGTCACTACAGAAACTGTTTGGTTGAGGTTATTGCTGGGAAAGGAGGTGCAATATCCTATTAACTTTAAAGGTTCACATACTTTTGCACCCATGAAATCTGAGTTGTTTTTGTTTTATTAATCACTTTTGTTAAATAAATGACAACCTAACCATTTTTTTTGTTTGAGTCCGCTCTTTGGAATGTCAGTATTATAAATTGGGGTATAACTTAACATTAAATAAGGTTATTTTAGTATTTTTTATAAAGAATCTGACCATCGCTGTAGGGTTCACATACTTTTGAGCGGCACTGTATGTCTGTCTGCTGTTATCGATCACATATTATTACAAGCAAATTACAGTGTGGGTGTAAAGCTGGTGAGAGACTGTGGACCACTCTGCTCTTCCACTCACTTTTGATGCAACATTTCATGTGAAAGATGCTATGTGTAGTATTTTATCATCAGTAATGCATTAACACAGACAACACAAATTATTTTGTGACTTTCCCATTTTTGCCTTTTTATGTTGAAAAATCAGTTATATTTTCTTCTCACTGAGTCAGTTGGCCTGATCCAAACTAGCTTATAATATTTGGAACCTTACACATCACAAAAGAAAACTGCTTGGAGAACTGAACTAACTTAGTTTGCTATAAAAAAAAGACCAGGCTTAGTCTCAAAGAGATATGACAGTTCATAAACATGACAAAAACTCATAGCTTGTGGTGCTACACTCACTTACTGACCTTTGTTTGGATAACTATACAGACATTTTCTGATAAGTCTTTACAACATCAAAACTATTGTGCAACAATAGTTAATTACATAATGTGCAACGTAAAAGTTGGGCACAATGCCAACTTGCAAAAGCATAAACACCTCCATCACCCCCTCGTGGCTGGCTACCTTACTGATCTTAGACAACACATTTTCCATGATAGCAAAAACAAGTCAAACTGAACTAATATTTTTCAAACTCTATGGAAGACAAATACAACCAAGAAAAGGTTTATCACAATTAAAATTGCCTTGCATGTCTGCTGGCTTAAAACTCTTATTTATTCAATCAATCAATCAAATTTTATTTGTATAGCCCATATTCACAATTTACAATTTGCCTTATATGGCTTTAACAAAGAGTACAGGGTGTAACATCCTCTGACCTACACCCTCAGCGAGGGTGAGGGAAAAACTGCCAAAAAAAAAAAAAACTTTTAACAGGGGAAAAAAACACAGAAACCTCCAGGAGAGATTCATGTGAGGGATCCCACTCCCAGGGATGGACAGAAGTGCAATGGATGCCACGTGTACACAACACATCAAAAAATGACTTTGAGAGAGGGAAAGAGAGAGAGGGCAGAGAGAGAAGGCAGAGAGCGAAAGCACTGTACAACTTGTTTTGTAAATTTGCCATTAAGTTACTACCCCTCTTTCTCTGCCCTTTTTTAGTCCTCTGTCTTTCACTAGTCAACAGTCCGTCTGTCCCTTCTTTCTGTCATCAGTCCCAAAAAATATTAGTGATGTCAGAGTCCAGGCTGAAAATCCAGATGACTAGTGGTGTGGAGATGAGGACGAATGACCAGGACACACCCTTCAAAGACTGGCGTAGACTTGTGATCATAGCACTGGCCAGTCCCACACGATTTCTTGTCTGCTGCAGCTCCTCTTCCACAGTCTTTTTGAGTTACAGGTTTGAAAAAAGGAAATATTTAGACACAGACAACCCTGCCACACATTGACAGATAACATTGTCAAGCATGCTCTCTAACCTGGACCTGGTTTCCTGGCTCAATATAGTTCCGGGCCAAGAATTTGAGGGCCTCATCCATGAAGATGACAGGAAGTGACATCTTTAACACCACCACCCACTGAGGCCACGACAGAGGGCGAATCTGGAATATTACCTGAAGAGTTAGGCAGACAAACGAAAGCATTCAGCCATCAGGAGGATTCAGCCATCGGGAGCTTACCCAAGGACATTTTTGCATGCACACTGGAAGAGCCGGGGACTGAATGACTTCTGGTAAGTGGACTAACCTGCAACCTGCTGAGTCACAGCCACCCCACTGCATACTCAATGAATCTCTGATATTAACACATGTACTTTCATGTAAGTGGAATCCAAATATCCCAAACACTAGTGCAGATGTAAATGGCATATTAGATACATAGTCTACATGCCTGCATCCTTACCGGCAGTGGGTCTACATAAAGAATGAGAAAGTGTAAGGCCATAGACAGACAGATGGCTCCCAACAGCCATGGGTTTGACCAGGGGGGCATTTTCAGCAGGGACTGGTTCTCTGAAAGACTGACCAGCATAGCAGAAACAAGAACAATGTTATTACATTGATTACAGGTTTGCTTAGTTACTCTATTGTTAAGAACAACGCCATCTTGATCCTAAAGTCACCATCAGAGGTCAACAGTATAGTTTTACTCCGAATCATTACACTCTGGTTACGAAGGTGTACAACATGTCATACATAACCCTGGGCTGTTTTATATCTATTCAAAATATCTTTATTTATAACACAATGCATTAGTATAAGCTTGTATTTTTTCCTTACCTGTTCAAGGCATTGCACATTTCTATGGTGACCAAGACAGACAGAGCCATAGTCATGGGATATGGTGACTCAAAGACTGAACACTGCACACCAGCAAACTCAATGTGGCCTTCAGTGCACTGCAGGTAATGGGACTGTAGACGAAATGAACAGGTTAGTAATGCGTATAATGTAACAGGTTCATGTCCTTTTAACTAAAGTCTGACAGATCAGCCTTATTAATTTTTAATTCTATTTAATTCTTAATTTTTCTACTTCTTCTTTCATAGTTTAATGGGGCTGGCAACAACTTTTAGGTGCATTACTGCCAACTAATGAATTCTGACTTTCTCTGCAACAGTTGCTTGATTGTAGACACACATGCGCACATGCACACACATCCTTGGTCTACAATGCTTGTTTTCATCCGTCAATATTTTTACTGCATACAAAACAAGCATACTGTAAACTGTTACCTTAGGAGTCTTGTGGTCACAAGAACAGTTTTTTAAATGTTAAATTAATGTTTAGATTAGATTATGCACATGTTTTTTACGCCAGGTCATGTTTAGATATTCATATTCAGGCCATGTCCGCAGTCTTGAGGAGCATGGGTGTGTCAAGTTGATGTCACTGTGTTTTTGTCCTGTCTTGCACGTCCTGTGTTTTATTTTGAAAAGTAACTCTCCTTTCCTTTCAGGTCACTTGCCTTTCCTGCCTCTTGTGTTTCCTGCCTAATGTGCCTTAATGTGCTTCAGCTATGTCTCATTACCCTGTGTATATCTAGTCTGTGTCTTCCTTTGTCTCGTTGTAAGTTTGTTGTTTGTCATGTGCTTGCCTCTGTCTTGTTCCTGCCTTGAACCCTTTCTTGTTTTCCTATGTACGTTCTTTGTGAACGTCCCTGAGCTGAGTCACCAGGTTTTTTGTTAGTTTATTTGAGTTGATTAGTTTTCTTCCTCAGGAGTGATTTTCAGTTTAGTATTTTTGAGAGTGCTTGCGTTTTCCCCCCAAAGTTTCATCTTGTGACCTTTGTTTAATAAACATTTTTATTTTTGGATCCACAGTCTGCTTTTGGGTGCTTTCCGTGTCCAGGCATTACACATTTTAGTTTCTCACTCTAAGTGACAGTCCCACAGTTCATCACTGGACTACAGCATATAATGAAAGGCAACAGAGAAGCATGTATAGGTGACGTGATGGGAACAAGTGTTTACCAACTGGTAGAAAGAAAGTTTAGGTCCATCGTGAGCTGCCATAAACCACCAGGCAGCAGCTCCTACAGTGGCTGCTCCCACATAACCTACAGATAAGGGAAGCAAGTAAGTTAATGAAAATAATCATAACTGGACATGAAATTCTGTCGCAGGCTCATGACTCACATCCGATGATGAGGTAGCGACAAAACAACCAGCTAGAGATGAGAGGCTCTTTGTGAGAGCGAGGAGGGCGGGACATGATGTCCAGGTCAGGTGGATTGAAACCCAGAGCTGTTGCTGGGAAACCATCTGTGACCAGATTGACCCATAATAGCTGGACTGGGATCAAAGCTTCAGGCATGCCGAGTGCAGCAGTTAGGAAAATACTTAGAAAACAAGAGAAATAAGAGTGAGTGGTTCAAATAATCCATAATACATAAATAATACATAATCAATCCTAGAAAATCTTTTTATAAATTCAGTAAAATGCTTGACTTTCTCCAGGCTGTTTGGACTAATTTCTGGTAATTTCCAGGTTTTTCTTACCAGACCACTTCTCCAATGTTGGATGATATCAGGTATCTGATGAACTGTTTCATGTTGTTGTAAATGGCTCTGCCTTCCTCTACAGCTGCCACAATTGTGGAGAAGTTGTCATCAGCCAGGATCATCTCAGATGCTGATTTGGCTACAGCGGTGCCGCTGCCCATAGCAATGCCAATCTCAGCCTTTTTCAGCGCTGGCGCATCATTCACCCCATCACCTGTCTAAACCCAAACAAAAAAAGAATGACAGGATGATAGTTTGGAGATATCCACCTGGGACATCAAGTGATATCAAAATTCTTTTTTTTCTAATTTCCGACCGCCTTAGGGTCAAAGACGCAGCTCACAATTTAGACTTTTTAATTTTTTTTTTAAATTATTTATCATATTATTATTATTTGTTTATTTTAAAACGGAATTCGCAGCATGCCAGCCTGTCACGTGACATCCCCAGAAAGCCCAGTGTAGGAGCCAACATTGAATTTAAGTTTCTTTTGTGTTGGTCCTAAGAGAAGTGTGGATATAAACGAATGGAAATGTAACCTGGATAAAAACTGTGGAAAATAAATATGCAAAACGACGATGGGACTCTCTCCATCACTTGTGAGTAAGAAACTGAAACAGTGCATACGAGTCGAGCCAATTAAAGTCTGCGTACTGCTAACAACACTGAGTGGCATAGAAGCTAAGTTACAGATCACCACTACATCCAGTATGTCCTGTTTAGATTACAGTAGGATTTAGTTTCTTGAAAGACCTAAAATATGTGCATGAAAACATGATGTCAAATGGGCCGGGTCCCAGGAGGCTATACCAGAATGGGTTATCATTATACCACTGATAATGCTTAAGGTATAAGGCCATGTAATCACCATGGCAGTGATGTCATTCAGGCTCTGCAGATACTCCACTATACGACTCTTGTGTGCAGGCTCCACCCGGGCAAAGCACCGTGCTGTCCGGCAGGCTTCACGCTGCAGGTGTGGGGGCAACTCGTCAAACTCGCGTCCTGTCAAGCCTCCAGTGATCCCTACACCCTCTTGCTCCTCCTCTTGCTCTGTGATGATCCCCACCCGCCGACAGATAGAGAGGGCTGTTCCTTTGTTGTCACCTGGAAAAATTAAGTAAATCTGATGAGTTGTTTGATTAATGCTTAGTTCGCTGCATTCAATTCAGCATCATGATCTTTGCAATTATTCGCAGTGCAAATACATTTTTGTATATTACACAACACAGGCCTTCATTTTAATTGTGTGAATGCTGAAGTTCTTACGCCGTCGCTAACTACTTCTAGAGCTTTAGTCCGATTTTCAACGTTTCAACACCAAACGATTCAGTTTATTCAGGATATCTGCGTGTGCTCACCACATTTTGATACAAAATACTGTATATCTGATGTCAGCAGTGACATCTGGTCACCACATCACCCACTCCTGCTCTGCCTTTGGCACTCTGTGGATATGTTCCTGCTTCTTCTCTTGTACCTCCCCCATCTTTCACCTGACACACACAATTTATGGCTCTACTCTGAGCCCCTCCCGGATGTCTGAGCTTCTCACCCTATCCCTAAGGCTGAGCCCAGACACCCTGAAAGGAAGCTAATTTCCGCCGCTTGTATTTGCGCCGCTTGTATTCTTTTGGTCTTTACCCAAAGCTCAGGGTGAGGGTCGGGATGAAGACTGACCGGTAAATTGAGAGCTAGGCAATCTACCCTTTTCCAGTCGAGAACCATGGTTTCAGGAGCTGATCCTCATCCCAGCCGCTTCACACTGGTTGCGAACCGCTTCAGTGAAAGCCGTAGGTCATTGCTAAAAGAACCACGTCATCCGCAAAAAGCAGAGACGAGATCTTAACTCACCAAACACGACCCCCTCCGACACTTTGCTGCGCCTAGAAATTCTGTCCATATAAGTTATGAACAGAACCGGTCACATAGGGCAGCCCTGTCGGAGTCCAACTCCCACCGGGAACATGTCCGACCTGCTGTTGGATATGCGGACCAAGCTCTGACTCCGACAGTACAGGGACCCGCAACAACAAGCCATCTACCCTCCAGCAACCGCGTAAGGGTATAGAGCTGATCCACTGATCCACTGTTCCACGACCGAGACGAAAACCACATTGCTCCACCAGCATCTGATGTTCTAGAATCAGATGTACCCTTCTCTCCAGTACCGTAGAGCATACTTTCCCAGGGAGACTGAGGAGTGTGATCCCCCTGAAGCTGGAACACACCCTCTGGTCCCCTTTCTTGAAGATGGGGACCACCACCCCAGTCTGCCACTCCAGAGGTACCCAATGCCCATGCGATATTGCACAGGCTGACAGATCTCATCCAACCCCATGGCCCTGCCACCGCACAACTTTTTGACTGCGGCCATGACCTCACCCCCGGTGATAGGAGAGTCCAGCTCCAAGTCCCCAGACAAGCACTAGCATGTCTCCTCTTCGGAGAACATGCTGGTGCGATTGAGGAGATGCCCTTAATCGCCCCGGTAGGGACACCTTCAAGTGTCCTTCCCAGGTTTCCAAAAAGGGCGGATAATCTGAACTGCTGTTTGGTGCATAGGCACAAACAGCAGACAGTATCCGTTCCCCTACCCGAAGGCGAAGGGAAGCTCCCCTTTGGTCCCCTGGGGAAAACTCCAACACACAGCTCGAGAGTCGGGGTGTTAAGAGCAGGCCCACGCATACCCTCCTCCTCTCACCTGGGTCAACTCCAGCATAAAAGAGGGTCCATCCCTTCTCAAAGAGTTTTGTTCCAGAGCCCAAACTGTGCGTTGAGGTGAGGCCAACTATATCTAGCCAGAATCGCTCTACCTCCCGCACCACCTCAGGCTCCTTCCCAACCAGTGAAGCTATGTTCCATGTCCCTACAACCAGTTTATCAGATCAGACCGCCAAGGCCCCCGCCTTGGCCTGTTGCCAAATCCACACTGCACCGGACCCATATGGCTCTCCCTACGGGTGGTGGGCCTGTGGGAAGACAGTCCCATGTCCCTTCTTCGGGCTGAGCCTGACCGGGCCCCACGGGAAAAGGCCCGGCCACCAGGCGCTCGCCTACGGGCCCCAACCCCAGGCCTAGCTCCAGGGTGGGGCCCCGGTAACCCTCCGGGGGTTTGTTCATTTTCTCATATGGGTCTTTTTGGACCATTCTTCGTTTGACCCTTCACCCAGAACCAATTTGCCTTGGGAAACCCTACCAAGGGCTACTGCCCCCAACAACACAGCTCCTGTGTTGTCGGGGAGACAACACAGGAGAGGAATATTGGTAGCTGTCATACTTTTTCCTTCACATGATGTAACTCAAATACTGCTACTGTTATTCTGTTATCTAATATAGTATAATGATTTGTTGTGAAGTGGGTTGTTAACTGTACCTGTAATCATGATAACTCGTATGCCAGCCTGCCGACACAATCTGACCGCGCCAAGCACCTCTTTCCTGGGTGGGTCCAACATGCCCACGCAACCGACAAAGGTCAGGTCAGACTTGGAGGAAGAAGGAAATGGAGGAAGAGACAGAGGACAGGTTCAGATTTTCTTCTTTCTCCAGCAGGTTTTATCACCAACAAAGTAAAGACTGACACCATCTAACCAATATTTTTAAGTTATACTGACATTAGTATATTGTAGACACTATTGTAAAGCAAGAACACACTGTACAATTGCCTCCTGGGGACAAATAAAGTAGTTTGAATTGAATTGAATTAGCCCAATTTAAAGTCAAACTGTAAAATTTTCTCTCATCATCATTATTATCACCTCATAGTCAGCAAAGGCAGCTGAGTCGAGGTTGAGGTTGAGACAGTGGATGTCAGGGGGCATGTCCCTGGTTGCCATGGCAAGACAACGGAGTGTGTCTCGACCTGATCCCCATTGACGTACAGTGGACAGGAGCTGCTCTCGAACAGCTGGGTTTAAAGGCATACGAGCAGAACCACTGACCCGGATATGAGTACAGCGTTCTAGCACACTCTCTGGAGCTCCCTGCCGACAGACAAAAGAAGCTTAGACTCAGAGAGACAAGTGACAGCTACTGAAATACCAAAGGGGTCATGGCATGTTTTGTGCGACTGACCTTTACAAACATCTTGTTTCCAGATGAAGACTTGGTAAGTTTATTGGATGAACAGAACACAGACATTGACTTCCTGTCTCTGGAGAACTCCAGAGTCAGCTCCTTCCTCATTAGCTGCTTAATCACCTGAAAGTGACCAATTAAAACACAGCTACATTTTCAGAGATACTTTATTCATTGTATTTGGTGAGTCTTGTTGACATGAAATAACTCAGTGCAGGTCTACAGACTCTGCAAGAAGCAGGCAGCAGTGGATAAAAAGAACCCAGAACACCACCAGGGTAATGTAAAACAAGGTCTACTGAGTATGAAATTACACTTCATGGGTCAATACTTAGAAGAGGCTTAATGGCTCTATTCATTAGATCCATGATCGTATGCATGTATGCACACAAACGCGCACACACATATACTTACAGAGCAGCACACTGTAGCTCTCTCAGCAGGGCTCAGACTTCTCAGGTCAGTGTCAAAAACATTCATTTTCTCCACCAGACAGCAGAGGGCAGTCTCAGTCGCCTCCCCAACCTTCTCATACACTCCCTTTGCCTGTAACACAAGCACAAAAAACAAAACCACACTGTCGCTGTTTGCTCTGCTTTAAGACAGAATTTCAAATATATTCAGAGTCAGTTTGCAAATGTTCCATCACTATAGCCTGTATGCTATTCCATGATGGTCTGAGTTGTTGGTTTACTCATGTTTGCAACTGCATACTTCGTTGTAGTCCAGTGATGAGTCATTGCATAGTGCACAGATGGAGGCCATCTCCACAAGGCCTTCATACTGACTGCACTTCACTCGGGAGCCATCTTTGTAACTGGAGACAAAAATAGTAAGAGGGTCATGTGCAGCACAAATTAAAACAGACAAAAAAATAGACACTGAAAAGAGTAATGCATGCAAGTTAATTAAAAAAGATAAGACACGTAGACACGTTAATTGGAATAATCAAATGCTGGTGAGATAACAAATGTCTGATCATCTTTATCTATCAATGATCCATAAAACTTTCTAACAAGTGGTTAGGGGTTAAAGGTTATAGACACTCACACTTCCCCTTCAGGGGCATAAGTAGAGCCAGTGACTGTGAACTCGCCCAGGCTGCAATGGTCCCCTGAAACACTGTCCACAACAAACATCTAGCCCCACCGCCCACCACATGCACACAAACAAACACACACACATGTTAGAAGATCACATTTAGGGTTAGTTTCACATTTTAAACACTCAAAGGCTTGTGCAAATGTATACTACTGTGAATTTACCAAAACATTAATGAAGGCTGAGTTTGCATGTACCGTATAAGCAAAAAGCAAATCAAAATAAATGAAAGTGAATTTTAAACCTTAAACCAATAAGATATTTAGACCAAAAAATAGCCTTTGTTAAAGCACAGCAACCTTTGACCACTACAACCTAACTGGTTTATCTGAATCACAAATGTCTACTGCTGTTTCTGTCCAAACATGGAACATAAAGACTTTGAAAAACATAAACAATTATTTATTATTATTGCTATTATTATTATTAGTATTAGTAGTAGTAGTAGTAGGAGTAGTAGTAGTAGTAAAATTATCGATCTTATTATGACTGTATCACTAAAGTTCTGACAGCATTACTACTGTAATATTTATAACTTTATTATTATTACATCTAAGCATTTTTGTCATTTTGTCTGACAGGGCTTTATCACTGCACTCCCTCTCTCTCTGTGTTAGGGACAGAGGATGTAGTATGGGAGTGAAATGACAGTGACTGGCCCACATGCCTACATGGCCACATAGTGGTTTTCAGTCACCACTGTGATATCAACTCACCCTACAGACTGACATCTGGTTGGTGGTCAGTGTTCCTGTTTTGTCAGAGCAGATAACAGAGGTACAACCCAGTGTTTCCACTGATGGAAGGCTGCGGACGATGGCATTCTTCCTGGCCATCCTTCTGGTGCCCAATGCCAGGCAGGTAGTGATAACAGCTGGGAGGCCTGGGAGAAGACACACGAGAAAGAGGGTCATGATAAGAGGCAGCTGAGGCTGCTCCAACACCAGTGGGTTATACGTACCTTGCTCTAAGGCACATCTAAATTTAAATGGTGGAAGAATTATTTATTTGTTTCCATACCCAAACTTGCTAGTTTATATTTTAAATAGATAGATATTTTACCTTCTGGTATGGCAGCCACAGCCAATGCAACAGCAATCTTGAAGTAGTAAACAGCTCCTCTCAGCCAACTGCCTCCATGCACAGGGTCATTGAAATGTCCCACATTTATGGCCCATACTGCCACACAGATTACACTGATTACCTGCATGGTTACACCAAGACAACTGTTAAGTGCTAGCAAATTACTCAGACATACAAGATACTGATGGTTCTGGATTATCAAGCAAATATTTCAAATCATAATTACACCTAAACACACAAAGAGGCCTTGCCTTAGACAATTGCTCTCCAAACTGGTCAAGTTTCTGTTGTAGTGGTGTCCTTTCTGGGTCAGTGGAGGCCATCTCATCTCGGATTTTGCCAATCTCTGTCTGCACTCCTGTTGCTACAACAACCCCGATGGCTCGGCCTGCTGCAATGTTGGTACCCTAGGCAAAGGTCATAACCTAATTACTATATTGTAAGACTGACCTTTGTTTTAATATTTGGTACACGCCTTTTGAAACATGAGCTTTGCCAATTACTAAACTGATATAATCTGCATGTGCTTTGTATGATCTGTCTGTCTTACATGCTGTGTTATTCTTACATAAAGCTTTTATTTTAAGTTAACACTAGGTTCTGTCTTTGAACAGTTTTTGAAATAATCGAAAACATGCACACATACACACTGTCATGTCCATATCATCTGGCTAAGGTCATGTTTTTGTTTTTTAAATTATTTTACTTTGGCCAAAATGGTGTTGTCCATCAGAGGAATAGAGTCTTGGTACGCACTGCCAGCTCATGTCAGAATCTGTGACAATTACACCACCTTTAAAAACAACCCAATAGCCTTTTCTTGTTTTGTATATAGACTTTTATCTTAAATCTGGATTTATCTTTGTACATGTTTTATGCGTTTGACAGACAGACAGACAGACAGACAGACAGACAGACAGACAGACAGACAGACAGATAGATAGATAGTGGCTGATTCAGCACCCAAACATATTGGCAACAATTTCCTCTAACTTTAGATGATAGACATGGCTTTTGAGACTCACAGAGAAGAGCATATTCTTCTTGTCCTGGTTGACAGCTCTGGGGTCTGGCACAGGGTCTGTGTGTTTGAGGACTGACACAGACTCCCCCGTCAAAATAGACTGGTCCACCCTCAAAGTGGTGGAACGGATGGACGTCAGCCTGATATCAGCTGGGACTTTATCACCAACTGGAAAAGTAGGGACAGAGAAATAAGTAAAACAAATCTTAATCAAAACTTGACAAACTTATCCTTCAGGCTGAGATAGTCCACACTTCCACCCTTGGACCTGCAAGCAGCAACAAACTACTATAATTCAAACCAGGACATTTAAACTAATTTAAATTTAAATACACCCTTAAATACACCCTTTGTGTTTGAGCCAGACCAATTTGCAAATGGATAAGGAAACTCGTGAAAAACAAGACGTGGCAAATTTAGAAGCCGACATATTACTGTATTTTAAAACAGTTCAGGGGGCACCCTACAGTTGATAAACGGCATTGTCTCTAGCAACTGTCGTAAAATCTATATCTGGTGCATTTGTTGAAGTAATGATACCGTTGGAATTCCATCCGACAGCAGGACTGATGAACGATCAACCATGTCTTCAGGCGAGGTAAAGTAGGCTAGGCTTACAGCAAATACTAGATATAGATAGTAAGCAAAGAATTTATACTTTAGCATCCCCACAAAGGAGTTTGAGCCAGCTTGTCACCTCTCCTCTCTCTGTCTGTCACATAGGGCAAGCATGTGTGACGTCACCCGTTGGTTTGCCGAGAGACGAACTGAAGCCCCGGAAGTAGCGTTTTACAAAATTGCCATCTTGGAATTTTGCAGCCAGAAGAGGGAAATTATTTGGAACAGAGGTGGGTATGAACTTTGAATCGGATGTCGTCATTTTTCGTCATCCACATGATTACCCAATATACTGTATGCACCAGAAGAAATGCAAATTTCGATCCCCTTTAGGTCTCTTAGTACAACCAACTGCAGACCACAACATTTTCATACATACATAC
>JAFBJQ010001644.1:58876-71616 GCA_016785345.1 Trinectes maculatus | reverse complement strand
CCTGTTCTGAAACCGAAAACTCTGAGTTGGACAGCTCAGGGTTGGTCAACCCTGAGTCTAGATTTTAACTCCGAGTTTGTTAACCCTCCTTTCTGAAACAGGGCCCAGGAGCTGGACAATGTAATGACAACCATCATAATAACCGTTAACTTCCTCCGGGCTTGCGGCCTGAATCACCACCAGTTCCAGCAGCTTTTGGCAGTGGGTGCGGAGCACCGAGATATGCCCTACCACACAGAAGTGAGATGGTTGAGCAAGAGCGGTGTCAGACATATGGCCAGAAAAACAAACAGGCAAGTATTAATATTAAATGATTGATTTAAAAGATTTACTATTGCAACAACGCATCATCAGGAGGGTAAAACTAACCTGTCTCACGACGGTCTAAACCCAGCTCACGTTCCCTATTAGTGGGTGAACAATCCAACGCTTGGTGAATTCTGCTTCACAATGATAGGAAGAGCCGACATCGAAGGATCAAAAAGTGACATCGGTATGAACGTGTCAGGCCGATATATAAACAGGACCCAGGAGCAGAGACTCGATTCACAGTCTTTATTAAATACAATCTCTTTTTCCAGAGTGACAAATGCAGAGCTATGAAACTTGACTAAACTCTCTATAAACCTAAAGCTACTATAGAAGTACTAAACACAACATCTACAAAAAACGCTCCAAGAGGGAGGAAAACCTATCTGCAATAAAAAGTACAACCAAAATCACTCTAACAATAGGCGCTCCAAAAGGGAGGAAAAACACACTGACTAATACCAAACAAAGGCTATGACAAGATAACATTAACTATGAAAATTACAAACAAAACTCACTCTTAAAGAGATAAATCGACTTACGTACTGCGATTGCAAAGACTATGGCTTGGAAACAGAATGCTTGTGATATCAGGTCAACAGACAAAGACACACTGGCACAAGACAAAGGGAAACGCAGACTATTTAACACATGACGGTAAGGAGAACAGGTGGAAATAATCAAGGCGGTGATGACAATCAGACCAGCGGGAAACACATGAAGGGAAGTGGGAAGTGACCTAATGTGAGGAGAGGAGGGTTACAAAATAAAACAGGAAATCACATGACAACACAGACACGACATGACAGAACGCTTGGCCGCCACAAGCCAGTTATGCCTGTGGTAACTTTTCTGACACCTCCTGCTTAAAACCCAAAAAATCAGAAGGATCATTTTTTAAAACACGAATAAGAGTGCTATTTGGGGAGCTTAATGGCTTGGCTTGCTTTGTGTTTGGTGTTATTGACAGGGCGTGATTTATGGATGAGGATGGTGCATGATGCGGTGGTTGAGAAAGAAGGGGGCATAATCAAGTCAAGTCTTATTTCACGCATAAAATTAATCTTGTTGTTATGATTAGTCGGTATAGGATTCAGCAGGCAGAGGCGGCGAGGGCAATTTCACAGTCTTTAATATTAAAACAAGGTTAACAAAAAAAATGTCTTCGTAAGAAGCAGGAACAATTCAAGCGGCGGCGCTCGGCGCACGCAGAAAAACAAAAAGGCAGGAGGCAGGCAGCAGCTCACCGGTGCTGGAAACTGGACAGAAGAAACAAAGTCTAGGCAAACGAAGCACAACCTGTAGACAGGTGGCTACCATGAGGTAAATGCAATACTCCGGCAACGAGAAGCACACCAGACCCGCCTTAAGAATCCACACTGATTAGACAATTGGAATCAGGTGCATCTCGTCACTGCACCGGGAAAATGCAGCGCCTTCTCCTGCTGTCGATGGGCTCGACGGAGGTGATGCTGGATAGAGGGGACCGCAACTTCTTTCTCCTGCGTAGGAAACAGTGGAGGTTGGAATCCCCCCGCGGCCATGAAAGGTGACATTCTGGTGGCAGAACTGACCAGGGTGTTGTGAGCGTATTCAATCCACGGCAGATGACTGGACCAGGAGGCAGGATGCTGGTGGGAGACACACCGCAGTGCAGATTCGAGGTCCTGGTTTGCCCGTTCAGTCTGGCCATTGATCTGGGGATGATAGCCGGAAGACCAACTGGCCACAGCCCCCACCACCCTGCAGAAAGCCTTCCAGACAGAGGAAATGAACAGGGGACCCCTGTAGGGGACTATGTCATTAGGCAAGCCATGCAGGCGGAAAACGTGACTGACTAATAAATTAGCGGTTACAAATGAGGAGGGTAGTTTGGGCAAGGCAATAAAATGTGCAGATTTGGAAAATCTATCGACTACAGTCATGATTACAGTGTTACCCTCAGATGGTGGCAAACCAGAAACAAAGTCCAGGTCCCTGTTTCAGAAAGCAGGTGTAGTGAAAACTCAGAGTTAGTTGACTCAGAGTTAGAGGAAACTCTGGGTTTTCGGTTTCACAAAGCCGGTTCAGCTGGACTCTGAGTCAGTTACCGTGGCAACATACTCCGTAAGCCTAACCTGCTCGCTGGCAGGTTTTATCCAACTAACCCTGAGTTTGTCCTCTTTATCTGAGCCTGTGTGTGGACAGAAAGCCGTGGCAGACATGGCATTTGCTTTTTTGGAAGACACGATTGAGATCGAAGCACAAACACTGCGCTGGAATCTCCGTCGTGAGAAAATCATCAGACCGTTTTATCATTTCAACATGAATATTTATATGAACGTTACCGTTTTCAGCACCGTCAATCATTTATCTCAACAACATTCTCAGCCCTCACATCAGCACATGCTTTGTGTCGCACTTAGTCTTTTTGCAAATGGCAACACAAACTGAAGCACAAACATTGATTAGAATTGAAACGTATCAGCTTTGTTGCTTTTTCTATTAATTCAATCTTCTGCCATACCACCTCGCGATCCTTTACAGCAGCTGAGCAGCGACTGTGCTGCTCTTTTTTTGAATATGTGTTTGTATTAGGTGTAGCAATGCATAAGAACGTCCAACTCCACCCGGAAGAAATAGGACGTGCGGTATTTGTTTTCATGTGTTGCCATGGTGAATCACGTTATCTTTGTTCCATTTATGAGGGCTTTTTACCACCGCGTGCGCAAGCTTAACTCAGAGTCAAAGCAACTCCAAGTTGATTGACCTAACTCTTATCCCCTGTTCTGAAAGTTACCTGTTAACCCTCCTTTCTGAAACAGGGCCCAGAGCAATACGTGACCAGGGGCGACAGGGAACCGGTAGAGGGCGCAGGAGACCGGATGGAGCACGGTGAGAGGCTTTGTTTCTGGCACAGACTGAACAGGAAGCGATGTAAGTCTTGATGTCAGAAAGCATGGATGGCCACCAGAAGCGTTGACGGATGAGAGACATGGTCCTAGAAACCCCTGGATGGCAGGCAAGTCTCGAATCGTGTCCCCACTGAAGCACTGCAGAAGTGACGAATGATGGCACGAAGAGGCACTCACGTGGACATGCTTCAGGAACTGGGTGACTCCCCAGCGCCTCCTGGACCACCCGCTCAATCTCCCGCCTGGCAGCTCCCACAACACAGGATGACGGAAGGATGACGTCAGCTGGGAGCTCCTCCGCGGGGGAAGCAAAAATCCGGGAGAGAGCGTCAGGTTTGATGTTCCTGGAACCAGGCCTGTAGGTGAGAGTGAATGAGAAGCGGTCAAGGAAAAGAGCCCACCTGGCCTGACGGGAGTTGAGTCTTTTGGCTGAACGGAGGTAAGAGAGGTTCTTGTGATCAGTCCAGATGAGAAAAGGCTGATACGCGCCCTCCAACCAGTGCCTCCATTCTTGTAGTGCCAGCACCACGGCCAGTAGCTCTCGATTACCTACATCGTAGTTTTGTTTGGCAGACGTCAGGCGGCGAGAGAAGTAGGCACAGGGGTGTAGCTTTTGGTCAACTAGGGATCTCTGTGAAAGAACTGCCCCCACACCAATGTCAGATGCATCAACCTCAACTATAAACTGAAGAGCAGGATCAGGGTGAGTAAGAACAGGGGCAGAAGAAAACTTATTCTTGAGTAACTTAAATGCAACTTCAGCTTCATCTGACCATGCAAAAGGTGTTTTGACAGATGTTAATTTTGTTAATGGTGTAGCAACTTGGCTATAATCCTTAATGAAACTGCGATAAAAATTTGCGCTGTAGTTGCTTTCTTGATGTAGGAGCGGGCCAGTCGACCACTGCCTGAACCTTGGCAGGACTGGATCTGAGATGTCCCTTTTTAACAATGAAACCTAGGAAGCTGACAGAGGAGACATAAAAATCACATTTCTCACCTCAACAGTCTGTTTTGTAATAGTCTCTGGAGAACAATTCAGACATGCTGGATATGTTCACCTAACACCTCTAAAGTCAATGCAGGGTCTAAGGGTTTTATCTTTTTTCTCTACGAAGAAGAAGCCAGCTCCTAGAGGAGAAGATGAGGGCCGAATAATACCTGCAGCAAGGGCCTCTTTAATGTATTTCTCCATAGCCTCGTGTTCAGGTTGAGAGAGTTTGTAGAGTCGGCTGGAAGGAAGGATGGATCCGGGGATGAGATCAATGGAGCAGTCATATGGCCGGTGAGGTGGTAAAGATAGCGCTTTGTCCTTACTAAACGCAGACTGTAAATCATGATATTGAGGCGGAACTAAACTAAGATCAATACATTCTGGAGGTGCAGTAGTGACGACAGCGGGAGATATGGCGGAATGCAAACAATGGGAATGGCAGAAAATGCTCCAATTGATAACGGACAGAGTGGACCAGTCTATGTGTGGGTTATAAGTTTTAAGCCAGGGAAGACCGAGAACTACTGGTGCCGAGGGGGAAGGAATAATGAAAAAACTAATGGATTCAGTGTGATTACCTAGGAGACGGAGAGTAACAGGAGATGTTTTGTGAGTGACTGAAGCTAGTAACCTACCGTATAAGGCAAAAACCTCCCTGGGAGTAACTAACTGTTCAACAGGTAATTTGAGGGTTTGGGCTAAACGGGAATCACAAAAATTGTCGTCTGCACCGGAGTCAATCAAAACCTGAACAGAGTGAACATCGGCCCCCCAGGAAGGAGAGCCCTGTAGTTTTATTTGTTTAGAGGGGACTGAGTCAGAAACAGAATGACTCACCAGCATCCCCTTAACTACTGGTGAGTCAGATCTTTTGGCCACGTAGGACAGGTGACCAGGACGTGACCAGGCAGACCACAGTAGAAGCAGAGATGTAAGTTGTGTCGGCGTCTTTCCGAGCTGCATCGGCTCCTCAGGTTGTTGTGACTCTGGAGGTTGAGGAGTGAATGACGGCTTCTCAGGCTCACAGGTGGTGTGTGTGTACCTAGGTTTAAAAACTGTGTTGCGAATCTTAAACTCCAGTAGTTTCTCCCTGCGTCTCTCTCTTAATCAATTATCTAAGAATATTGATAGCGACATTAAGTCGTCCAGGGAAGACGTTTCATCTCTTGAAGCTAACTCGTCTTTAAGATGACTATTTAATCCCTGGAAAAATATGCCCTGTAAAGCCGGCTCATCCCATCCGCTCTCCGCGGCTAAAATGCAGAAATCAATAGCGTATTCTGCTACAGAAGAGTTTCCCTGACGCAAACTAAGAAGGCGGCAGCCCACCTCTTTCCCCTTAAAAGGGTTTTCAAATACTTTCTTCATTTCTGAAATGAATAGACTGTAACTATGATAGGTGGGTGAATTATTGTTGTGGAGTGCCAGAGACCAAGAGGCGGCTTCACCAGTTAATAGGCTGCATATGTAAGCGATGTGAGATTTATCGGTAGCGTATGTTGAAGGCTGCTGATCAAAAACCAGAGAGCAAAGATACAGGAACTGACTACAGTTTCCAGATGTACCGGAGAATCTGTCTGGTGTTGTAATTGTGTGGTTCTCTTATCTGTATGTGTGTAGATGGGGAATAGCCTGGAGAGAGAGCCATCAAGGGGTGGAGAGATGCAGAGATGACTGGAGCTGACTGCACAAACTCGGTCGAGGATCCCGGGATGTTGTCTGAGTTGGTCGGGGTCCGGTTGATTCGTTCATCGATGCGAGAAAGGTGGGCTGAGATGTTCTGGAGCTGGGAAAGCGTCTCCTGGAGTGCGGCTTCCTGTTGCCCGAGACGAATTCCCTGAAAAGACAGGGCCTGCTGGATCCACTCGGCCTCTGCTCGATCCATAACTTGGCCGGAGTATTCTGTTATGATTAGTCGGTATAGGATTCAGCAGGCAGAGGCGGCGAGGGCAATTTCACAGTCTTTAATATTAAAACAAGGTTAACAAAAAAAAGTCTTCGTAAGAAGCAGGAACAATTCAAGCGGCGGCGCTGGGCGCACGCAGAAAAACAAAGAAGGCAGGAGGCAGGCAGCAGCTCACCGGTGCAGGAAACTGGATGGAAGAAACAAAGCATTAGAAGCAAGTCTAGGCAAACGAAGCACAACCTGGACAACCTAGACGAGTAGCTACTATGAGGTAAATGCAATACTCCGGCAACGAGAAGCATACCATACCCGCCTTAAGAATCCTCACTGATTAGACGATTGGAATCAGGTGCGTCTCGTCACTGCACCGGGAAAACGCAGCGCCTCCTCCTGCCTGTCAAACACAGGAACACAACGAACCCACAAAGAACAAAGAACAAAAACAAACGACAAATCCAGACCCAAATAGACAAAAACAGAATAATAACACTTGTGCAGTAGAGCTGTGAACTTAGACTGCCTTCATTGACATTTGGAGTTATTTAAAAGATTACATTTGTATATGTTTCTTATTTTCAGTCTGTGAATGTATTTATTCAACCCAATGTAGTAATCTTTCATTTGTTGCATTCCTGCCACAGTTGGCCACAGTTTCAAACATGTCCAAACCAGCCCACATTTATATGCTGCATCTCAAGTCTACTCCTCTTAAGTTTGTCATTAAGTTTGTCATTAAGTTGTCAGCAAAGCTAGCTAACTTGATTTTGATATTTGTTCTTATACATCACTTTAAAAGCTCTTGCTTTTTTTCTTTTGAAGAACTAATTAGTGTTTCTTGATATGACAAATAAAATGTTTGTTATTACACTATTTTGTGCTTAAATATGATTGTTATCAATGTGAAAGGATGTTCAATTTAATTTTGAGAATTACTCATCTAATGCAGAGAGTAATTAATTAATATTTTACTGTTTGTTGATGGGTAGTTCAGTAGTTCTGCCACAACCAGCCCTTTAAGATCATTCATGATCTTGATGTGATCAAGATATGGCCCGAAATGAAAATGAGTTCGACACCACTGGTTTAGATACAGTCATGACATGTGTATTATATTTGGAGCTATACATATGTTTCCATCAAAATTACAGCAAAAATGATTAATTAGTTTGGCATTTTCAGTGACAGCACCAGAGTTTTGCGCTCCCTCCTCTAACCCTCTATTTCTAGATCTCACAAAGGCTCCTTACACCTTGCGTCAGTAAATATCATCGAGATTGCTCTCTAGGTCTATGAAGTTCAGTCTATCCTCCTGTGATATGTCGTCTGATAATTTTAGCGATGATCTCTTCTTCCTCTTGTTTTCTGACTTTGGCAATATAACTTCTGTCACTTCTCAAGAACTTACCCATTTCAAACTTAAATAGCTCCAAGTCAGTATTAAAAGACTTCTCTTTCTTAGCTTTGCCCCAGAATTGGCTAACTAATTTATTTATCTCTTTTTTCATAGGTTCATGCTCAAGCAGTGAGTTGTTTAGCTTCCAATATGAGAATCTGCTGTGTGTAAGATGGGAGGCGAGCAGTTGTATGTTATATATTGATATATATTGCACAATGGTCAGTTAGAGGTGTAGCAAGGATATTAACTGTCACGTTATTTTTGTCTATAGAATTGGATATTATCCAAAAAACAATGTGGGGTTGCTTTGTCCCCAGTCTGTTGCTCCAGGTAAAGGATTTGTCATTAGGAAATTTTTCTCTCCATACATCAACAATGTCAAATTTTCCAAATTTTCTTGGCAGCAACACAAGTCAGATTCACTACAGGAAACAGGGAATGCTGTCAGCATAAGAGACCAAGAAGCTCAAAGACAAAAGCGCAGCGTAACTCGCACGTGTACCTTGGTTATGAGAATAATCCGGCTTCGAAGTGAGGACCTGACGCTCCATTTAAAGGGAAGTAATTTGCCTTGATAGGCTACAGGTGTGACTCGTGAACTGCCACACAGGAAAGGCCAGCTGCGCCTCCAGCTAGGCACGTGCTGCAGACAGAAAAGGAGGGGGGAAAAACACCAAACCAAACACAACAAACAAAACATGGCAAAAGCATAGGTGCTGCCAGCAAATTCTTAGAATGCTGTGTTTACTGTGTTTATTGTGTTTATGTGTTCATGAGAAGCACGGAAGGTGCTCTGTGACGGCTCGATCAACGTAGGTGTGCGCTCGATTCAGGCTGACTGGGCATATCTGGCGGTGTGACTGGCCAGTCAAAAGTACTTGGATAGGCTGGATGAGTCAAGACAGAGGGACGAGTTGGATCCAAGCCATATGCTAGAAACGTGATGCTATCTAAAGTACTTGAGTGGAGCGGAGTTGCTTGAGCTGTTTGCTCAAGTGTTTTTTGGAGCACTGTATAATAGTGAAAACCAGTGCCAGGGCCCCCTGGTTGTTTGCAGGGAACGATAGCTGCTGGCCACCAGACGCTTCTCCGTCCAGGGTGTGGCATCGGATTCCCTGCAGCCGACCATGGAGGACACGGACACGGTGATCGCGGCTGGAGTTTCTACCTGGAAGCAGCGCAGCTGCCAAAACGCCGGTGTATTTCTTCCACCGGCGTTTTGGCAGCAGGGCTGGGCGTTGCGTCCGTTCGGTGGGGTCGGGAAACGCCGGCACCGGCGCTCAGTAGCAGCTGTGGGCGCTGGTGAACGAGAGGAGCTGCTGTTCGTCAAGGACTCCCTGTCGGGAAGACGGTTCCTTGTGGACTCCGGCTCGCAGAGGAGCCTTCTCCCTCCAGCTGACTCGGACCTGGCAGCCGGCGGCAGCGGCCCGCAACTAATGGATCCTCCATCGGGACGTTTGGTACAAAGTCAGTGACTGTTTGTTTCAGCGGACGTAGTTTTACATGGGACTTTGTTATCGCCTCCATTACAGTTCCCATAATAGGCGCAGATTTCCTGTGTGCTAATGGTTTGTTAGTAGATGTCGCTAACCGCCGTTTGATTGACGCTGTGTCTTTTGCCACCTTTCCATGTCAGACCGGGGGATCTGGGCCGCTCACACACGCTAACTTCTCCGCGTCGGGCAGCGTTTTCCAGTGTCTGCTGTTAGATTTTCCATTGCTCACCACTCCCGCTTTCTCCACCGCGGTCACTAGGCACGGTGTCGAGCATTTCATTCCCACCGCGGGTCCCCCTGTTTTCGCGCGCGCGGCGCCTCGACGCTGTCAAGTTGGCTATAGCCAAAGAGGAGTTCGCTACCATGGAGCGTTTAGGGATTGTTAGACATTCAAACAGCCAGTGGGCCTCGCCGCTCCACATGGTGCTCGGATGGCTCGTGGCAGCCGTGCGGTGATTCACCGCACATGACTGTTACCCCATCCCGCACATTCAGGATTTTTTCGTTCGCCTTGCGGGTACAACGATTTTTTCTAAGGTGGACCTTGTGCACGGTTATCATCAGGTCAAGCAGAGGATGTGCCTAAGACGTCGGTGATTACCCCATTCGGACTCTTTGAGTTCTTGTGCATGCCTTTCGGCCTTAAAGGTGCGGCACAAACTTTTCAGCGGTTGATGGACTTGGTTTTGCAGGACCTCATGTTTGTGTTCGTCTACTTGGACGACATCTTGGTGGCCAGCCCATCAGCAGACGAGCACCTCTCCCACCTTAAACTGGTGTTTCAACGCCTTGACGAACACGGCCTGATCGTCAACCTGGAGAAGTGCCAGTTCGGTCTGCCGGTGATAGACTTTTTGGGCCACCGCATTTCAGCACAAGGTGCTGTTCCGTTACCTTCAAAGGTGCAGGCAGTGGCAGATTTCCCCCGCCTGTTAAGGCTTTGCAGGAGTTTCTGGGCATGGTGAATTTTTACAACGGTTTCCTCCCTCCCACTTTACGAGGCCCTGCGGCTACGGAAAGCCAGCGACCAGGTCGACTGGACCCCAGAACGGATCCAGGCATTTGACGGGGCTAAGTCTGCTCTGGCTACGGGGGCGCTCTTGGCACATCCCGCGCCCAAGGCTCCCATTGCCCTGACAACTGACGCATCAGATGTGGCGGTAGGGACGGTGGTCGAGCAGCAGGTGGCGGGGACATGGCAGCCCTTAGCGTTCTTTAGCCGTAAACTGCGAGACAACGAGCGCAAGTACAGCGTGTTTGATCGAGAGTTGCTGGCGTTATACTTAGCGACGCATCACTTCCGTGACAGCCCGAGCTGTCATCACCGTGGACAAACTCTATGTAAACGGACAACTCTTCAGAGACCCGAAAATCACTCCATGGCTCTACTAGGCACGGTACTACCGTCATCGTAATCATCATCATTGCGCCCCGTCAGGTAAACACACTAACGGTTAACACAAACAATTGAATCTACAAACTCAAGGTAATATGTATACACGTATATGGATGTGTGTGTGCGGATGCGTGTGTGTGTGTGTGTGTGTGTGTGTGTGTGTGTGTGCGTGTGTGTGTATGTATTTGTGTGTGTGTGTATGTATGTATGTATGTATGTATGTATGTATGTGTATACAGTATATATATATATGTATGTGTGTATATGTATATATATATGTATATATATGTGTGTGTGTGGGTGTGTGTGTGTGTGGGTGTGTATATGTGTATATGTGTGTGGATATATACATGCTCACATGAACAACTCTCTCTTAATATATATAATTCGCACTAAGGAAGGAGTTAACTCTGGTAAAGGAAATGTCACCCACCATCACCTCAGTACCTTTTTTTACTGTCTCTGTTGTCTTTGTGAATGTTGTTGTTGCACTTGTTGTCACTGTTATATTAATTGCTACATGTTTTTGCAATCCCCCAAAACTATTCTGCTCAAAAACCATTCTGTACAGGTGTTTAATCTATAAAACCACATCCACCACATACGAAGGCAACTACACACAATTAACATGGGCGCACCTTCTCACCCACTCACATATGTGCATGCGCGGGCGTGCGCATATGCATGCATGCATGCAGTACATGCATGCACACACATACACAGACATACATACATTTATACATATAGATATATACACACATGCATCCATGCATGCACACGCGCACACACACACACGCGCACACACGCACACACACACACATCTTTGGTTATTCAAACTGCATACCACACTCACTAACCCAGATCTAGTATGAACACACTTAAGTTTGTCACTTGGAATGTGCGTGGATGTCATAGCTGACGAGTGCTGGACCTATGATGCAGACAACAGAGTCAAGGAATTGTTGCAAAAAAAAAAAGTCTCTTTAATGAAGACGAAATAATTTGCTTGAGCTGGAGCTGGAGCCGGTGCAGAGGTATTGGTTTGGAGTCCTTGTAGAAAGTAAGCAAAGCCAGGAACACTGAGGTAAGTTGACAATCTGGCGATGAGTGGTGAACTGAACCAGGCCTATATCCAGGGGAGAGTAGAAGTGGCAGATAGTTGGCAGGTGGCTTGATTGCAGATGGTTGATGGAGAGCAGGTGTGCAGGTAAGTGGTAACTCCAGCTCCGCCCAGCTCTAGACACGCCCACAAAAGGGGAGGGAAAACAAGGAAAAAACACTAGGATCCTGACAGTGGAATGGGTTCATTGGAAAAAAGACAAAAAATTTCAGAGCGCTTAAACAGCATACAAGCAGACATTGTCTTATTACAAGAAACTCACATATCCAAGGAAGGACAACATTAAGTCAGCACACCACAATTCCCACATACATACTTAGCTAGCTATAACTCTAAACAGGTGTAGCAGTTCTAATTAACAAAAAAATAAACTTTACATGTAACAGTACTGTTATAGATCCAGAAGGAAGGTTCATAATACTTAATATAACCACAAATAACACAGAGATTTGCATTGCGAATCTATATGGTCCAAATGTTGACGACCCCTCCCTTTTCCATAACTTCTTCGGGGCACTGGCAGAACACTCTGATAAGATAAGATAAGATAAGATAAGATAAGATAAGATAAGATAAGATAAGATAAGATATTCCCTTTAATTGTCCCACATTGGGGAAATTTCAGCGTTACAGCAGCCACAGGGATAGCAGTGTGTATTAAACAGATAATAAAAAAGTAGTAAAAAATAAAAATAAAAAATAAGAAATTGCAATAAAAAACACTAGACATCTCAGAAAAAACTAAATATATCAATATGTACATTTACACATTGCACATGTACTACATGTAGTAGTATACACTATATACACATACATATATGTCTATATATATACATATATATCTCCTATATACATATATAACAATGTGCAACAATGCAGTAATGTACACAATACAAAAAATACAGTGCAACAGTATAGCAGCATTGGGTTTGTGTGTTGTGTGTGTTGTATGTTGTGGTCTACTAGGAGAACTGTTGGTTGTAGAGTCTGACTGCTGCTGGAAGAAAGGACCTGGACGTTCCTTCACACATTTTGGGTGAAGGAGTCTGTCACTGAAGGAGCTCCGCAGTGCTGCCACAGTGTCCTGCAGGGGGTGGGAGTCGTTCTTCATCGTGGACAACAGCTTGGCTGTTATCCTCCTCTCTCCCACCACCTGCACTGGCTCCAGGGGGCATCCCAGTACAGAGCTGGCCTTCTTGATCAGTCTGTCCAGTCTCTTCCTGTCAGCT
>JAFBJQ010001644.1:2194-57535 GCA_016785345.1 Trinectes maculatus | reverse complement strand
CAGAGTGGAGGACGGAGGGGCATGGTTAAAGTCCCCAGAGATGAGAAGGAGTGCCTGAGGGTGATCTGTCTGCAGCCTGCTTGTGACAGAGTGGAGGACATCACTGGGCGCATCACCGTTAGCAGAGGGGGGAACATACGCAGTTATCGCGATAACATGCGAGAATTCCTGCGGGAGGTAATATGGTCTCATACTAACGGCCAACAGTTCAATGTCCTGGCAGCAGTGTTGCTCTTTAATAGTGATGTGCCCCGAGTTACACCATCTATCATTCACATACACTGCCAGTCCTCCTCCTTTCCTCTTACCGCTCTCCCTCGTCCTGTCCGCCCGCACCAGTTTGAAGCCGTTAGTTTTAACACACTAATAGTGGGAGGGGACTTCAACTTGACACTTAATCCAGAGGTGGACTGACGCAGTAGAGCAGGAAACCAACAAAATTGGCAGTCAGCTGGTATAATAAAACAATACATGAATGATTTTGGTCTTTGCGATGCTTGGCGCTCCTATCACCCCTCACTCAAACAATTTACCTTCTTCTCTCCAGTCCACCACTCCTACTCCCGTTTAGATTACTTCTTAACAAATAAATCACTTATGAAGGATATCATCGACACACAGATCCACCCTATCACCATCAGCGACCATGCACACGTCACCATAACACTCACCATGAAAAAAGTCACACAACCCTTCAGGCACTGGAAATTTAATACGTCATTGCTGAAAGATGTAGACTTCATTAAATTCTTTGAAACAGAATGGACAGTATTTTACGAAACAAACAATACACCTGACATAGCAGCCTGTGTTCTCTGGGAGACAGCAAAAGCAGTCATGCGAGGTAAAATCATCTCTTACTTGTCACACAAGAAAAAAATGGAAAAAGAAGTTGAAACGGAATTAGAACTACGAATAAAAGTCTTGGAGACAGCCCACGCTGCCTCCCAAGAAGAACACTTGCTGAGTGAATTAAGAAAATTAAAATTAAAACTAAATGATCTACTTAATACTAAAACGCAATTTCAACTACAGAGATTACGCTTAGAAAACTTTGAACATAGCAACAAATCTAGTAAACTCCTAGCAAACCAACTAAAACGAAATAAAGAAAAAGCAACTATCTCCTCAGTGAAAGACTCCTCTGGAAAAATAACTCACAATCAAGAGGAAATAAATAACGCTTTTAGAGATTTCTATAAACAACTATACTCATCACAAACCAATCCGTCTGATTCTAACATTGAATCCTTCCTGAGCACTGTTGATCTACCAAAACTAAACAAAGAACAGACCCAGGCACTTGATTCATCCATCTCAATAACGGAACTTCAAGAGGCACTCAAACATATGCCCAACAATAAAGCTCCAGGACCAGATGGCTTTTCCGGTAGAATTCTATAAAGAATTTTGGTCAATACTTGGACCAATATTCCATAGAATGGTCATTGAAATTAAGGAAACTGCCATATTACCAACCAGTATGATATGTGCAGTCTCCTTCTCAAACCGGATAAAGATCCCATACTGCCATCCAGCTATCGCCCAATATCACTTATAAACGCAGATCTTAAAATTATCTGCAAAGCACTGGCCAGAACACTGGAAAAAATAACACCACACATAGTACATCCTGACCAAACCGGATTCATAAAGGGCCGACAATCCACTAACAACACACGCAAATTGCTTAACTTAATAGACTACTGCAACATTAAAAATAAAAAAGCCATAATTGTTTCATTAGACGCGGAAAAGGCATTTGATAGGGTAAATTGGAAATTTCTCTGGGCGGCATTAATGAAATTTGGATTTGGGACACACTTCCTATCCTGGATCCAAATATTATACATTACACCTAGTGCCCGTGTCATTACAAATGATCGCACCTCTCAACAATTTAAACTTCAAAGGGGCACTCGACAGGGCTGTCCACTCTCTCCATCCCTTTTCGCCCTATTCATAGAACCACTGGCAGCCGCAATTCGGCAAAACAGTAAAATTAAAGGAATTCAAACAGCAAAAATAAACCATAAGATAAGTCTTTATGCGGATGACGTATTACTTTTCTTCCAAGATAAACAGACCTCCCTCTCTGAGATGATAACACTCATAAATAAATTCTCATCCATCTCAGACTACTCTATTAATTGGAACAAATCGATTATCCTGCCTATTAACACAGACTATCAGAGCACCTAAACCACACACCCCTCATTAGAGCAATAGAAGATGACCTCAATAGATGGAAGACCCTACCCCTATCACTTTTGGGAAGAGTGGCAACAATTAAAATGATGATCCTGCCAAAAATTAATTACATCTTCTCGATGATTCCAACACAGCCACCCTCCACCTGGTTTAAATCACTAAACTCCAATATCGCTAAATTCCTATGGAAAACAAAACCATCACGGATAAGCCTAAAAACTCTACAAAAGGCTAAGGATTGTGGTGGTCTTGAGGTACCAAACTTCTATCATTATTACCTCGCCAACAGGCTACAATATCTTATTAAATGGACTAAACAAACTCCCTTAGATCAAACTTGGATAGACGTTGAGCAAACATTCTGCAATGACATCCAAATTGAAGATTTGTTATTTATTAGTCCCACTATCAGTCGACATAGCTACTACAAGAGTATCAACATTAGCACCTCTCTGACAGCTTGGTGGGAATTCCTTAAAATGAACAGGTCTCCTTCACATATCCCATGCAAGCTCACACCGATCTGGAACAATCCTGCAAAATAAAAAGACAATAAACTTCACATCATGGTACAATAAAGGAATAAAACACCTGGAGCACATTATCCAAGGTAATAAATTCATGTCCTTTGACGATCTGGTCGTACATTAACAAAAATAAATTTCTAGAATATCATCAACTAAAATCCATAATTCAGGCACCTTAAAAAGTTGAACCCAGAGCCACCATCAATGATAGCAGATTTTTTGAAGCTCTCGCCGGTCAAACTGCTTTCTAAAATAAACCAGCTGTTGTCCAAAACCGACCAAACACTATCGCTCCCAACCTCCAAATGGGAAGAAGACCTACCCACAAATCTAGACTCTAACGCCTGGAAAAAAATTTGCTTCAAGAAGAAGAAGAAGAAGAACATACTTTATTAATCCCAAATTGGGAAATTAAGTCACTGCATTCCACATACATCTTACATGCATTTAGTTAGGTCACAACATTTTGTACGTCAGTTCAACACCTTTAGAATGACCCAGAACACTGGCCTACAACTTATTCAGTACAAAACTCTTTACAGAATACACTACACTGGACAAAGGATGTTCAAGATGCACACCAGTCAGAACATTCTGGCAGCTGATATGTGAAGACCTAACAACATAATTACGATACCCCATACCTGTCTCCCCCTCACTGTGTTTACTGGGTGATCTAACTTATATTGATTTGGAAATAAATAAATCCTATGCGCTTCTTGCGGCCTTAAGCATCGCCAAGAAAGCAATTTTCATCAACTGGAAATCAAAAAAGAACCTAAACACAACACTATACAAAAACCTCCTGTTAGATTACATCTCCATGGAGAAAATGTCTGCCTGTGCAAAAAACCAACTCAAAGAATTTGAACGTATTTGGTCCCCTATAATTAACTTTATAACATAGGGATGTTGGGGGGTGGGATCTCGCTGCCTTGGTTCTGGGGCGGGTGGAGAAGGGCGCGGGTCATTGTCTAGAATGTCTAGAATTATCACAACACAACTCACATCTACTTGCCATTCTGTTTTCTCAGTTCTCCTGTGTAATATTGAAATAACCATAAAATCCTTTGCAGTTATTATTGCTAAGTCTCTGTTATGACTGTTGTTGTTAGTGTTATAATTGCTGTTATAATTGCTGTAACTATTACTGCCACTATTGCTGTCATCTCCCTGTCTCCCACTCTCCATCCGGTTCATCTAGGTACCCTGTGCTCCACTCATGTCAGACTGTTCTTAAATTTCAATTTAACATTTACTGACTGTACCAGGAAAAATCTCAGACGTGCTATGCAATTGCACATAATGTTATTGCTACAGTTATAGTTATTGTAGTTTTGGTCATTATCGTTACCACAGATGTTGTTGTTACTGTTCTTGTCATTGTTGTTGTTGTTGTTGTTGTCGTTGCCCTTTTGTCTCTCACCCCCAACCCCATCTCCATCTATCTTCCTCCCCCCTACCCCTTTCCATTCCTCTCTCCCCCTATCTGTCAGTCCGTTAGCCCTGCCAATAAAGGTCAAAACCAATTGCAACAGGAAGAGTATATCAAACTCTTCCCTTGCAGAATAAATCTGTTAAGGCACAACAAGGCATCCAGAGCTCTTATCACTGCATGCCTAAGCTGCCGAACAGGACACGTTAAAAAAAAAAATGAATTAAAAAAAAGTTTCTTAATGTTTCACGTTGCAAGCTAAGTTTAGATTTTTGTCACCAACATTACCTCAACATAAGCACAGACTTAAAATGAAAGAAACAGTAAGTGCTATTTGTTGGGGTAGTGTTGACACTGGCATTGACTTTACAATTGTATTCAGTAAGTGGTATTTGTTAGGGCAGTTTTCCTGGACAAGATTAACTGGATACATGAAAAACCATGTCCGAGATTCCAACTCACATCACTTCAAATAGAGCCACTCATGATTTATTTCTTCATAAGTGCTACTCTTTGGGGTTGTTTTGGTTGTGGTCAGTACTACAACGAAAGATCTGAAAAGTGAAGATGATACAATGGGAATATTACATCGACAAGAATGGGATTTTTTTTTCTGACCCACAACTGTAATTGGATTTAGTTTTTACTTTTTTAACCAGTACTTTTAAGTTTCTTAATGTTTCACATTGCAAGCTAAGTTTAGATTTTGTCACCAACATTTCCTCAACACAAGCACAGACTTAAAATGAAAGAAACAGCAAGTGCTATTTGTTTGGGTATGTTGCTGATATCACAAGTCCATGTTCCATATCCATTTTTTGTAAAGCTACTTTACATCCTCTGTTGTTGAGGCGTATTACGCTGAGAAAGTCCTTGCGATTACCCCAACACCGGCATTGACTTTACAATTGTATCCAGTAAGTGCTTCTTGTTGGGGCAGTTTTCCTGGACAAGATCAACTGGATACATGAAAAACCATGTTCAAGATTCCAACTCAGATCACTTCAGATAGAGCCACTCATGATTCATTTCTTCATAAGTGCTACTCTTTGGGGTTGTTTTGGTTGAGGTCAGTACTACAATGAAAGATCTGAAAAGTGAAGATGATACAATGGGAATATTACATCGACTAGAATGGGAATATTCTTTCTGACCCACAACTGTAATTTGATTTAGTTGTTACTTTTTTAAACAGTAATTTAAAGTTTCTTTAAGTTTCACATTGTAAGCTCAGTTTAGATTTTTGTCACCAACATTACCTCAACATAAGCACAGACTTAAAATGAAAGAAACAGTAAGTGCTATTTGTTGACACTGGCATTGACTTTACAGTTGTATTCAGTAAGTGCTATTTGTTTGGGCAGTTTTCCTGGACAAGATCAACTGGATACATGAAAAACCATGTTCGAGATTCCAACTCACATCACTTCAGATAGAACCACTCATGATTCATTTCTTCATAAGTGCTACTCTTTGGGGTTGTTTTGGTTGTGGTCAGTACTACAATGAAATATCTGAAATGTGAAGATGATATAGTGGAAATATTTTTTTCTGACCTAGATCTAAAATTAGATTTTTTTGTTAGTATTTTTAATCAGTAGTTTGATGTTTTTCTAAGTTTTAAACTGCAAGTTAAGTTTAGATTCTTGTCATCAACACTACCTCAACGCAAGCACGGACTTGAATTGAAAAAAAACAGTAAGTGGTATTTGTTGGAGTAGTATTGTTGATTTCATGAGTCCATATACACAGCGATTAGTAAATTTTACTCTCATAGATCAAGATGAACTTTGTGTTAAATGATTCACAGATGGAAAACTTCAAAAGAGTACAGTAGACATTTTATATGTCACATACTTGTAGGTGAATTTATTTGTTTGGGAAATGAACTGTTCATTGTTCTATTGGACATGCAGTGATATGTTGTGCACCAAGAGTTGTGGAGCAGATATGCAGTGCTTCTTTGTAATGTTTTAAATGCTAATGGTGCAGCAATCGAAGGCAATTGTCCAGGAAGGAGGTACATTCATGAGAGTAAAGAGTCTTCAGTCGTCTTCATCAACGTCTAATAGTCTGCATAAATTTGGGAGGATGGGTTTCTTTTCAGAAAGGTATAACCTCATTTTTTTCTAACCATTTTCAAGACCATTAAAACTTCATTACAAAGAAGATGATGTAAGGGGAGTGGTTAGAGTCAAGTTTAAGAAAACCAGCTCCTGAAATCAAATCTACTGCAGCATATTGTGCTACTCTTTGGGGTTGTTTTGGTTGTGGTCAGTACTACAATGAAAGATCTGAAAAGGGAATATAATACAATGGGAATATTAAGTTTCTTTAAGTTTCACATTGTAAGCAAGGTTTAGATTTTGTCACCAACATTTCCTCAACACAAGGACAGAGTTAAAATGAAAGAAAAAAACAGTAAGTACTATTTGTTGGGGTAGTGTTGCTGATATCACAAGTCCATGTTCCATATCCATTTTTTGTAAAGCTACTTTATATCCTCTTGTGGCGGGAGCGGGTGAGGGTGTGTGTGTGTGTTGTGTGTGCGTATGGGTGTGGTACGTCAACAACGCCACCTGGGATTTACACCCAGGAAATAGCCCTTCAAGGCCAACACAGGTTCATGGATCACACTGGGGCCAGAGAACGTGGTTCAAAGAAATAATTTTATTTTCCCAATTTAATATGTTAAAAACTATAGCTTTAAAAGGGCTGCCCAAGGGAATAGGTTGCGCAAAAGGGGGACACGTGCCACCACACTGACAGGAGGACAAGAGGAGAGCAAACAGGGCTGGGCTTACTGCGGCAGCAGGGAACTCAAAAAAGTACCAACTATAAATCACCAGTGCACTGCAACCGTAACCCTGTAAAACACCACCACCAGGGAAGGGCTGCCGCACGCTTGGACCTCAGCACCTGTTACACACAAAGAAAACTTAATTAGCCTCAACAGTACAGTGTGGGGAAACCCCAATGGGTTCTAAATCACAGTTAAAACAAAGTAACATAAAACAAACACACTTAGACAGTAAAACACCAAAGGAAACCAATAGAAACATGTTTAATTTTAACACGTTTGAATATACGCTAAAGAAAACAATAATATTAAGAAGAAGAAAGGAAAGACAGGTGAGCCCACTCGACCAGACTCGGCCGAATCGTTGTTGCTTATATGCCGACCAGGGCGCGACAGCTCCAACCTGGACTGTACGCTACGTCCACATATAACGATCCACGGCAGCGTATAGCTTCTATGATCTGCTTCGGGACCGAGCCAGGACAGCAGCAATCTTATGATGGTGGCCGTTGATTGGGGGCACCAGGACGCAATGACAACTGCGTTGTGACAACTTATCGTTTTCCCTGGAGCTGTTTTACCCAAATTTTCTCCATATTAAATTGTACTATAAATATAAACAGAACCAAACCTTGGTGTTGTTTCTTTTTTATATATATATATACACACACACACACACACACACACATTATAATGTAGGTATATATATAATGTAGAGGAAGAAGAACCACCTTTAATGGTCCCACACACATGCACATGCATAGTACACAACATGTTATACAGTTTGTACAATCTACAGACATGCACTTGCAGAGCAGTAGGCTACACCACGAGGAGGGGGTTCAGGGGATTAAGGGCCTTGCTCATGGGCCCAAGGTGGTGGGGTCCGAAGCCCGACTCCCTAGCCTCTTCCCCACATAATGGAGATCTTGCGAATTAAGTGACAACATGATTGGTACTATTTACCAAGCCCTTGATGGTGAAAGGGATGTGCCCCACTTTCTTTTATTCAGTGTTTTGGATTGAATATGGCATCTTATGTTTGTGTGTACCTGCAGGTATCAAGGCCCTCTAATAGAGGACGGAGCTTTGGACTCTGCTGTGGGTGGAGGAGCAGCTTCACCTCAGTTTACGAAACTTTGTGTCTGGATTGTCTCAGAGCTTAGACTGTACAGCAAGTTGGAGGAGAATGTCCATGCCACAAACACACTTAGACAGTACAACACCAAAGGAAACCAATAGAAACAATTTATCTCATGAAAAAAAAAAGAAACCAATAATAACAAATCCCACCTTTTAATTACGAAAATTAACAAAACAATCCTGGCATAAACCACTTAAACTAAATAAAGATAACAGTAATCCAAATATTAACCCAAAAGAAAATAAATTAATGTAAGCAAAATTCAACTTAATGCAACTTAATTAACAAAATAATCGCAGATTATTAAAGAAAATTAATACTAAACTAAATGCAACTCAACTAACCAAAACTAATGTTTAATTTTAACACGTTTGAATATACGCTAAAGAAAACAATAATATTAAGAAGAAGAAAGGAAAGACAGGTGAGCCCACTCGACCAGACTCGGCCGAATCGTTGTTGCTTATATGCCGACCAGGGCGCAACAGCTCCAACCTGGACTGGACGCTACGTCCACATATAACGATCCACAGCAGCGTATAGCTTCTATGATCTGTTTCAGGACCGAGCCAGGACAGCAGCAGCCTTATGATGGTGGCCGTTGATCGGGGGCACCAGGACGCAATGACAACTGCGTTGTGACAACTTATCATTAATTTGTACAAATTGATGTCTGTTCGGTAAATAAGAGTTACACCAATTTAGAGCAGTTCCTTTTATGCCAAGTAAGTGTTCGAGCCTGTGAAGAACCCCCCCAGCAGTGGGAATAAACACACGGCGACTCCGCTTCAGTTTTGACATACTGTAGCCTTTATTTACTGTCTGCGAAGTACACTGCAGGCAAGCCTGATGGCTAACTGTTAGCTACCTTCATACTAAAGATTACATCACTCATTGGCTGATGCCCTGTGCTCAAGGCTTAACCATCCTCATTGGCTACGTAACTAACGCATGGCCCACTGCTTCAATGAGCTACACCAAAAACCTGACGTTGTAACATGCAAACAGCCTTGAGCACAGGGAATCAGCCAGTGATGTGTAAAGGTTGTGAATCCGGTTCATTTTATGAATTTGGGTTAATCTGAGTCACTCACTAAAGGGATCCAGTTTTGGAAGGGGGGGGGGGGCAACTATAAAACTAAAAACACCAATGCCGTACAGGGTAAAAGCTGCTCTGCTAAAAACCCTTACAAATTTCAAATTGAATTGATGAAATTAAAATAACATATATTTTAATGTGTCTGACCGACTTGACAACCATTATTTAGTGAATAAATGTCAATTTTTATAAAAGGTCTTAAAATAAAAACTTGTCTCCATCTGTTTTGTTAGCTGATACCTGTGCCATTTATTTTATTTTTCTAGTTTTAAAAGTAGATTTGTCATCTCAAGAATGAGATAAAAAAAATCTAATTTTTGATGATGCGGAAAAAACAAATCTTCATTCCTGACCTTCAAGGACAAAAACATGAAACGATTACATCATGGAAATTAGGTCATGAAATACTCTTTGAAATTTTGAAAAACTTGAAAGACACCGACTTTCTGCTGTTGGGCCCTCCAGTCCAGTAGGAGGCGGTAAACCCTTTATAATATTTTCACACGATTCAATACAATCCCCAGAAGAAGTGTGAGAAGTAAAACGTGTATCTGGTTGACTCGCTGATTTCAAATCTGATTTCATAATTTTACGTGGTTTAAAGAACCTAAGGTAACAGGGATGGAGAATGACATTCTCGCCTCTCTTGAAGATTTGGGGTGAGTTAAAAAAAAGCAATCAACAAACCAGCCTCGTCCGTCTGTTCGTGTTAGCCAGCGCATTGCTAGCATCATCAGGCTTTTGCGAAACGGCTTTTTAAATTTTGCGACAAACGTAAGTGTGACGAGTACGACATTGCTATCTATGTGGACATGGTGTTAGTAGACTTGTTTAGGGTCATTCTACAATTTGCTTCAGCAGAATCTACTACCAATATGACGTACATTTCGTTTTCCTGGAGCTGTTTTACCCCAGTTTTCTCCACATTAAAGTATACTATAAATATAAACAGAACCAAACCTCGGTGTTGTTTCTTGTTTATATACACACACACACATACATTATAATGTAGGTATATATATATAATGTAGAGGAAGAAGAACCACCTTTAATGGTCCCACACACATGCACATGCATAGTACACAACATGTTATACAGTTTGTACAATCTACAGACATGCACTTGCAGAGCAGTAGGCTACACCACGAGGAGGGGGTTCAGGGGATTAAGGGCCTTGCTCATTGGCCCAAGGTGGTGGGGTCCAAAGCCCGACTCCCTAGCCTCTTCCCCACATAATGGAGATCTTGCTAATTAAGTGACAACATGATTGGTACTATTTACCAAGCCCTTGATGGTGAAAGGGATGTGCCCCACTTTCTTTTATTCAGTGTTTTGGATTGAATATGGCATCTTATGTTTGTGTGTACCTGCAGGTATCAAGGCCCTCTAATAGAGGACGGAGCTTTGGACTCTGCTGTGGGTGGAGGAGCAGCTTCACCTGAGTTTACGAAACTTTGTGCCTGGATTGTCTCAGAGCTTAGACTGTACAGCAAGTTGGAGGAGAATGTCCATGCCACTAACTGTAGGACATTTTTATCGCTATGAAGTATAACTGCTCCTGATCCTTGGCTTAAGAGAATATATTGAATAGTGACAAAAAATTACTCAGAAAATGGCTCAAGCATATATTATATGCCAACTCATGGTTGTTAAGAATGTTAAAGGACTGTTGCTGTTAAATTACATATTTTACATTTTTACATATGGTCCGATTGTTTAGCATTTTACTGATTAATTAACTGGTTAAAGACTGGTTATCCACAGAATATTTTCATTGCTGTTTTTGCAATGCAGTGCAGCTCTCTGCAGTGCAGCTCACTGTGTATTGTTGATGTGTTGCGTACATGCAGCATCTTTTGCAGTTCTGTCTGTCCTGGGAGAGGGATCATTCCTCACTGCAACTCCCTGAGGATTCTATGCTTTTCCCAGTTAAAAGGGTTTTGGGGATTTTTTTTTCTTTACCCTTGCCAAGTGTGTAGGTCAGAGAATGTTATGCGCTTCACAGAGTGTTGTATGTAGTAAACTGTGATTTGTGAATGTGTGCTAAACAGATACTTTTTGATTGATTGAACACCCGTCAGTAGCCAAACTAACATCCACTCGGGTCATTAAAATCATTATTCCTACAGAATCCTGACAAAATAGGCAGCACTAAAGTGACAGAAAGTAAAGAGCAACTCATACTTCTACAGATGAGTGAATGGCTTCAGGGGAAATATGAGATGTCTCCCTGAAGTTGTCATGTTTATCTTTCTCTCCTTTTCAGGTCCAAGTGAGGCAGAGGGTTTCCAGCTGGAGATGAGTGGTCTTTTGTCAGAACTCACCTGTCCTTACCCCGTACTCACAAGTGGAAACGTCAGCCAGAGGTTTCTCAATAGGACAGACTGTCTTCTGCTCCTCAGTATGATAAACACTCCCTCCTTTTTTGTGAATGGTTGTACCACACACACCTGTGATAAAGTGTTACACTGTGGTTATAACAAGGAGTCACCACTCGATTGTAGCATAAGCAGTTTTTGTGCTTTCACCTTTTTAGTGTCTCTCTGAGAAAGTTAGCACAAACCAGCTAACCATTCCTATTGACTGTACTCCATACTTGGGTTCGACCGAAGTTGAAACGTCAGTTCACTGAAATAAGAATATGCATATGGGGACAATCTATATAGAGAGGATGTCAGTAAACAGACAGGGGGGTACATGTTGTACTTAAGTACTTGTTACCTTGGTTTGTCTGTAAGGTGTTAATTAGCTTCAATTGTGTGGTAAATTTGGAGCGTGCGCTATAATGATGCAGGATTACACTGCATTATAGCATGGAACATTATTTCTATTTCATTCACTCCATTTATATCAGTGGATGTAGGAGAAATCAACAGCATTTAGTGTCTGTTCTGACAAAGACCTACACACCTCTAAAATTAATGGTGGTTTTATCACAGTACTGCTGTATTAGACTGCAATAAATTTAGCTATCTTGAGCAGGGCAGCTGTAAAAAAAAAAACACTAGATACTCATAAGCTTCAAGAAACGTTGCAAGAATATTGAAAATATCTCAGTTTATACAAGCACAGGTTGTATTATTTATTTAAATCTTGTTTTTTTCCCCACATCTGTTCTCACTGAGTCCATGTTCTTAGCAGGTTTCTCATTATTTGTCTTTTACTCTAGCACTTAGAATTTTTTGTGTATTATTTACTGCAAAATCTTAAATTCAGCTAGATTTTAAATAAGTCTACTTTGTGTCCTAGCCTTTCTGATGTCTGAGTTGGAGGCGTCAAAGATGATCCTAGTTAACAGTCCTCAGAACAAAAGCCAGGAGTCAGGAAGCCCAGTGTTCCAGGAACTTAAGGGGATCTGTGTGGCACTGGGAATGTCCAAGCCTCCTGCCAACATCAGCATGTTCCAGTTCTTCAGTGGAATAGAGAAGAAGGTCAGTTGGTTTGGTTACACAGAGAAATGAGTGTGCTCACAACCAGAACATGCTTACAGAGCACATACAGTAGAAGCCCCCTATCTTGCAATATCAAAGGAAAAAAAATCCCCTCTGAAATTTTACGATTTTCTTTTTCTTCTTTCTTCATCATTCTGACATTAGGGGTGTACCGATACCGATACAGGTCTCAATCTGAAGTACTTGTTCTCGTACTCTAAAATACTCCTATACCCTGCACCCGATACCACTTTATTGCTAGTCATTACCTCTCCTCCGCTGCGCAAGACCCAGAACACAATGCAGACTTTAACGTGTTTGTTGTGGCTGGTAGCAGCGCGACATAACAAAATTTAAAGCAAACACTGGAGAAGCGCGACAGAACTACAACAGACTGCCCACGGTAAATATAACTGCGGCTCTTACCCAGTACACTGCCCCTGATATTCTTGGTATCGATAACGTGTATCGGTGTGTGACTTTCATGTTATGTGTAATTTAGTTACCTCAGAGTTGTTTGTTCTCACAGAAAATGCCTTTTTGTTGGCATGAAAATATAATCTGATGGATTTACAGTGTTCTGTCAAAAACATACAGACTCATGATAATCACTGACCCACATGTTCAGACCTAATATCTCTCAGGTGATTGTTGTCAAGTTCAGATTTCAAGTACATTTTGTAGAAACACCTAAAATGCATGAAGGACGTCACAAATGTGTCCAGGGTCACATATATAAATTATTTATAAGAAAAAGTATAATAGGTTACCTTTTAAGATTAGAACCCATTCCTACCCTGCTGTCTTACATATATACAAACACATTAACAGAAGATATCTCTGTCTAGTTAGATGAGTCTGAACAACAACACGTCTTAATACTTTGTCTGAATACAACCAGCTTCAGAAGAAATCCACTGTTCTTTTGTCACTCTGGATGTAATATACTGGTTCTGTCATTTTCTTTAGCTAAAAGAAGCCACAAGTCGAGTCCCACCAAATCACATAGGAGAACCTTTGATGATAAAGTCTCTGGGACCTGTGCACATGGTAAATGCTTAAAAATGCTGAAAACATTTAATGCCTCAGGGAAACTTTGCAAGTGACTTAACTAATTTATGGACTTGTTTCCCAGGAAAAAATTGAAGCAATAAACCAAGCACTAGTGAATGAGTATGAAGTGAGAAGGAAGATGTTGTTGAAACGTCTTGACGTGACAGTTCAGTCTTTTGGTTGGTCCGACAGAGCAAAGGTATGTGGAAACTTGTAATCTTTGCAAATCTTCTTTGAATTTACAGTGCACTGGTGAAACAGTTAAAGTTTTCAAATAATAATATGAAGGTTCTAATATGGTATGATAATGGAAGAGTGGTACGGCAGTTAGAACTGCGACTGGCAGCAAAGTTTCTGGTTTGAATCCCAGTATAATCAGGGTTTTTGCAAATGCTACCCATACATGTATCCGGGTACTGTCACTATGTGCACCACAGATCAGAGTCTTGGATATTATGGTTAGGTTGACTGTAGTCTCTAAACCAGGGGTCGGCAACCTTTCCTATCCACATAGCCATTACGCCCCCCCCCCCCCCCCCCCCCCCCCCCCCCCCCCACCCCCCTCCCCCCCCCCCCCCCCCCCCCCCCAATCAGATAGCATTCGTCGGGAGCTGTAAAAAAACATAAAATGTTATATTCAGTGTCATAATATAATTTCAAACCCTAAAATTGGTGGTGTTACATTTCCTCCCTTCGGTCCCTGTGCTCTTCAGTGTGAGCAGTAGATTGCCTAC
The DNA here is from genome assembly GCA_016785345.1 of Trinectes maculatus. Taxonomy (NCBI): domain Eukaryota; kingdom Metazoa; phylum Chordata; class Actinopteri; order Pleuronectiformes; family Achiridae; genus Trinectes; species Trinectes maculatus. Next base: position 43,101 of record JAFBJQ010001644.1, on the reverse strand, counting down.
CTCTGCTCTAAACGGATTAGTTGACGGTTTCTATATTTTGTCCCTGTGAAAGGCTGGCAACCTGTCCAGGTTGTGCCCAGCCTCCCGAATAATAAGCAGTAGATAATGGATGAATGAATGGATGATATATAATAAAGCATTTATTAATAAAGATTGTCAATGAACGGAAAAGTGACAAAAGAAGAAGAAGAAACACCTTTAATAGTCCCACATGGGAAAATTAATTTTTCTACACATGCAGTACACAACGTACAGTTAGTACAAACATGACATGCACATGCAGAGCAGAAGGCTACACCACGAGGAGTGCCCGGGGAGCGAGTTCAGGTGGTTAAGGACCTTGCTCAAGGGCCCAAGATGGTGGACGGCCGTGGACAAATGGTGGCACCTCTCCCGATTTTCGGCCAATCCGACTCTTTAGCCTCTTCGCCACCACCTCCACAAAAAGCTCTACACTTGTAGAGACATTTAAGAGTGACCAGTCTTTCTGCAAAAATGTTTTTGCATGATACATTGATTTCATCTGAGTGCAGATATTTTAGTTGTTAGCATGAGAGTTTACTGTGGTGAATTGCCTTTTGTCACAGTAGGGGTTGGTATCGCGAGTGTAATGAGCATTTCCTTTAGATTTCTGATATCAACCTTGTACACCCTGTGTTGTGAATAAACCTACGGTATCGCCACAATCCCGAACGCATCTGTGTCCGTGTGCATCTCCTTACCGGCTGCCGCTGCACCCCCCGCCAGCCGGCCGTTTCACATAAGTAAACACAAGGCAGAGTAGCCTAGCTGTGCTGTGGAGGTGCTGGAGAGCCGACAGGCGCGCTGAGAGACAGAGAGAGTGCTCACCAACTAGTTCCCGTGCAAAGTCTGTACGTGTTTACGGGAAAACCGCTTAAGCCGAAACAAGGAAGTTCACGGGAGATGTGTCGTAACCACGAAAGCAACGTATCTCGCGACCGTCGTAACACGAGGATCCCCTGTATTATGCAGTGTATACAAAATGTGTGATACATTGCTTCCACAAACTAAGACTTTTGTTGCATGTCCTATTTACAGACACATGCTGAAAAACTGGCCAAAGTTTACCCACCTTTGCGTTCAGCTCTTTGCACTCCAAGTAAAATTTCTGTCGCCCATCTTCTGGCTGCTCGACAAGACTTCTCTAAAATCCTACGCACAAGCAGTGGCAAGACCAGGGAGAAGACTGCTTGTGCAATTAATAAGGTTGGTTAAACAAAAGGGCCTCACAACACATTTTGTTCAGTGAAACTAATAAACAACTGATCGCCTGTAAACAACAGAAAAAATGGGATCTGATTTGGATATTGAGTGTCCTCTTGAACATCTTAATTTTTATTGTGTTTTTTACTTAGGTTCGAATGGGCCGAGTACCTGACAGGGGAGGCCGACCATGTGAGATTGAGCCTCCTCCACCAGAGATGCCATCTTGGCAGAAGCGTCAGGATGGTCCACAGGGTGGAGGACACTTTGGTGGGGGTGGGCACGGAAGCAGTAGGGGGGGCTATGATCACTACTCCCATGGAGGCCGTGCAGGCTATGACAGAGGACATGGAGAAAGGGTAGGAAGAGGAGGAGGCAGAGGTGGAAAGGAGCAAGGAGGCTGGGGAGATGGAGGAGGTAGAGGTGGTTACAACCAGGGCCACTATCAGGATGCAGGAGGTCATCATGGAGGGGGAGGTAAAGGGGTCTTTGCAGGAGGTGGGAGCTATCAAGGAGGCCTCCAGGACCATGGGTATCATGGAGGAGGTGGCAGTTACCACAACAGTTACCACCAAGATGGAGGGTGGCATCAGGAGAGAGGGGGTGGTCGAGGAAGTCGTCTGGCCAGGGGAAGGGCAGGTCGAGGAAGTGGAGGACAAGGGGGAGGCTGGGGAGGGAGAGGGGGGCAGAATTTAAACCAAGGAGGACAGTTTGAACAGTTCTTCCGACAGGGAGGGCAGCAGTACAACCAAGCTGGCTTTAATCAAGGCAGAAACTATGCTAGTTGAAAACTAGTTGAGGCACTGCAGAAAAGTCCACAAAAAGAATAACTAATCCTCATGCGTGAATGGATTAAAAACTATGCCTTATTGTCATATCTTAAAATTTCAGCATGGTTGAAAGTTGAATGACATGGACACACATCCTGGTACTGTATATACTCAGTGTAGACAGTTGTGAGAGTTATACTTTACTACAGAGGGTAGTTCTGGGCCTTTTTATCCTGGTGTTTTCAAGTTTTCTTTGCTTTCACTGTAATAGTACTATCATCAACAGCTTTGCTATGAATGGTTAGTGGATTAGATTGACTCTGCTGCTCTGATCTCATTGTGCCACAATTGCAGCCTTAGATTGGAGGGGTTTTTTGGAAAGACACAAGGTCCTATGTTTTCTGAGTTAGTGCATCAGCTGTGTATCTGACATAAGAAGTGAACATCATTATTGCATGTAGAGTTTGAAATGCTTCCATTTAAGTTGAATCAAGGACTAAACAGCTTCATCCTTCGAGTCTGTTTCTTTCAATAGATTTGACTTAAAACAGCTTAATTTCATATGTAATACAGAATTATTTTGTTCCGCTAATTTAAAGTTGTATGCATTCAAATTGGACACTGAAAGATGTGCACTGATGTGTAAAAAAGCAGTAAAATCTGTGAAAAAATCTGTCAAATATTGTCAGTTTTTTCTTACAGCAGTCTGATTATCATGTGACTGTAAATAGAGATGTTTAGTCTCAAGAGATCAGTGTAGGGTGCATTAGACCTTCTTCTCTGACGACTGACAGTCCAAGCTGTGAAATAAGTCTGGGTGAAGCGCCAACCACCTGGATTCAGGGCCGGCAGGAGATTGGGTGAAGCACCACCATCTGTCCGCTACTGTCCACCACTTTGGGCCCTTGAGCAACGCCTTACATGGTTGCCTGTTGCTTTGCATGTGTGTGCTGTATGTGAAATCATATACTCATCTATCATATACATCAGAAGGGATAAATGCAGGGATGTGTTGAATGTCCCCTTGTGAGATTAAATAATGTATAATAACAATAAGTATTATTATTATTATGGGTTTGGCTAGAGACCTGTTGGCTTGTTTGTTTAGAAGCACAAATTCCACAAACTAATTTTCCTCTTACATCTTCGCGCGCGCACGTGTGTGTGCGTGTAGCTTTATCGATGGAATGAATGCGACGCTCCTGTGCAGACTTGGCTGTTACGGTGACACCAACACAAGTGTAAGAAGATGAATAAAAAAAACGAACCAGACACAATTTGCTTCGCCGTCTTATCAGACGACTAGCTTATCACAATTAGTAGGGAATGTGTGTGTGTTGACATAAAACATTGCTCTGTTTGACTATAAATGAAAAATACAAGCGAAACTTTATAGGCATCATCTAAGGCTTAGATCAGGGGTGTCAAACTCATTTTGGTCTGGGGGCCGCATACACCCTAATCTGATCATAAGGGGGCCAGACCAGTAAACTTAGTAATTACATAGATTCTATGTAAACTAAAACAGTTTGCCCTTAGCAGACAACATAGGAACTGCATATGTTGAGGAGTTTGACCTCTGATGCTGATTTAACCGAATTGACCACCGCAGGGCTTCGGTCAGAAAGCACAGGAGACATCAAAGGACTCTAATGTTTACTGCAGAACTGTGCCGCCATACGTTCTGGTACAGTACAGTTTCTGAAAGATCACAACAAATAAGGAACCAAATTATCACTGTCTACTGCCTTATGTATGCAGCCAATACAATAACCACTTCACACACAGCAAATAAATACATCTCAGTGTCATCCACTTAGTATTAATGAACGTAGCTCTAACTTTTAATTATGTAGCAGACACATGTAAACCAGTCATAACAAATTTCCTCCAGCTCAGTTAGCTTATAGATGCTAACTCGCGATCATGCTAACGGGTGAAAACGAACGTTTTAACGAGTGTAAATATACTCCAGGAGCAACACATCACTATCAGAAAAGGTAAGTTACACGTACACCTTCATTTGACATCACCATGAACGTACTGTAACCTACATCGTCAGAAACTGCCGTGCCACTGTAAACAACAGCTCGGTCAGTCTACATGAGGCAGGAAAGGGAAGTGCGAAACTGCCTACAAAATAAAAATCTCACTTCAAAACAAAGGCATGGATACAAACTCATTTATGACTTGGAGAATTTTTAACAGCATATCTATTTTTAAAAAAATGTAGTTCATGATTTTTTTATTTTTTGTATTTTTTCATATAGCAGATTTATCCCGCGGGCCGGTCTGGACCCCTGGCGGGCCGGATCCGGCCCGCGGGCCGTACGTCATCTAAGCATCATCTAAGTTTTAGATGATGCTTAGATGACGTGGACCTTTATTTTGAAAGAATTGATCCGGATAGGGATTTGTTTCATTTCCGGCAACACCACCAGTCGCAGTGTATACTGAAACAACACAGAAGTAATTGTACATACTAAACATTTGCTCGGAAACAGAGTAATTAATGTGTTTGTTTTTTCTCGTCTCTTGGCGTGAACGTTTGCCGTCTTGACCACGACAATGTACGGGTCAGATAAACGCACACACCCGCCGCCGTTCGGACACCCGCGAGCCCAGTGCCCTCCTTACATACTTCGAGGCTCCGGTGGTGTGGCTCATCCTGGACACTCACCGACTGCTCCGTTTTCAGCCTCGAGGTCAGAGAGCGACTATCTCCTCAACAGGCCTCCGACAGGTCACTTAAACAGTGTACGGACCCAACATATGAATCCTGCTGGCCTAGCTGCTCAGGTACGTGTTTCACTTATGGGGTAAGCTACCGTAGATATCACAAAACACTGTTAGTAGTGCTTGTTAGTCGCACGAAAAAGTAAACAGCACCACATATTTTTATGAATAATTACTATGAAAATAATTTTGTTGAGAGGTAATGTGTTTGTTGATAATTTGTTGCACTCAGTTGGTGATAACACTCAAAGGTTGTGTTATTGTCCGCCGGCTCCCATACTATCTCCTAGTGATGGGTAGATCTAGGAGACTTGATACTGTGTCGATACTGTGTCACTGAATACTGACACCTGCTGGACCTTAAAAATCCCTACAGGCAACCTAGTTAACAGACTCAACTGACACTGATTTGATGACCGATTATATACAATAATATAATTGAAGTCATTGTATTTTATATTGCATTATTTCATATCTTCATTTAAATTTAGATACAGTCAATAAATAATGTGAACATGTATCATAATGTGAAAATCTAAGCGAACGTGTTGTGAATTTGGATGCTTGTGGACTGGGATTTTTTTTTTTTACAAATTTTTATTCAAAAAAATACGTTTTTCCAACATTTTGAAATTGAGTCTGTTACGCTTTTTTGATACTACTTCTCCAGCTGTAGAAAACACCCGCTCACACGGCACAGATGAGGCTGGAGTGCAGAGAAATTGTAGGGAAAGCCGGAAGAGGTTTGGATAGATGGTCTTTTGGTTGTCCCAGTATCTCACAGGATCCTTGGACCTGGCAATATTGCCCTCTGCCAGGTATCTCTGCACCTCTTGGATGGCATCAGCTGTGGCACTTCTGGTCTGCCTGCCCACTTCAATGTCGAGATGTTGCCAAAGGTTATCTAAAAAACAACAAATTGCCATTTTAGTTCAATATTTCCAAACAACAACAAATAATGCTGAATAACATGCCTGAAGTGGGTGCAGACAGCTGTTGTGAAGATGGTCCCGGCTGGGGCTCACTTGTGTGTCCGATTACAGACGCACAATTCTGATTGCAGTCGACTGATGGCCTCATTGCACTTGAAGGAACTGCGGAACCCAAGTGATTTGAATCTGGGGTCTAGAAGTGTTGTTAAGTTTCAGGGTTGGTCATCCCATCTGTTGCTGCACTTGAGCAAGCTTCTCCTTGGCCGTAGTGCTTGATCTGAAGTATGTGACAATGTGTCTACCTTTGTGTCCGATGGATGTAAGTGTGGGGATCTGATTACATGATTTTCTAACTAAAAAATTGAGACTATGTGCAAGGCAAATTGAGTGCCGTCTAGTGGATGCAATCATGTTTGGTGCTGCGTCAGTCACAAGACACTTTACTTTATTGGTTATGATATATCATAACCAATAAAGTATCTACTACTTTAGATAATTTGCACACAAACCTTTCTGTTTGGCAAAACATATGAGGGCTGAAGGACCTGAACCAGTTCCCTGAGCCCTTCACTCTCCACAATGCTGAGGGGCTGGCAGTCCTTCAGGATGAAATTCAGCAGAGCCTCATCCAGCATCTGCTCCCTGGAAGCTTGATGGTTAAAAATTAGGTAAAGAATAAATTTATAGGAATTAATTATCAATAAAGCAACTAAGAGTGACGAATTTGAATTGAGATAGATCAAGTGGAAATTGGAAATTGACCGCAAAAGATCAGAGATTCTTTTGGCAGATGCATCCCATTGACAGATACGCTTCCTTATTAACACAGGTTGGCGTGTCAGTGTCAGTTCGAAACAGTTCCTGTATCGGTCACGTGACTTTCTTAAAGCGATACGCGCACTGACACACGGGGTTTGCTCTATGAGCTCGACGCATGCGCCGACGCATGCGTATCTCCCCTGTCTTGCTAAAGGTTATGTAAACAGTGTTTTATTTTATTTTAACTACGAATCAGATTATAATCGTCATATCGTTACTTTCGATGCGTCCTCGTTTGGATTCATGGCCTGTATCTATGAGTGATCAAAAATCAAATGGATGTTGTATTACTCCTTATTGTTACATTGTTTTCTGCAAATTAGGATGTGTTAGAGGTATAGTGGTAAAATAATGGAGAAAGTCAGAGAAACATGAACATCACACTTTATATTAAAAGTGTGAATTCTATTAAAAGCTGAGAAACAGATGTCCTTGACCGTCTGGATGATTTCTGGTTGGTAATATATTCACATGGTATTACTTTACTTACACATTTATAAAACTCAACCATACTTGCGTAGTAAGCTCACCATCACAACAAACAGTTTTAGAGTAAATTCATTCTGTTTTCACGCAATGCTATCTAAATGTCTGGTTGCAAATTTAGTTTTGTTGAGCACTGGCTGTTTATTTGAACTTTAGCAAGAAAAGCTGAATGACATGTGTTGGTGTCATTTGCCAGCCAGAAACCCTTCTCTAAAATATTTTGGTCTACATTTTTAGTGTTTGAATTCCGGTAATTTCTTGCTAACAGTTACACACACACACACACACACACGCACACACACACACACACACACACACACACACACACACACACACACACACACATATATATATAATGTGATCTATGGTTAAAAATGTGGCTTTTATTGTATCACAGTGCATTGAGCATGGTAATTTTATTGTTCTGAAAAAAACAAGTTGATCAAATTATTATGTTTATTTTGGAGCCACTTACCACATAAATGTATACTTGCATGATCTCAACTGTTGCTGAGGTAACCACAGACTATTTACTGTATATGGTAGCTTTTGTTAAAAAACATGTTAAATATCTTGTATATCCTGTTAAGTTGTTATTTAAACTATATGTACAGTTTGAGTGGGTAATTTAAAGTGTCCCTTTAAATTTACAATATGCTTTAATAGTTCTGCCTTGTACAGCGCGATAACATAAATTTTGAATACTCACAGCCCCATTGCAGCAGTTTCTCCATAGACCGTAGTACTGTGATTGCTTTGGGAGGCAGCCAACAGATCATCCCTCATGCAGAGCCATCACACTTTCAGGTCTCACCGTGGAATTCCACTCCTGTGCAACACCATCTTTCAGACAACAGGTATTTTACTTATGATTTTTTCACATGGGCATAATCTGGAACAATTGCTGTAATCTACTTTTTGTTTTTGCTTGAGTGACCGAGCTGGAGAGGAGTTCTTGAGATGCATTGCTGCCAACAAGCCTTTCCCAGACTATTTGAAAGGGGACATGGTATACAACCTTGTTGATGCTTTTAAGTCGGCAAATGCCCTGAAAGCTGCAATAAAATCGAACCCTGACATCCAGAAGCATGTGACCAGAAGCAGAAGCCGAAGTTATGGCAGAAACCGTGAAAAATCTAGAGCCAAGAGCCGTCCACGAAGCAGAAGTCGAGGAAGCAGAGGAAGGAGCAAAAGTCGCATTTGTGGCAAGAGTCGAGCAAATAGCAGGGCAAGAAGCAAAAGCAGGGCTCGGAGCAGAAACAATAGGAAAAGTCATTTACGAAGCAAGAGTCTGGTGAGGAGGTCGAAGTCACGAAGTAGCAGTTTTGAGAAGAGCTGTGCTAAAGATAAAAAGAGAAAGATAGGCCCCAGTAGCAGCAGCAGTGTTAGCAACAGTAACGATCTGAGAGGAAAAAGTCTGCTAGATGGTTTGAAGCTGGTCATGAACAGTAAAGAGCTGGAAGAGCGGTTGCCCTCCCTCAAAGATGCCATCCTCACTATTAAGGTAAAGTTAATTATTCACTCTACCAAATGATTTGGTTCAGCATAGCACAGGTCTCCAAAAAAAGTGTATTTTTTATATATTTGTTTATTTGTGTCGACCAATGTCCACCAAAATGCCTGTGGCTGCTGCTTTCAGTGAGTAGTGTGACAATGATAAACCTCAAATTTAAGGAATCCGTCATTAAGTACAGGAGAGCCACAAAACACTTAAGTTAAAAAAGGCATTTAATTTTAAAAAACATTACTACATCCAGACCCATACAATATAAAGGGGGTCCTCGTGTTACGACGGAGATCCGTTCCTGAGTGTCGTAACCGAATTTTGACGTTAGTTGGAACATACATTCATATGTATGTATTTGTATGTAGATAATAAGTTGTGCCACCAGATGTCGCTATAACACTGGCCTCTATCATGACCCTCGAGCCAAACTGTTTTAAGTGGGAGCCAACAACACAAATGCCTCCAAAAAGGCAACAAACACTTACAATAAACAACACCAGTCATAATCTATCTCGCTCTCCCTCTCTCACTCTCTCTGCGCTCCCACACACACATACGCTTATTCAATTCACAGGAATTGAATAAAGACTTTGCATTTGGTTGAATTGTCAGTGCCATCCTTTCTTCCGCAAGTCTGATGACAACAACACTAATAATAATATTATTAATGAAACACCCCCAAAAGAGGGGGTTGTCACTCTTGCCTGCATTCAAAATTTGAGAGCCCTGTGTATGATATTGTTGCACTCTTTTTCTGTACAGGCTTCTGATGAAAGCAAAAAGGAGCAATGTGTGCCAGATGAGCAAAGACATGAGAAACATAATAGTGAGGGGAATTCAGAATCACTGGAAAATGACAGTATGCTTCTTCCCCATGAAAGAGTGGGCAGTGACTTTTCTTGGCTCCAATCACAAAGTCAAGAGGTCTCCATAGGTCAGAAAGGTGATGGGCATGAAGACGAGGAGTCATTTTTGTATGGGGATGAAGCCAATGGAGGAAAACAAGATAATTCCTCTACCATCCTTTTCCCTGAATTTTCCAAGAGCCAAGAACTGCGCCAAGAATTGGATGTGTCTGCTGTTAGCAGTCAACAGTATCTCCAAAACAAATCCTTATTGACTAGATTTGGGGATGTACTTGTTTCGGAGCAACCCCTTCCAATGTGTTCCTCTCTTTCTCTGGACATCAGTGAGTATGAGAAAATCACGAATATCATAAAAGGCCAGGGCATGGCAGATGTTAGCAAGATCATGGTTAACGTGCCAGGGCAGAAGAGTGAGAAGCCGCTGTCTCCTGCTTCACATGGTTCAGACCCTGCAGCAGTAATCTTGGCGATGCCAGCATTGAAAAACCCTAATGTACAGCAAGCTCTGGAATCTTTACAATCGCTGATCAAAGGTAAGAATGGTTCAGAGTAATTATACACTGTTCAGCATTAGTGTATTATGTTTTATATTTACTAACCTTAAACACACATTGTGAGCTAGTTGGCTTTTTGTTATACCAAAACTAAACACAACAATGCTAAGGTGAACCTAGTGGAAAAGCGTCTTTGTTTTTTCCTTAATCTGTTATGCTTTCACAGTATACCATGGTATGATTAAAAAGCGCTGGTTATAATATTGTGTGCATTTGCTTATTACTCGCGATGTGGCAAGCATATAAACAATTTCCATAATCCAAAAAACTTGTAGAAGCCATTCCTCTCTGCTGATCAGAGTATGTGTGTTTGACTTCAAAAGAGCTATGTTGTCTGACTCTAATAATAATAATAATACACGTGAATGATTGATCGTTTAACTAGCTTGTCCAAGAAATGTGAGTTAATTGAAAATGCTTTATTATTCTGTAATTCTTTGGTCAGTTTGAATGTGAAACAGATATTAAATTACATTGTATGTAGCATTTCCAAGGATATATAAAGCTATAAATTTCACTTGGTGAAACTAGACGCAATCACCCCTGTACTTGTAGGTAACGAGCCACCATTCTCAAATATGGCATACAATTCAAAAGTAGCAATCTGCGTTATGGTAAATGCCATTGTTTTTATATAGTTTGTTTATTTGCGTTTATTGGCAATTTGTATTAGACTTTATGATGTTAGATATTTTTCTCAAGTTATCAAGGAAAAGATTTTTGGACTGCGGTGTACCCAGTCCATTACAAAGGTTATTTTCTTTTGGGGGGGGGGGGGTAAATGGTTTGGGTGAACAACACTTGATTCAATTATTCTTTCTTCCTTTAGCAACAAAGGAGAAGCGTGAAAAATGTGATGGCTCTGGCACATCACAGACCTCTGATAAACTAAAGGTACAGAATTGCCAGGCTGAATACTCAAAGTATGGAAGATGAACATTTACAGCTGTTTTTGAAACTGCATATTTTGTTTTTCAGGCAAGTGACAATGAAGAAAGACAGAGAGAGAAACAAGCCAAAATAAGTAAAATAGAATTCTTGATGAAAGAACTGGATGGGTTGATGAAACAGGATGGTAATACAGCTTTTCTACTAGTTTTTGGTTTTTGTTAATTCTCGAAAACGTCACTGATTTCTTGTTTGTCTGCAGGACTGAGTTTTCTGACACCAGTGATAGGTTTTTACTGCCAGAAATGCGAGGAGTTTATTGGAGACTTAAGTTCTGCTGAAAGCCACGCTGCCATGCACCAACATAATAGCTACAGCATTGTAAGTACCTCACTACCTCCTGTGATATTAGTGATATTTTATAAGGATCGCCCGGGGAGCAAATCTGGGAGGTTAAAGGCCTTGCTCACGGGCCCAAGGTGGTGGACAGCAGCCAATCCGGGTTGTAAACTGGCAACCTCATGTTCCTATGTTTGATGGTAGCCCGGTAGTCTGGTAGTCTGAGATGCTGGCACATCACCCAAATCTTCGGCTGGGTTGGGATTCGAACCGGCGACCTCTGGGCCCAAAACCTCTTTGTCCCAAGCCCAATGGCCTGTAGCTGCTGAGGTCCTTGGGGTGTGGTGTCTTGGGCATTGGTACCACGCACAATGTTTTTCACAGCTGTGGTACTCTCCCCATCTTCAGACTCATGTAGAAGAGCAGTCAGTTTATTCATTAAACTACTAAATATGGACAAAACTTGTGCTAAAAATCAGAATGTGCAGTTTAAATGTTGGAGTGAGTCCACTCCAACAATTCATAACACATTGTGTTATGAATTGTGAGGCTTGGTATTTTTACACTTCACTGTGTTTCATATATATTGCCACAATATCCTTACTGAAATAATATGAGAATATGGACTTGCTTCGCTTTTCTTTCTGTCTCTTTCTGAAAGAGAGAGTGCCTCTCTCTCTTTCATCTCTCTCCTGCACAGTGCAGCAATCATGTGTAAAATGCTGTGAGAAGTGAGAGGATATGCTTTCACAGGACAATGTGGAGACACAATCTAATGCCTGCTGTGAATGGAACATTTACTGTTTTATTTAAATGGAGACAGACTTGCTAAATGCAATCATTCAACTTGAATCTGGCCTTGATATTTACTGTACACATTGGTTATTCAGTAGATAAAAATCTGCCACCAAAATCTGTACCCCACTGCTTTGGTACTATATTATTTCTTTCTCGCATTTTATACTTCTCATGACTACTAAGTCTTTAGATGACCACAGACCTTCTGTGTTCTGATCTTGAAGTTTTTCTCCTTTAGCAGAAAGTGCCAATGAACAAAGATGCTGGACAGAGTGCTGAAGATTGCAAAGGGCACTCTCACTCTTTAAGCACCAGCAGCAGTAACCAACAGCCACACCCCTCTGTCAGGAGAGATCAGTGGGACTGCAGCTGCCATAGTAGTTCAGGAGACCACAGATACAAAAACCATCATCAGGACTGGAGGAATGAGAGTGACATCAGAAATCACAAGGAGATACAGGAAAACATCTCACTGAGAGAGGAGATGAGCAGGGAGAGGATGCTTATAACAGTGTCCCGTGCACTAAGCCCTCCTCATTATGTTGGTGTCAAAGAGGAGTTGAACAAGGAGCAAAACATCAGCGGCTATAGCAAAGTCAAAGTGGAAAACGCAAACAAGAAGGTCAGCAGAAACAATGAATGCAGTGATAGCAGTGACAACAACAAAGGAAAAACACCTAAAAAAATTAAGAAGGAGGAGGAGAAGAGGAAAAAGAAGAAGAAAAAGAAGAGGGGGGAGTAAGATTTAGCTGTATTAAATTCTTTTAAAATCCTTATCAGACAGCTTCCTGAGATGATGTCATGGTCTGTTTTTATTGTTACACTCCTTTTTCTTCCCAGGGTTTCTTTGTTTTGAGATCAAGAGATGGAGGTAAGCTGTCAGACAAACATTTTCATGGAGCAGTCTCACAGGAGCAGTCTCATATGTATATAGAGATGTGCAAAAACACATCTTAAAGGGAAGATTAATGTTAATTTCATACTTGTAAATTTAGAATAGCAGTGGGTAATGGGCAAGTGAGAATGTCTTTGAGTTGTTGGAGCTGTTGTTTTTCACTCCACTATTTTGTACTGTTTTTGCTACCTGGGATCAAACATGTTCTAGTCAAACTGATTGAGACACAAAGTTAAAGTTGATATAAATTTTCATATCTGGCATTTTCAAAAAATTTTTATTTCCTGGTTGTCAAAATGCTTCATTAACAGTCTGCCTGCAGATTTATACATGGAAATAAACATTAATGGAAGGTTTCCTCAAATACCATGTCATATACTAATTTAAAGTTTGATAAAGGAGTGTTGTCAGGGCATTTAGTTTTCTCAAAACTTCATTGAAGGGTAAACAGCATTGTCATGTCATATGTGTCTATTTGAATTGAGGTCCCCTTTCTTCAGTTTTGTTTGCATTTATATAAAATACAGTGTCAGTGTCTCATTAAGCCACAACTGTGGCTTCCAGAAACCAATATTTTTCCAAACTGTATGAGAGAAGGGAGAACTGGCTGTGGTGCAGTCTGTCTGAAACTACTGTCATTTCTCCTGAGCCCTCAGTAAAGCTGACCTTCAACCTGACAGCCGGGCTCTGTGTGTCTCTCTGCGTGTAGGCATCATCGCACATCTGTCACCTCATCATTTCTACAACAAACCTAAACATGATAGAAGAATAGTCAAACGTGTAAAGCAGTGTTTTTCAACCTTGTTTGAGCCACGGCACATTTTTTACATTAAACAAAATCCCGTGGCACACCAGCAATCAAAAAAGTTAGAAAATGTTACAAAAAGTTTCCAAGACAACACTTTCAATGTCTGCAGACATGTCATCAATACATATGCCAACATACAGCCCTACAGCTGTAACACAGGCACAAATAATCATTTGCACTGACTAAATATTTTTTGAACAATTAAGTGAAATTGGTGACATTTTCCCATGGCACACCTGACGATCTCTAGTGGCAAACTGGTGTGCCACAGCACAGTGGTTAAAAATCACTGGTGTAGAGGAGAAAATTCTGTTCTGATGTGACATGTCAAATTTTTATCATTAAATGCAGCATTACGTTTTCATACAGACCTCAGGCTTACAGGTTTTCATACTGCCAAGTTTGTACACGGGTCACATGTATCCTCTAAAGAGTTTCTATCCACTTATGGTATTGGATGTATGGATATTCCATTACTGTGCTTGTAGGAAATGTCTGCCAACATAGCACTCAATCCAGGGAGCAGACATACCACTTTACATTCTGAGCTGAGTGATCCTGTCTCCAGGAGCCCCTGGATTTGAATAGTCCAAGAAAACATTGACTCGTGAGTCAACACAGGACCAGAGACATGGTAAGCTGATAGGCAGAATACCTGAGTTTAATGGATGTAATATTAGACAGATCTCTTGCTTACGTGTTAATATCCAGAGCAAGATGTAATAATATTTATCCTTGAACTTTTACTTTTATGTTGTTTCTTTGATTACACATTGAATGTCTTACACCATCCAGGCCATCTACTGAAATAAGACCTCAAACACAGAATAGTACTTATTTATACAATATTTATTGTGTTAATGGGAGAAGGACATGTATATTGACATCCAATAAGCTGCAGATCTTTAATACCGGGTCACCATAATAAAGTAAAGACAAGCTTGGCTCTTGTCTGGTTCCTCTGTCCAATGCGCACAATCTATCATATCTGACAAAGTCAGTGAATCCAGAATCACTCTGAACTATTTGGGAGGTCCTCGTGTTGTGCTGTTCATTGCTGTACATTACTGTGTATTTAGTAAAGCAGTGCCCTGTGTGATTTGTCTCCATCTGGTGGGCAAATATGGATACAATGCTTGGAATGTCGTAAAGAAATGAATGAATTAAAGAAAAACCCAGCTGTGGCCTATAACAAGGGTTTAAAAATATGTATAAATTTTACTTAAGAAGCAGACGTTGTTCCTCACAACAGAGCTTAACATGTCTGTACTGAAATATCTTAACAGGGATGTGGTTATACAAAAGAAAACAGTTGATGATATAGGCTTAGCTGCATTCCCATCATAGCAAGTCACAACCTGCCCCTGCTAGTTGTTTCACAGAGGAGAAAGTCTTTTCTGCTGTGTAGAGTCTGTGCACCTTGAGTTTTTACTCACCATTCATTCCCTGTTTTGTTTTTTCCTCACAGTCTACACACTCAATTTCATTCAACACCCCATAAGGAACAGAAAACCAAAAGCATGTTTCAATCTGACAAGACCTACTGCTAACAAGTTGTCAACTTGTCACTGCAGAAATGAAACAAAAAAGAACCAGGGAAAAACCTCTCACTGTGTAAACAGACTTATATATCCAACAAGGTGTTATACAACATAGCTTTGTGTTTGTGTCATTTCCTCATTCACGGCCCTCTGACTGCACTGATGGTCGCTGCCGCCCACCTAACTGTCATTGTTTCAGCTTGACTGGTGAGATATTTACCTGCTTGTGTGAGTTCAGTTGTTTTGGCACTGGGGTAGAGGACACACCTCTGTCCTGAAGTCCTGAAGGAAACATCAGGCTACTTTATTTCTGATCTTATTCAAAAGCAATGAGGGCTACTCAATGAAAGCTGTGTCCCTCCCCCATGCTTTCTGTTTTCAAGGTGGACTTGTTGCTTGTGTAGACAAATGTCATTGCACTTCTAGACAAGAGCCACACCTAAAGTCAGTAAGGCAAGACAATGAACTGGTAGTTAAACAGACGCGGCGTGGTTTAAGAGAGGTTAAAGTGTAGGGTGTGGTCAGGAGCAGATCAACAGATTAAGACCAGGGAGGCCTTGTCCTCAGGCAGCCCTCACCTTCCCATGGATTAGTGGGGGGGCACAGAAGAATCCTTCGTGTTTGTGCAACAGCGCTGTTTTCTTTGTTATATATTTGATTGTGTTGTAACAACCACAGCTGATTGTTCAGGAGATGTTTTCTCAAAACACATGTTGGTTTCAACAACAGGTAGTTGCATATACAGTATTCGCATATACATATTCTCAGCCCAAGACACAATAAACAAATATACATGATAGCTATAGCAATATAAGAACATTCTGTTGGTGTTCCACATTTTTGTTTTTGGTTCCGATGTTAAGCAGCTGTCGAATTATCTGCATATTTAATTGTTCAAGCAAATTCAGCTGATAATACTAGGAAGACCTCTTCTGAAAAGTGCATGTTCTCATAGTGACGTACCACATGGCCTGTGTGGGAAAAGGCACGAACGATGCTCATGCTTGACCTCTCCTTTCTTAAGGCCACCCCCGCAGCAGCTGCGTTAGCCTATCCTCTCAACTGAGTCATGTGACTTTTGGCTTCATCTACTGGAAAAAACTGATGCAGTTAGTGGGACTGGATGGTTTCTTTTTATGTAGTTTCAACAGTCTATTGCTTTCTCTGTGAACAGGATTTAAGATGACGAACAGAGGAACCAATGACCCAGCACCAGTTACCAAGCTACCAAATTTGTAATGTTTTTAATAAATAAACTGGTTTTGTATAAAATAAATGTTATGCAGCGATATCAAGAGTTTTCTTTCAAGAAAAGGAGGAGTAGGATGTGACAAAGTCAGTTTCAGTCTGAGTTGTGACAATCACAGCGTGACTGACAGACTCATCGCAGCATGACTCACAGAGGCTTAGGGGCATGACACACAAACACAGGAAAACAGGAAGTTGCAGAGAGAGACAGTATCAGACGAGCAAATCATGTGACTATCACTCCCCCATTCACCGATTTGAACTGATTACAAATTTATTCCTCTTTTCACTGTCAGTCCAGTTTCTTTGTTCAAAGAACTATAGTACAGCGGCTGTTTCTTTAACATCACCATTCTCAAAACGGCACAAAATAGTAGCATGTCAAAACGGCTGAATGAAGCATATTTTATATACATACAGTAGCCTAGAGCATTTGGTGTACTAGCTGACAGACATGCAGACAGATAGACAGGCAGGCAGGTAGGCAGGCAGACAGAGGCTATGAGGCTATATAAAAGGTTATGTACTATACATGCCATACTGCCAGAATGTTTATCAAGTGCATCATTATCGTTCAGTGTATAAGCATGGAAATTGCATTTTGATGCATGTTTACAGAATTGTCTTTACGTGATGTAGACTGCGTGGAATTTTATTGGTACAATGCCACTAACATAGTT
This sequence comes from Trinectes maculatus, assembly GCA_016785345.1. Taxonomy (NCBI): domain Eukaryota; kingdom Metazoa; phylum Chordata; class Actinopteri; order Pleuronectiformes; family Achiridae; genus Trinectes; species Trinectes maculatus. The sequence continues at coordinate 26,010 of JAFBJQ010001644.1, read as the reverse complement.
TTATTAATCATGGTTACAGTCACCCACACACACACACAGACACACACACAGACACACACACAGACACACACACACACACACACACACACACACCATCACCAGCCCGGTACATCCTCCCCTTATCTGCATTATTAATCATTAATGTAATACTTAGGGTGAAACCACAGCACAGCATTCATTCCAAGTACAGGCAGGACTGGACTTATCCCTTACACAAACACAGTGAAACACAGTCACACCATAATAAACAGTGGTAACTACAGTGAATTCAAGTACTAAAGTTAAAGTTAAAGTTGTTTGTATTGGTCATTTCATTGTGACTGCATTTACAGTATGTGACTGGGAGGCTCCCATTAGAAAGTAAAAAGGCATTGCCGCCATTAAGATCTAAGTGGAACTGAAAGCTTCTGAATGGCCTGGTTATGGACTTTAAGAGGAAGTCCAGCATTACAGGATGATGGAAGTGCTTTTATGCTGTTCTCAGCTGCAGACAGATGCACTGGTCAACAACACTGGACTCCTGTACAGACCCACCAGTGAGGACAGGAACAATAAGCTCACACTATACTTTACCCTCACTGTGAGGTGGTTCCAGTAAATCAGCTTCACTGTGTAGGAAGTGAGAGATAATCATGCAGATATCGTCAAGACAAGAGAGGAACTACATTGTGTGACAGACTGAGAACAAAACCTGACACTACACCTGCATGTACCCCTGCAACAGTTTGTAAAGCTTGATCACAACCAAAAGGCTGTAGACAGACTGGTTAATAATAAACCCAAGATGTGCACTTTCAGATACAGTCGAGTGAATTGATTGGTCTGACTGATCTGTCAAATATTTGCATGAGAATTGCTTTTTCGTGGTGGAGCAGAAATGTGTGTCTTATGATTGTTTCAGATGCATTTTAAAAACATAACAAAACATGCATTTTGTTTAAATAAACTATCGATGGGGTCATCAGAAATCTACATAAGTCCAATTTCTGTCTTGTTCATGAATCAATTATCTTCGTATTCTTGCAGAATATAATTATCACTATCACTGTATAGAGCTGGATTGCAAAAGTACACAATAGCTCAGTATCATGTTACAATAAAAGAACATAACATATGTTCAACATATGTGGACTTACTAAGTATTTTATCTAAGTACAAGAGACTGACTGAGACAGGCGAGATAGAGAGGGCGTGGGCCTATTGTGTTAGATGTTTGAGCCCAGTCTCTTATTCACTGCCACCAAGCAAGCTTCTACAGAGAAAGGACACTGACTCGAAGGCAGGGTTAAGTACCATAGCTTGTACAATGGATTGCGTCTCTACTGTGAGGGTAAGAATGAGATAAGAATGAGAATATAGGGTGTATTATGTGAATACATGGGGGGTGGTTGTTGTCAGCAATTTCATATAATCGCATATTTGCATCATAGATTGTGCTCTCAAATGAAGGTGTGTGTCCCAAAGGTTGTGTTTAGTTTTGTTGTGATGCTGAGCGTGTGCCAGAGTAAGAAACAACATGACTACACCTTGTTGTGTTGTGTTAAAGCCATCAATTTGTATATTTGTCCACTACTGATACTACAACATATTTATTTTTAATGATGGTGCTCAACCAAAATCAGTAACGCACATCATCCCAAGGAGACGTGAGACATCTGCAAACAATGTCATGATAATTCATTCAGTAGTTACTGAGATCATCAAAGTCAAGTGATCATTTCTCATTTCCATGTCGGCTTGCCTGCTATTGAATCTTCTCTTGCTTTCTCTCGCCCCTCTACTTTCCCTACTAATTAACCAGGTTTAAGGTCATATGGATTGTGGGAGCTTGTTATACATTCCAGCATGATAATGGAAGCACACCATGCTTGTTTGTGTGCGACAGAATATTTCACAATCATAGACTGCACAATAGATAAGAGTCAGAGTCAAAATAAACTTGTCTCATATCAGACGCACAGCCAAGGTCAGTGTGTTGGACAGTTTGCTCAAGTTGAACAAGGATGGTTGAAAGATGATTGCAGTTCAATTTCTCCAGAGGTTTTTGTCGGATGTCACCTCAAGCTCATTTTGATTCAAGATAGAATCACCTTCAAAAACATCAGTTACCAATGATTTGATTGCAAACAAAAAAGCAAATTTGTTCACTGTGAAGCTGAGAGAGAAACACATTAGGGATTATGGTAAGAATATTTCAATCTTAAACAAAATTCACCAGGATCAGTTTCTGATCAGTGTACGGCAACAATAAGTTTCCATAGGTCTGAAAGTGTATTCCAGTAGCAACCTAGTGCAGCTCTGGTAAATCTCATACCCAAGAGAGTTTAGGCAATGCTAAATAGTAATGATGGTCACACAAAATATTAAAACCTTGGGCACAATTTGGACATGTTTACTGTGGGTTGTACTGTACTCACTTTTGTTGCCAGCTATTTTGACATTAATGGCTGCCGCATCACTCGCCACACAAATCCGGGTCACTTGTGTCACATGGGTCATCACAGGTCTGGTCTGTGACACTGTTCTGTTTTTGTCTCTACAGGAAGTCTCAGTGAACCACATGCTCTTGTCAATAACTTGGACTTGGCAAATGGACTTGTCTATTATCATTAACATTTGTACAGGTTGTAAGGACAATAACGACTTTGCGCAACTCTTCAGTTTCATGTCTGTCTCTGAGCCTGTGTGAAGGACACTGATTGTGAAATGTAAAGTGAGAATGCAAAACTATGTGTGACAAGAAACAACACATACATGTTTGATTACACCATAGATTAGGAAGTGAATCACTCACTAACCATGTAATCTGACACTGTTTAATAGCTTCCCCCAACTCTCTCCATCAATACATAATACATCCTCAGTCCCCCCCCCCACTCCCCCTCTACCATGTGCATGCTTTTCAGCGGCTAAAGTGGTGGCTACTGTAAACTGACCACCCTTTTTTCTGCCCCCACATGCTTCTCTCATTATCTGGAAAGGATTGATGAGTAATGGGGGGACAGAGCAAATAACGTTACTTAACTGGTTTGTGAAAAGTCCCTCATCTGTCATGCGTATTCACAAGTTGAAAGATGTTGATGAGTATTATAACATATCTGATGCCACTCTTTCCACTATTTCACAGTTCTTCATTCTTGCTTTTTTCTTTCCTAAAGTAATGTCTTGTGGTCTGACAAATGACGTATCACTTCACAGCAGTTACTGTATACTTTATGCAAATATGAGGTATACAGTTCATTGTTGACAGTTAGGTACAGAACTATTTGGCAATATTAGAAATTTCAATGGAGTCTGAATAATTATTAGAAGTGATATCTGTTGTATAAGCTTGTGTACTTAGTAAATACTACTAAGCAATTTCCCTTGTGGGACTAATAAAGAAAATCTATCTGTCAGCACATTAAGTTTTTCATAAAAGCAGAATGAATATTTATTTAATATTGCATATTACCCTTATTACCAAGCTTAAGTTGAAATTGCAAAAATGAGAATTATAATAACAGACTCAGTAAATATCACTGCAAGATAGTAAAATGCAATGCAAATTATAACAGACGCTCAAAGTAGGTGGTCTGTTGACCATCCCACTTGTAGCAGTAATGTTTATTCAGGCCAAATTTTATTTTATTTATGCTTTATTCTTTTCAGCATCTCACATTACTATGACTATTGAGCAATCCCTGGCAAAGAGATTGACATGATACTCTTCTGTTTAGGTAACATGTATCGTGTATCACGTAGATATGCCGCCTAAATGTTTAGTTTAGTTTAGTTTTTAATATTTAATGTTTCAGTTAAATGTTTTTAAAAAAACTGTCTTGCTCTGTAGGCCCAATCTTGTTTCTTCTTCCTTTTTAAGAGGCAAGTGACTGCTCAGTAGCTTTTATTTTTTTAAGATTTATATTGAAATTGTATATACTATATACGATTTTAATATAAATGCTATATGCTATACACTATATAGCATGTACAAGCACATACAGATATTTCAAATAACAAACATGGCTGAATTAAAATGTACTTCAGCATCTTTGGTACTTTATGAGGGACATAAAAGGAACTTAAATCAAAGGTCTTTGATAAGGATCATATAAACGCTGCAAAAATAATGGTATTAAAACTGAGAATACGCATGTACAATTTTTAGTAGTCAAAATAAATTAATTATATAATAAACAATAAATAATTTAAAATAAAAATTTAAAAAATGCAAGTGGAGTACAATGTGTGTTTATCTTACTGAATAATATTCTTTCTCATTCATGAAAGAATACAGTTTTGGTCTTTAGGTGATTTCATAGGTTTTAAGGATTTCTTATATATTTCAAATTAGTTTTTAGAGAAAGCAAAATGGGGGGATATTTTTGCATTCTGTTTCTGTGTATGAAGAATCTTGTGACTTCTCAATATAAGGTGGCTGTGTACAGCATAAGGTGGTTGTGACATCACCACAACATCAAAGGAAAGTGGCTGTGATGTCAAACATTAAGGCCACATTAAAAGGAACGTTTCACGTCTTCAAAGGAAAACTACATACAATTATTAGAAGTTTCAATATGACTCTTATACTGAGGATAAAGAAAATCGTGTAGGAATACAGTATTTCAAATAATTTCAAAATTAAAAGCAGGTATATGTGATTTAAGATAGCAAGAAAGCAAAAAGACACCCGCAGCAGTTAACACTGCTACATATGAAACTGACTGCTACTGTCACTGCTTATGTTACTCTAGGTAAGTAAACTTAGATTTGGTGTCTTATTTGAGTAGAGAATTTATTAAGTGTTGTTAAAATTTTTGCAAAGTGAAAAATAGCAAACATGAGCAAAGACTTGATAGCCCCTAAAATGTATTTCCTGCAACAAGCTAATGAGTTTTGAATTTGAAAATGAGCTTTGAATGTGAAAATGACAATCTGAATATACACGTTTGATCTTGTTTTGATTTGTTTGATCACATGCTTATTTGGGGATGACTGACAAGTTCAACCTGGTTTTCAGGTCCTGTGAAGGGCCGACCCTAGAGGGTTAAATCCTCCTAGGAAATCCAGAGAGTTGGCTGTCAGTTTTACCTACTAGCAGATAATAAATGTATTTTATTTGAACTCAAATGCTTTTAAAAAAAATATACATACTTAGATTTAAGTAAAGTTGTAATGTTTTTGCATGTGTGTGTTTGTGTGTGTGTGTGCGTGTGTGTGTGTATGTGTGTGTGTGTGTAAATTGCATATATCTTATTATCAGTATTTGTATATTCTGGCTAGTCCCCCTGTCAGCTGATGTCCACACCGTCCGGGAAGACAAACATCTGAGCTGAGGTCGGTTTCACACTATACACATAACTTATGCTTTTTGGTGGTTTCTGTCCAAACATATTAACAAGAGACAGAGAGGGAGGGAGCGAGAGAGAGAGGGGGAGGGGGTAGAGAGAGACAGATAGAGAGAGAGAGTATTGTACTTTGCTTTGTTATTGTCAGTATGAGGAAATGAGACAGAAAGTTATAGCATACAACAGCTTGCTGCGTGTTGATAAGAATTGTATTGTGTATGCGGATACAGGAAGTAACAAAACCACTGGTATCTGTCCCCGTAGTTGTGTTCAGCCAGTGTGACCATATCAGGAACCCGGAAGCGGCGCACCTGTGAACTTACGTCATACGCTGAAAGTACCTGCAGCGACACGTTCAACTGATCCTGTTCAGTTACTGAAACTACCTTCAGGACAAAGGAGACGACGACGCCGACCTCTGTTTGTGGATTTATTTCCATCTCCTGCTGTTGGTTCTTTCGGAGCGATATTTCTAAGAGGATTGAAACAGATGGGGACCGCTCGCCTCGCCGTTGTTGGCTGTTTATTCGTCGTGTTTCAGGTAAGCCTTCCTGCTGACCTCCACCATCATCTCTACTGGGACTATTTGATGGAAACAGTCGTTTCTTCTAAAAACCCGTGGATAGTTGGGCATTTTTTGACTACTTTACCTCGACACTGCTGTCGTTTATATCTTATTTAATTGGACGGAGATACATGGAAGTGGTCTAATGATAATTTGACAAGTGCTTTAGTGAACATATGGGTTTATTTATTTATTTATTATCAAAAAGGACCCATTAACAATGTGGATATAAACTTCTAAGTTTGAGTCGCAATGAGCTTAAGTGCGTGGCCTCGCCCTTCTTCCACTGCTGTCGTCATCGGCAGGTTCAGTTCAATCAAACACGTTTTGCACACACCCAAACACACACTGCACTGCGCTGCGCAAAAAGTTTCTTCTCGTTGAATCATTATTCATCACTTCCGCCCAGTTTTCATTCTTAATAAATGGCAGGGCCAGAGATGAGTAACAGCGTTCATAATCCATTTTCCTGAATTAAAGGAAATTATAAATACAATTTTACAGTATTTGTGCAGCACATAATTACAAATTAATTGTCTTTCTCAAGCTGACTGAAGGTAATTCCTGCACATGTTTGACATTTCAGATATTAAAACTGATAAATTAACATAAAATGTTGCATGTGTTTATGTAATTAATTTGTTTATTTTGACCCTTATCAGTATAATTTACCGCTCACAAGAATTACAGCACCCACCACAAATGAAATTCCAAGAACTGATTTCCATGCACCTCAATTATGAGTGTCTGAAATGTGTTTTTTCCAATCCTAGGCCTTAACTTTAGTGACCACTGAGGAGCCAAAATGCGTACCTGGATTCGAGTCAGATGTGCTTAATTTCACGGTGAGCACCAAGCACCCGAGGCCAAGAACAAGACTGGGCAAAGGTAAGAACATTTCAGGAAGCTGATCTAACTCATTGCCCCAACCACACAACCCTGAACGAAACTGGGTGGTGGGAGCAATGTCATGGAGTATGGGAGCATCTAGACCCAAATTATAGTCATAGATGATGAAGGGCTCCCCTGGCTCAGATGGCAAGTAAATAGCAAGGTAACTCATCCAGTCATCCTCACACTGCACATCACTGTAATGCTCCTATCGGCAGGGAAAAACAAATGTCCCCAAGCCTGTTTTACAGGCCTTGCACTGTAAGTGCTGTCTCTTATTTAACAACAAAAGAGATGTTTATATTGTAGCCATTTACTCCAAGTTTTCTGTAACTCTCACAGCTGCAGTTTTGAGAAAGTGTTCGATGTTCTTGACTGTTCCAAACTGAATTGTGGCGTTCAAATAGATACCATATCCAACTGCACAGCGTGAAGTGATCAGAGTGCCTGCCTGATTTTATGATGCTCATTGTCTGCTTGCTCATTATCCTGGTGAACACAGACACTCCATGGCAGATAAACGATAAATGGTCTACTATATAATTTATAGTAATTTGAGACCACACTCTGTGTTTTAAAATACAATTTTGGCATCTACCATTTACACACATTTATACGGCCATTCATTACTCATTACTTTTCACTACCACACAAATATTCACACACTGTTGGCTATGCTTTCCCAACCTTTTGGTTAATGGATGATCCACGCTACCTCCTGAGCCACAGATAATGTCCCTGCTCATGTTTACTTTATGTTAAATCATGGGACACTGGTTATTTTGACTGGTGCTTGGACGAGTACTTTGGTACTGTGCTATGGGTATTTAAATGTTAAAGGCAACAGTGCACTGTCTGTTTAGTGTTTAATATACAGTATATTATGCACTGCAGCTGGGGTGTCACCTCAGCCGTCCCCCCACTCCCCGTCCAACAATCCAGTCACCCCAGAAAATGAAGCGCTACGTTTTCATGCACGTTTTTGGCTCAGTTTGACTGAAACGGCCGAAATACGAGCTCAAACGGTACTTTGCATCAATAACATTCTACAGCGCTGCTCATCTAGCTGAAGATCAGCTCTTGTGTCCCCAACAGTTTTTAAATTGACCATTGCTTTAGTCTTCCGCCATTTACCTCTGTCTCCTTACCTCCTCCTTCTTCTTCTTCTTCTTCGTAAGTTTGGAGTGTAAGAAGGCCTACGATCTTTTATTTTTGTCCTGCCCTCGTAAAATTTAATTGTATTAAAAAAATTATTTAATACTCCGGTTTGTTGGTACAGAATTGTTTTTTGTATTTTTAAGACCTTTTCTGAAGGCGTAGAAGGCCCTGACAGGTCCTCACTGACATATATTATACTGGTCATTTTGTTTTTTTTATAACAAAATTATTTTATTCAGACCAGGCAGTTGCACTCATAGGTGTCGAACCCAAAACCTGTGTGTCTTTGTGTGTGTCTGTGGGACACGCACGCATGCGCATAAACTCGGAACTAAGGCACAGTCTATAACATTTACTCCAATTACCTAACCGAAATGTTAAAAACCAGACTGCTAGTATAGTAGGTATCATTTATGGTTCATTATAACTTCAAGGTGACCTTTAATATTAATTATCATTTTAACATTTTAGTCTGAGTTTGAAAATGTTATCATTTATGTCAAACTCCCTGGCCCTGATCTGGCAGGCTGTTGGGTGTAGACCTGGACCCTTGTCTTGTGAGGTCCATTTCATCCTCCTGCCAGTATGGAGTTATATGAAAGCAAACTGAGCTACATGAACAAGTTGGCTAGATTTTAAAAGTGTGTGCACAGAGGTAGGCGTGCACTGCACTGTACTGTATTTTCTTTTTCATTTTAGTGTCAACACACTTTAGACAGTACTACATGTTGTTTGTGACGATCCTGTCGTCATGTACGTCACAATAAGTGTCCATGTGAAACACCCCTAACCTTTACCTTGTTATTTTTCACTCTGGACACAGCCAGCATGAATGAAAAAATCTAGTAATTTTATATAAATTACAAAAAAGTATAACAGGTCCCCATTTAAAGACCATTTTGCCCACACTTTAAGAAATAATTTTACCTAAAGTAAATGCATCATGCAGCCCCGTAACCCATCTGTAAACACTTAAGAGTAGCGACTGCTTATGTTTAACCATTAACTACAAATGTACTTTAGAACATTAGATTTAGAACATAATGTGCTAAAGTTTTTTTTCTTTTTCTCTACTAATGGATGTATGTTGTTTCTTTCCTATCCCAGTGGGCTTTACTGACTGTACGAACCGCACAAGATTTTTATTCATCAGTGATGACAGCCATTTCACTGTACAGACAGACGGAATATTGTTGGTGAGTAGATTTTGACAGACTTGATTCAAAATTGAAATACAGTTTGGCCAGATCTCCCTTATAAAGCCTCAACTTAGACTCTGAAACAGGTGTACAGTGAACCCTCGTTTATCGCTGGGGTTACGTTCAAAAAGAACCCGTGATAGGCGGAATCCGCGAAGTAGTCAGCTTTATTTTTTACAATTATTATACAATACTATAGAACGAAACCGAAGATCAAAACCTGTTTTCAGGCCCAAGCATTTGTTTAATCTAACAAATAACTATGATAGTTTTTAGAAATACTGTAAAATAATCATTTTAATAGTCAACCTACGCGGTTGAACACATTGTGACTGACGCGTATTTCACAGTTCCTGTGACTGTGTCTCTTCGTGCTGACTCCGCTCCGCTGTAGCGTCTTTTTCTACTGAAGGCCGTGGTGCAGGTGTCTTTGTCGGTGCAGAACATTTCGTCGACATTGTGGGTTTTGTCGTGGCGACAATATGCAAACATGTAAATTTGCCGAGCCGAACACATTCTGTACTGGACAGAGACGAGGCACGGAGGAGATTGATTGACATTGGCCTACAGTCCCTTAGCCAATCAGGACACAGAGTAAAAGATAGCGAATGGGTAGTTGATGCTGGTGGAAAGGTAAATCACTGTGGTGAGTCCGGTTAGAACTCAAAAAAAGACTCAGTTGCTGTAGGATGCCGATTTAATGACTTTAAACACTACAAACAAACTTTCTCCTATTTCTCTCCTTCCTGACTCCTCTGCTTGCGGGCGAGACGGTCGGGTCTAAGCTTCGCCCTTTAAAGGGCCAGCGTCTCTGTCCCGAGCACAGCCTTTTCCACACAAAGCACAATGCGCATTCATATACTGTAAAAAAAAAAGCATAACAAACTGCACTAAAAAAAATCTGTGAAACAGCGAAGCCGCAAAAGGTGAACCGCGTTATTGCGAGGGTTCACTGTACCACTGGTGATTTATCACCTCATAATCTATACTTGACCTGAATAGATCTAAAATGTAGCATGTATTTAGTTGCACATCAACATCATTATTTAACTGTGAAGATCGTGATATCTTAAGATGGGGTTTCATGTAGGAAACTGGACTTTCTGAGTTTAATATGAAGTCGTTTCACCTCACATCCAAGAGGCTTCTTCAATTCGAACTAGTTGAAGCAAAGTGGCTACCCCTCTGGAAGGGTCACCAGCAGTTGCAGCAATTCAGTTTGACAAAGTTGTGTTTTCTCAAGTCAAATTCTCCTTGTCGCTTAACTAATGAATATGATTTTTTTTCATCCAGATAAGGAGACCATTTGGTCTTCATGAAGAACATCGAAACTTTATCATCCACTCCTGGACCTCTAATGGTCGCAGAATGACTGTTCCAGTTCAGTTAGTGTACTCTGAGGCTCACCATGGTCATCACCATGAAGGAAAAGATGCAAAGAATCGTGGGCATCACCATGGGCATCACCGTGGGCATCACCGTGGGCATCACCGTGGGCATCACCGTGGGCATCACCGTGGGCATCCTCTTGAGCATCCCCATGGGCAAAACCATCAGGAAAACCATGGGAGCCATTTTGGTCATCACCATCGAAATGTTGAGCATCACCTTGGAAAACACAAGCACAACAACCCTCAGCACCACCTGACTCAAGTTGACTCTCCCAACAACACAGAGGTATGATAAGAGACGTTGTTGAAGGAGTAGGGGGAACTGAACCTGTCAAAATGATTATTAATGTGTTTAAAGGAAATTATGATTTGCACATCCCACGTGGCCTGTAGCCTTTAGCAGCAAGGTCCCTTTTATGGACATTTTTTAACATTAACATCAATTGATCAAATGAGCACAGGAATACAGGTTGGCAACACAGGGCATCAAAGTAGATTTCATATTTCTGACACCAATATGGAAAAAAGAGAGCGCCTACCAAAATTTCACAGCTAAATAAACAAAAATAGATAGATTTACTTTATTGATCCCAGACTGGGAAATTACAGTACATGTTCAGATTGCTGTACTAGCCAACCCTTTACTGACCGTGTGCATATTTTTCTAGAGTGCAACAACACTAGAGGTGCCGGTTTTCTATTTCCCGAAGTCTACCAATGGGCTTAGCAGGAGGAAGAGAGACTGGGTAATTCCAGACCTCAGTGTTACTGAGAATCTTAAAGGGCCATATCCCCATAAAATATCTCAGGTAAGTGGAACTTGCATTTTATTTCTTAATTGTGGTTTGCCACAGTCACTCCTGCCTACACATAGTTCAATCTAGAATTAACAGCGACATTTTGAACTATGATACCTGTATCACTCACTAATTCTTTGATAAATGAAGTAGAGCTAAAAGTGAATTACCACGTTTGCCAGGACAGCAAAGTTGAATCAATACAACAATGGCAGTTTTTTTTTTCAGGAAGAAAATGTTACTGTTCAATTAGAGAACAACGTTGTGCCTTAGGCATTTGTTGTTAAAATAATGTTACATGAGGTCACATTATAAATGACTTAAAAATATCCTGGTTTTTGTTCTGTTTTTTTTAACATGTCCTGTTTGACAGTTTAGGCACACAGTGTGAAAGTTTCTGGATAGGTCTTCTTCCCAATTGGAGGTTGGCAGCGAGACTATTTGATCTGTTTTAGTCAACAGCTGACTGATTTTGGAAAGCAGTTTAATGGATTTAAGAGCTTCAGGAATTCTGTAATTATTGATGGTGGCTATAAGTCCAACATGTTAAGGTTGAACCTTGCCTGAATTATGGATTTCAGTTGATGATATTCCAGAAATTTGTTTTTGCTAATGTCATGTAATGCCACTAGTTTGTCAAATGAAATGAAGTTACTGCCTTGGAGAATATGATCCAAATATCTTATACCTTTATTGCACCAAGATGTATAGTTTATTGGTCTGTTATTTTGCAGGATGTCAGGATTGTTCCAAATGGGTGTGAGCTTGCATGGGATATACTTTAAGGAATTCCCACCAAGCTGTCAGAGAGGTGTTGATGTTAATACTTTTGTAGCAGCAATGTCGTCAGATAGTGGGACTAATAAAGTTGGATGTCAATTGTCCTACCTATTGATACAGTTTTTCAGAGCACACCAAGGAAATATCAAATACTTAGGGGTTAACATCCCCGCCAAGCTGTCAGACCTGTCCCGCTTGAATCATATCCCACTCATCAGAACAACAGAGGATGATCTCAATCGATGGAGGACTCTGCCATTATCACTAATGGGAAGTGGCAACAGTCAAAATGATGATCTTACCAAAAATGAATTACATCTTCTCAATGATCCCAACCCAGCCTCCTTTGGCCTGGTTCAAATCATTAGACTCAGATCGTGGTGGCCTTGAACTACCAAACTTCCACCGCTACTACCTCGCTAATAGATTACAATATATTGTAAAATGGACTCAATGAAGTCCATTAGATCACATATGGTTAGATATTGCTGTTTGAATTCCTCTAATATAATTGTTTTGCTGAATTGCAGCTGCAAGTGGTTCTATGAATATTGCGAAAATGGATGGAGAGAGTGGACAGCCCAGTCGGGTGCCCCTTTGCAGACTGAAGTTTTGAAAGGTTCCGTCATTTGTTATGTTAGAGGCGTTGGGTGTACTGGATAGTATTTGTATCCAGGTTAGGAAGTGAATCCCAAATCCAAATTTCTTTAGGACTGCAAGGAAAAATTTCCAGTTGACCCTGTCAAAGGCTTTTTCTGCATCTAATGAGACAATTATGACTTCTTTATTTTCTATATTACAATAATCTATTAAATTAAGTAGCCTACGTGTGGTGTTAGTAGATTGTCTGCCTTTAATACACCCGTTTTGGTCAGGATGTACTATGTGTGGTGTTATTTTTTCCAGTCTTCTTGCTGATGATTTTAAGATCTGCATTTATAAGTGATATTGGGCGATAGCGAAATATGGGATCTTTCTCCTGTTTGAGAAGGAGACCAATGTTTGCATTGTTCATATTCACCGGTAGTTGGGTGTTTTCCTAAATTTCAGTACCATTTTATAAAATAATGGTCCCAGCATTGGCCAGAATTCTTTGTAGAATTCTACTGGAAAGCCATCTGGTCCTGGGGCTTTTTTGTTGGGCATGCGCTTGAGTGCTTCTTGGAGTTCTGTTAGTGATAGGTGATTCAAGTGCTTCGGTCTGTTCTTTATTTATTTTTGGTAAATTTACTGTGTTGAGGAAGGTGTCGATGCTAGAATCCGATGGATTATTCTGACGAGTATAGTTGTTCATAGAACTCTCTAAAAGTATTGTTTATTTCCTCTGGAATGTGGGTTATTTCCACAGAAGAATCTTTCACTGTGAAGATGGTTACTTTTTCTTTGTTTTGTTTCAGTTGGCTTGCCAAGAATTTACTAGATTTATTGCTATGTTCAAAGTTTTTCAAGCGTAATCTTTGTAGGTGAAATTGTATTTTGGTGTTGTGCAGATCATTTAACTTTAATTTTAATTTTCTTAGTTCATTCAACAAGTGTTCTTCTTGGGTGGCAGCATGAGCTGTCTCCGAGGCTTTAATTTTTAGTTTGAATTCTTTTTCTAGTTCTTTTTCCTTTTTTTTTCTTGTGATGAGTAGGATATGATTTTACCTCGCATGACTGCTTTTGCTGTCCCCCAGAGAACACAAGCTGATACATCGGGCGTGTTACTTGTTTCGTAGATTATGGTCCATTCAGTTTCAAAGAATTTATTTAAATCTACATCCTTAAGCAAAGACGTATTAAATTTCCAGCACTTAAATGGTGCTGTGGCTATTTTCATGGTAAGTGTGAGGGTGACAGGTGCATGGTCGCTGATGGTAATAGGGTGAATTTGCGTGTCAGCAATATCCTTCATAACTGAGTTACTTGTTAAAAAGTAATCTAAGCGGGAATAGGAGTGGTGGACTGAGGAGAAGTGAATTCTTTAAGCATGGGGTGATAGGAGCACCAAGCATCACAGAGACCAAAATCGCTCATGTATTGTTTTATTATATCGATTGACTGCAAGTTTTGTTGGTTTCCTGCTCTGCTAAGTCTATCCAGCTCTGGATTGAGTGTCAAGTTGAAGTCCCCTCCCACGATTAGTGTGGTATCGGAGTGTGTTGCCATTGCAGCGAAGAAGTTATGGAAGTGGGAGGGGTCGTCAACATTCGGTCCATATAAATGAGCGATGCAGATCTGTGCATTGTTTGTGGATATATTGAGTATTATAAATCTTCCTTCTGGATCTATGAAAGTGTTGTTACGTGTATTTTCTTGTTAATTAGAATAGCTACTCCTCTCTGTCTGGAATTATAGCTAGCAAGGTATGTATGTGGAAATCATGGTGAGCTAAATCTAATGGATAAGTGAGTCTCTTATAATAAGAGAATGTCTGCCTGTATATTATTTAAGCGTTCTAAGATTCTCAGTTTTTTTTCCTGTGAGCCCAAACAACGCACATTCTGTTTTTACCGGAGAAATTTAGATGCAACGGAAGTCAAAGACCTTTTCATTTATTTTATTGTAGTTGAAATTATTTTGCCATAGTGTAACTATGATTGCAGTCACTGAGAAATGTATAACTTGGACAATTTGTGTGTGCGTGTGTTTTTTTGTTTTTGTTTTTTCCAGATCCGGTCCAATGAGGATAAAGCAAAGAAGATCCATTACAGCATAACTGGTCCAGGAGCTGATCAACCTCCTGTTGACCTTTTCACTATGGACAAACAAACTGGTATTCTGTACGTGACACAGCAACTGGACAGAGAGGAGGTGCCCAAGTACACGGTAAACACCTCTCTGACATTTGTGTCAGATACATTATTCATAGTTTCCCCACGAGTCTCTTACTTGCATATGTGCAGTCATGTACAGCATGTACAGCATTTACACTTCATAGATAGTCAAAACATGTTGTGAACATTGCCACTACTAAAATTCAGACCCATTTTTGGTAGCCCATGAATCCACTTGTGACAACCTGAATTGATTGAAAACTAAATTGATAGTTTAGAAAGGTCCGTAGCTGTGGATATAAGTTCCCATGAGTAGCATTTGTAGGACAGAAAAAATCCATGAAGTCCAAAGTCCCTTACGATAAAATTGCGGTCAGACATACATAGCATACGCTCTCAGTGTCTCCACCTGCTGATGGCTAACCATTCAGACTGAGTAATCAGCAAAGAAGGACCTTAGTGAGGGAGTAGACTCAACAGTTAGTCTGACACAGCTTCAGAACATCCCATTCAGCAGCTTTCATCAGTCAGGCCTTTATAAGGAGCTGGACAGAAGCTACTTTGAGAAATAGTAGTTCCGATGGTCTACCTAACTGTCTGTCTTGGTTTGCCGCCACCTGCAGATCAGTGATTTTGTATAAATGTAGTGGCCTCACCAGCAAATTTGCTATGGTAATAGGGAATCGAAAAATGTACATAATTGTTCTTGCTGTTTTTGCTGTGCAGTTTCAAGCGCATGCTGTGGCCGAAGGTTCAGGAAATGCTGAGGAGCCAATGGATATTATTGTGAATGTAATAGACCAGAATGACAACAAACCTATTTTCACTCAAAGTACCTTCTTGGGACAAGTTGCTGAAGCCTCACCAAAAGGTATGAAAATATGTTGATAGTTAAGGTACACGTTTACGATAATATTGTCAATGTTCTTTTGACGATTAGTGAGTAGTTACACTATCTGGAAAAAAAAACAAACAGCACATAGACGGTAAATGAGAGGTTATTTAAATGCACGCCATCTCTAGATGTCCTGGCGAGAAAAATGAGCTGTAACAGTGTGTGTGTGTGTGTGTGTGTGTGTGTGTGTGTGTGTGTGTGTGTGTGTGTGTGTGTGTGTGTGTGTGTGTGCGCGCGCGTGCGTGCGTGCGTGTGTACACACATGCATACATACATACATACCCTCACAGTTTGCCAGAGGAAAGAGCTGGTCTCTACTTTAATTTTAATTTTTCAAATTCTCTCTTTCCAGGTTTTGAGATGATTACAGTTACAGCCACAGATGCTGATGAGGAGAATAATGCCAACTCAGATATCCGCTACCGTATTTTAAGCCAGAATCCACCGTTGCCCTCTGCACACCTATTTCAGATCAACCCAGTTACTGGAGCCATCCGAATCAATGATGGTGGGCTAGATAGAGAGGTAAAGATTTGAAAATGCCTTTACACTATAACTTTACTTCAATTCAACAATTTGTTTAGTATCATATTTTATCAGTATGTCAAGCCTGAGATTGTGTTTTACTCAGAGAATAATGGGAAAATGTTGACTTGTTGATGAGATGCACTAATTGTCTGCTCCACCAGAAACACCCAAAGTACACTTTGGTAGTAGAGGCAGCAGACATGGAGGGAGAAGGTTTGAGTACAACCGCCATAGTAATCCTTTCTGTAACAGACAGCAATGACAATCCTCCGGCCTTCACTCAGTCCTCCGTAAGTACAGTCTTCAAACCCCCTCTCCAAACACCAGTTGTTCAGTCACAGCTTAGCAACCATTGCTAGTAATCATGCTCATAGCAGTAGTGCCGTCGTGTTTTCATTGGCATCACTCAAAGGAACTGCTGAAATGTTAAGTGAAAAATAATCAAATGTTCAACTGTTGGAAGTGAAAAACTGCTTTTGTTTGTCTGTCTGAAATCAAGTACGTAGCTCCCAATATACAAACATTTAGCACAAGAATTAAAATTGTAACAAGCATAGTAACAGGAACTTTGGTAGCTTTATTATTTTATGTAAACTCAAGCTATTTATGTTGGAATGTATGTTTTCAGCACTTACTTTAATGAGAAAACTATATGTAACCATTAGAATTCTTTGTATACTTGTACATTCACCATTTTCCTGCCTTTATTTTGCTCTCACACTTCTGAATGCATCCCATTTATTCTCACAGTACAAAGCAGAAGTAGCAGAGAATAAAGCAGATGCTCTAGTCATTACAATGTCAGTAACAGACGGTGATGAGCCACATACCCCTGCCTGGAACGCCAAGTTCACAATTGTTGATGGTGATCCTGGAGGCCTGTTCACTGTGACAACTGGGCGTAACAAACAGGATGGAATCCTAACTACTGCCAAGGTAAATAGTGTAATAGGGAATTAGCTCACATTATCAAAAACTATAAACCCACAGTTTATTAGGAACACCATAATAGTGCTCGATATATCTCAATAGCCTAATTTCCTATTGTAATGGATTACACAATATGTGGGAAACTTTTCTTAGAGATTCTGCACTATGTTGACATGGCTGTATCACATCATAGTGTAAAACAATTGTAGAGTGAGGTTCTACAAAAGAACAAATTGTTAGACATTTGATAAGTAAATGTGCTGTGTCTTCCTTCCAACCAGGGTCTTGATTTTGAAAAGGTGAACAAGCACACTCTGTTGATTGCAGTGGAGAATGACATTCCATTTGCTAATTTGCTGCCCACTGCCACAGCGACAGTGGTGGTGAATGTGCTGGATGTCAATGAAGCGCCAGTCTTTGATCCTGTAGAGAAGTTGATATCAAAACGGGAGGATCTTCCTGTCAACACTGACGTGTTGCATTACATTGCTTATGACCCAGACGTCGCACGCAAACAGAAAGTCATGTAAGATGAAAGCCTGACACCTTGAAATGTATATTTTTATATTAGATTATCACTGCTAGTGAAAATTACCGTAAGAGTCACGCCAAAATCCAGTTTGTGTTACTCATAAATGTCAAGTGAAATTAAGTGATACCTTTTACGTAAGGTTTTCTTGCCATGTGAGTAAGAAACTAGTCTGTATATTAAATTGCTATATGAGTATTTTTAACAAACTATTGTTTATACTACACTGTATTTAAATCCGTAAATGTTAGGTGTGTCTTTTTGTGACGTTTGCATAGAATTTAAATATTTATTTCTGTGCTTTCCAGGTATAAAATAATTAGTGACCCTGCAGGCTGGCTTAATGTGGACAAAGATACAGGCCTTATTAAGGTGAAAAGCATCATGGATAGAGAGTCCCACTTTACCAAGGACAACAAATACACTGCACTTATTGGTGCATATGACAATGGTAGGTATGAGGCAAGTTGTGCGCTAGGAGGTTATGACCCAAAGTTACTTGAGATTTAGTTTTGTAGCTACATTTAGTTACATTCCAATCTGCTAACTTTGTCAGTGCCATAAATATTGTGTATATATGGACTTTGGGCTTCAGTGTATTATTTTGTTTGTCTGTCTTACCAGATGAAGTCCCAGCTACAGGAACTGGCACATTGATCATCCAGCTTGAAGACGTCAATGACAACGCACCCATCATCGAAGAGCGTGCAATCTCGGTGTGACCTATTTCCCAAATGTTATAAAGTTGTCATGTGTTTAATTGCTTTAATGCAGATAAATCTTAAACAAATCTTAATATAGACAATATGTGGTGCCGAACATGTATTCTAGTCATGTGTGCCGCACCAAATGTAATGGTATACTGAGTATAAAGAGAAATGTGGCTGGAATGCACCTAAAGCTTTTTTGCCAAAGATTAAACAAAAAGAAGAAGCAAATATAGTGGTATTCAGGATATGATAAAGTAATTATGCTATTGTTCAGCTTCAGAGGTAAAAATAACTAATACAGTAATAGAAACAGCATATTCAGACATTTGCCTGTGATTTGTTTTTTCAGGTGTGTAACAAGGAATCAGTTTCTCAATTATTAACAGTAACAGATAAAGACGGGCCAGGATTTGCTGCCCCATACACAGTCTCTTTGCACGGCTTGTCAAAGAGCAACTGGACTGCCCGGATGAATGAGTCAAGTATGTAAGCGCTCAATGCATGCTTGTTTTTACACACAAATGTCATCCAACCAAATATCCCTTCCCATGATAAGAAAACACAACTTATGTTTTAGAAAGATAACAAAATAATCCCACTTTTTTTGGTGTGTGGGGGAGGGGTCAAATGAAACTACATAATTTTTTCATTTGTTCCAAATATAAAAATGTTATTTATCAAGTAGTTCTGACTGCCTGGTTTTGTACACAAACTAAGCTCCAAAAATTAATGTCCATTTAGTGCATTAAAGCACTAGTTGTAAATGTAATCCTTGAGAGATTTGACTGGGGAATACTTGTTTGTTTGCAAAAGACAGTGATTTCAACTTTGCTTCTGTAGAAATTATCCTGGCTCATCCTAAAAAATCATATGATACTGTATATTGACAGCAGAAGTGATACACAACATCTGGTATTTTTGTTTCAGAAACAGGCATTATCCTAACTTTAGCCACTGAGCTGGAAAGTGGCATGTACACTGTGGTCCTGAGGGTTTCAGACAATCAGGGCATGGAACAAGACAACACCGTCCAGGCCAAAGTATGTGATTGCACTGGGGCACATGTGACCTGCCAAGGGCGAATAGCAGGTGGCACCAGCCTGCCGATGATTCTTGGAATACTTGGAGGAATCCTGTTGCTGCTCAGTGAGTCTGATGTTTGATTTTAATGAGAAGTCTCATTTGTGACCAGAGAAAAGTTCTGTAGGTATGCACCACAACACACAACTGTGTGATATAGTGCAGTCAGTTTTTCAATTTGTGTGTGTGTCTGCGTGCGTGTGTGTTGCAGTGCTGGTGCTGCTGCTGCTGCTGTTTGCAAGACGGAGAGGAAGGGAAAAGAAGGAGCCTCTACTGCAGGACGATGATATCCGAGACAACATCTATTACTACGATGAAGAGGGAGGCGGAGAGGATGATCAGGTAATTGAAGAAGGCGTAAGGTGGGAGAAATTCCTTTATTAGACTCAGTCTGACTTTTAACATGTACTGCTACAGCAATAGCATGTTAAAGCAATACATCAAAATGTACATGCTTTTCAGCCAGGAAATCGGTACAGCTGTGATTACTGCCAGGTCATTATTTACTGTTGTCCATTTTCTCATGTCACAAAACATACTATATAACCACGCATTTAAAAAGCAAGTATTTTTTTCAGGTTCAGTTGTGCGTTGTGTAGCACCAAATTCCAGCATACATTATCTTAAGACATTCTGAGGTGGAGAACTTTCTATTTTACAGAGATATACAGACACTAATCAAATCAATGATGATGGGGGTATAGGACATGGAAAAATCTCTTACCACTATGCCTGACTGTGAATCAAACTTTTGTCAGTGTCACAGTATACTATGCAATGAAATTGGGCCTCTGCTTTTAACCCATCACACACGAGTACAGCACAAACAACAGTCTCCAATGAGTGCAAAATAAGTGGCAAACTAGCCACCCTAGGCACCCTAACAGTTGTGCTCCTAATATGATTGGCAACTGCTAGGCTACTTCCATTTGAACATTTACCTTATAAATTTATATTAATCTAAATTTAAAATATATAAACGTTTACATTTACATTATAAACAATAGTGTCTAAAATGCATCCTGACTGAAGATTTAGTAATCAGAGGAAATACCAACTTTTATTCTAGATTAATTAATTTAAAAATTTGAGATTAATTAGTTATTATTTTATCTATGGACAGGACATTGTGTGCATGGATTCAATTTGTACTAGAAACGACTACAGTACTATTAAAATGAAAGTTGTATTATCCAATTTGAAATCTTTGCATCTGTTTTCTTTCAGAACTATGACTTGAGTGTTCTCCATCGTGGTCTTGACAACCGGCCTGATGTGTTCAGGAACGACGTGCTACCAAATGTAATGTATACTCCTCAGTATCGGCCTCGCCCCACAAACCCAGAGGAAATTGGCAACTTCATTGATGATGTGAGTTGAAGATACAAAAGCTCATCCACATATTTTTGATTTTAACAAATAAGTTTTCTTATTGTGGTTTGAAATAGAAGAAAATCTTTTCAACTTTCAGTTTATCACCATGTGACATACTGTATTTTGATTTCAGTAAAGGATAACAAAAAGTGTTTTTGTCATGACATGATTATATTTTAATGTTTTGATTTGTATGCGTTGTGATTTGTTGTATTATCTAGCTCACTCAAATTCTTTGTGTATGTATAAAGGAGGTTCTTAACAATCTACTGTGTATGCACTGCTCTTCTCTCAGAACCTTAAGGCAGCTGACAATGACCCAACAGCACCCCCCTATGACTCGCTCCTGGTGTTTGACTATGAGGGCGGTGGCTCTGATGCAGGAAGCCTCTCTTCTCTGAACTCATCAAGCAGTGGGGACCAGGACTACAACTGCCTCAGTGAATGGGGACCCCGCTTCAAGAAACTAGCCGATATGTACGGCGGAGGAGAGGAAGACATGCTGTAAATAAACCAAGGCACAAACATTATGTATAGGTGGATACACATATGGCTGTGTGAATCTAAGATTGATTTAAGCATGAACTGATGAATGATAAACCCCAGGGAAAGTATGTTTTTCTATAGTGTGAATTATAGTTTACCTTTCAGTGCAGTCCCATCATCAGTTGCCACATAAACCCACGATCACAGTTTTCTGTTTACCCAGTAGTTAAGCCGCATGTTCAGTCTAAATATGGATTTATGGATTTTGATATTTTAGTGTAGGTTTGGAAATCCGTGGTACTTTTCATTTGTCCTTTTTTTCAGTCTAGATTCCATTAATGCTCCAGCTATGTATTATTGTTTTTTTTTTGTTTGTTTTTCTGTTTGTGCAGTAAATTTACAAATGTAAAGGTAAAATCCTTGTAGCCATTCAACATCTTGGTCTCAGAAAGTGTGGTCGATGAGATATCAGTAGATGCATTCAACAGATATAATTACATTGCAATGTCAAAATACGTTTTGTAGTCAACTCCAAATATGCTTTATTATGCTGATTTTGAATTTTATAAAATATCTTAATACAACAATAAATTTGTGAATGCTTTTTGATTTTCACAGAGATTCATCTTTCACTCATCTAGAATCAGAGTACCTGTTAACTTAAATAAGGCAATAAATAGAAAGTTCTACAATGTCAGTGTGAGCTCACCATGTGATTTCAGAGAAATCTCTCTTACGCAACTGAAGGAGCACACCCACAGAAAGTTCTGTCTTTGGATATCTTGTAGTAAAAGCTCATATTGATGTGATGTGTTGATTGTGTGTGTGGATGTATTTATGTACCCCTTTTCAGTAGCATTGAAGATCCATTACAGGCAATTAAGATGTGTTTTCAGATTTAAGATGGCAGCCTTTAAAGGGTCCAGCGTTTACATTCACTGTCGCTGATTTGTTTTGGAGGGGGTTGTGTACAAAATACTTTGGGACAGCTTTTAGATACCATAGAGTTAGATGATGTGGATGTCACTGTGTCATTTACATTTCCTGCTAGGCTGGACAAATGAGGCTCAGTCCATAGTACATCAGACATGTTCCAAACATGTTAAGAGCTCCCTCTTAACATGTTTGGAACATATGTCTGATGTACCTGTTGTGTTGGTGCTGCCACAAAGGTTTAGTTATATAGGTGACAGCAGGTTGTGGTAATAGAAAATGGACATAGTCATTTGCGATCCCTCGCGAACTGGGGCCGCCGCTGCCTCTGCTCCACTGGTCTGACACTAAGTCTGACACTTAGGTAAACATAGAAATATTCACAGATTCGGACTTTTCCGCTCATTGTCTCCGCAACGCAAAGGTACGAAAAAAACAGTTGACGGCTCAAAAGAATCCACATAAGGTAGCGGACAAACTACAGCCGTGGTTTCACCTCGATATCCACTTTCCGGCGCTCAGGAATTGTAAACAGACATAATAGAGGTGTAACGTCTCATTCGCTCCGGGGCATAAGAATTACGGCCGCCATTTTGGGCCGGTCATAGTACGGTAACACAAGAAACAAGTTGCCATAGCACTCTTGAAGTCTAGATCTGGTCAAAGCTTCACATGGGCTTTTTGAATATGATTAATAATCATATTGTTTCTTCATTTGATTAAAATATCTGACTTTACTGCCTCTATCTGTTTCTGCTTCTATGTCATATTTATAGTGTGTGATTTGTAAAATACCTGTCATAGCTTACATCACAGGGAGACAGTCCCCGTTGTTTGGTTGCCTGTCCCTGGCTAAATACAGAAAAAAACTACCTCTTTCCCCGTTTTGGTTTTGGAGACACAACATTAGGTTTTTCACTCAGATTGCTGTCAAACTGGAAACATCCCCGTTTTTTTCCTCCTTTTGGGTGATTATGTTCCAAGTTTTCCCAGGTCACTTTATGGCCCTCAAGGATCCTTTTATATAATACAGTGATCCCCCGTTTATCACGGGGGTTACGTTCCAAAAAGAACCCGCGATAGGCGAAATCCGTGAAGTAGAAACCTTTATTTTTTTACAGTTATTATACAATGAAATACTCCATAAAACATTGAAAGCAAGGAACAAAACCTTTTTACAGGCACAAGCATTTGTTTAAGAAATAAAAATAGAAGCGTTTTCTAACAAATAACTATGATAGTTTTTAGAAATACTGTCAAATAATCATTTTAATAATCAACCTACGCGGTTGGACACATTGTGACTGACGCGTATTTCACAGTTCCTCTGACTGTTCCTCTTCGTGCTGACGCAGCTCCGCTGTAGCGTCTTTTTCTACTGAAGACCGTGGTGCAGAACGTTTTGTCGACATTGTGGGTTTTGTCGTGGAGACAATATGTAAACATGTAAATTTGCCAAGCCGAACGCATTCTGTACTGGACAG
>JAFBJQ010001640.1:5792-27960 GCA_016785345.1 Trinectes maculatus | reverse complement strand
TTTCTCAAGATACATCAATACATGCTCCCAATTAAAATTTCACAAAATGGTCCACTGGACTGTGAACCCCTGCTGGGACCACAGACAGATCGGAGAATGGGTGTGAAGATTTGTAAGGCTCTCATGCACAACACTGACTTCTGGCTTCACTGGTGAGACGACCCTAGGAATTTTCCACATTTATCTAGGGTCTGTGAGATGCAAGTATCTTTGGAGACCTCCTACATAATTCTATATTTTGCAGTCTTGTATGTTTTCATTTTTTTTTGTGCATGAGCAGATATATATTCCTGGAATACCCTAAGCACTGCACAACCCCAGAATAAACTTGAATTTCTATGAATAATTTTAAACGTGTCAACATCAGACCTGGTTCACGATGCTGCATCCATGTGTTCAGTGATTGTACCAGACGGTTCCCCATGGATAGACATGAATGGGATGACGCATTGTGGTCTCTCAGAACAGGAGAAGTGTTTCTTTGCTCTCATCAAAATGTCAGGGTGTCTTGCTCATGCTCTGGTTTGGTATTTTTAACCATGATATATTATATTTTCAGTTCACTGGATTTAGATGTTCATGCTTCGCAAATGCTGACACCTTCAAGAACTGGTATCTTCATATATACTTCATATATATCGCTTGGATTAAAATGAAAACGAAATGTGATCTCTGTCTGTGATCATGTGTTCAGTCACATGATCATAACTACAATCATATGAGTCATCCCCAATCCAATCCACCATGACTGCCTTCCTTACAACACTGAAAATAATTTGACATCGAGAGAACGTCTGTGAGGTGAAAGGTTACTGGATTTGCTGGCACCTGTTGCCTTTCTACTGTACAGAAGTATAACAGCGATCCCAAAGGCAAGAAGTCCTACAATATGTTTATGTTTTGGTGACGTTCCTGCCTTTGATTAAATATAAAAACTATGCAGAACATAATACTGTAACTCTTTACCTCTTTTACATATTGAGACTTAGGAATGTAACAGCTGGATCATACCCATAGACCTTCATCAGCTATTTGATTAGTTACCAAAAGGTATAAGTAGAAATCCTTGTTTGATATGTGATACTGATCTTTCAAATATCGAAATGTATTCAATGATCCATTCTCAAAGGGATCAAAGAATGTATTAATGGCCTTTCTTATAAAATGTGTCTCTGGGATAATAATTCCAGATTATCCACCAACATTATAGGCACACGGAGTAAATAAAACTCTCTGTCTTGAAGGCGTGTGTTCAAAGTAAAGTTGGTGTGAAATGACTCGTCTTTATTGAATAATATGTCTTTTGTGCTTGTGGGCACACATTACCTAATTATAAACGCATAAAAATACAAGCTAGTTCATTAAATACACTACCGTGCAGCTGTTTGTCTCCATTTATGGTACATGTTAGTTCTTTAAATTCATAGCCTCACTGTCAGGACTCATTTTGCAAGTTGATCAAGCTCCGGTGTGGCTTTAGCTTGAACAAATGTGTATGTTACCAGATTGTACACACTAAAGAAGTGTTTTTAAAATAATCTCAATAAATATCCCGTGTTTTGTAGGTGTGGGTTGCCCAGGGGTAAACTGATGCAGGAACTCATTCATCCTGTACTGTGCATTCTGAGACCTGACTTTACACTACCTGTCTATCAAAGTCAGAGGACCATGGTACAATTCAGACTCCATGGCTAAAAGGTAGAATATTGATTCCACACAGTCATATTCTCTAAACTAAAAGAAGACAGAAAAGAACTGTCCTTGTCACATCCTGGTCTCTAATGGCTTTGAGTTGGCTTGGTGTTGTTTCCAACACCATAGATTTCCAGCTTGAAATAAATGTTACACGATGAAAATGTATTGTGAACCCAGCTCCAGTAAGCAGCATTCTATCTTTACAACGAACAAACAGAAAAAAACAGAAATAACAATATACAGACAACATTACAAACGGATTTCACATTTTTTCAGTGCAATGAATTATTTTGGCGTGTGAATAAATCAATACAATTTACATAAAAGTGCAATGTTTGTTATAATTAAAAGTGCTTATAGCATACCATGCTCTGCATGATGATTTAATTATTCTTGCTTGTAAGGTAAGTGGAAAAACAAATATTAAAATGTATCTACTAGTTATTACTCAAAGGCTTCATGTGTTTGGGGTCTGTATACAGTAGTATAAGCAAAATGATCGCACATAACAGCTGAGTGTCAGCCACATTAACAGAACCATACAAAGTGGACGTCAGTGTTAAATGACTGTGTACATGAGGAGAATGTACAGGAACAGACAGCTCCCAAATCCTCCATCCTACAGCATGTACCCACAGTTCCCTGTGAGTAAACAGAACCTATTTGCAGTGCACTGTTATTTCCTCTGTCACACACAAGTAAGCCTTTATTTATGTCTCTTAGATACACATCCAGCACAGTCCACACACCACTTCATGTATGGCTGAGAGTGACCTTCACACATCCAGCAAGCTTTCACTGTTCATTCTGAGTAGCTTCCTCCAACCTGGCAACAGCCATCCCCCAAATCAACTCACCCCCGGCACCCAAGGCCAGTCAAGTGTTGTGAAGAGAGACTATTGACTCTTTACTGTCTCTGCACTCTCCACTCTGCTTTTTCCATTACAACACCGTGTGTCCTGCATGATGAACTATGTTTGAATTCATGGCATTCTTCCATTTTTACTATCCATCACAATTTATTCGACAAAAGCCAGATCTCAACTCCTACTCACATATTACACAGGTGAGTTTTTAAGAAATCATTTGTTATAGACGTGTGGTTTTGTATAAATTAGCAACGAAAAGAAGACAATTCACAATAAAACCAAACAAAAAGAATCTATACAAGTCATGTAGATGTGGAAGAGGTGAGGGAATTGCATTACAGTTTTCTGCCTCTCGCTGTGGTCTTTTCCATTTGCAGCCATTTCTTTTTCTGTTACCATTTCTCCCAGCGCTCTCACCTACACCCCTCACCATCAGTTTGAATACCATTATCATTGTTTACTCTCACAGCCCCCAGACCGCTGTGGCTATTTGCCCCACTGGATGAGCTCAGTTTGCAAACTGTGGGCTTTGATAGGTGGAGAGAGAGCAGCAGCCTTTCGGATGGGAGCTAGTTAACCTGCAGGGCCCCAGCATCTCCCCTTGTTTTGCTTCAATCCAACCTTTGTCCTGCTCATACGGTTCTCACCCAGCTCCCTCGCTTGTTTCTCCGAGAGTAAAATACCAATTGTCAGCAAATATAAATTTACTTCCCCCAGTCGGCACCTGTCTCCGAGGAAATTTACACTGGGATAATTGACTGTGGTTTATGGGTGTTAGAGCAAAGGAGCATAACAGAGCTGCGGAGAATATATTGGCTGAAAATATGACAATGAGACCAAAATAGAAAAAGAGAAGCGTTTTCATTTTGAGCTGACGTCTAACCAGCACAGCTACCTCAGGGTGGAAGTGGCTCATTTCAGATTTCAGTTCAGTTTTGCTCTTGGTATGTTTATCTCTCTTTTCCTCCATGAGGAAATTATTATTGTTGTTGTTATTTTTTGTCGAGCAGAGTGAGGAGCAGCTTGTATTGAACCTGGGATCTGTGTCGTGTCTCTGACTGTGTCATGTCTTGTCTCTGTTTTGGTATAATTTCCTGTTTTATTTTGAAACCATACCCTCCTCACGTTAGGTCACTTCCCACTTCCCTTCAGGTGTTTCCCATTGTTCTGATTGTCATCACCGCCTTGATTGTTTCCACCTGTTTCCCTTCCTCAGTTTGTTAAATAGTCTGTGTTTCCCTTTGTCTTGTGCCAGTGTGTCTTTGTCTGTTGACCGATATCACGAGCGTTCTGATTCCAAGCCATAGTCTTTGTCATCGCAGTTTGTAAGTCGATATTTCTCTTTAAGAGTATTTTTTGTTTTGTAATTTTGATAGTTTTGTTTCCTTACCATAGCCATTGTTTTGTACTTTGTCAGATTGTTTTTCCTCCCTTATGGAGTGTTTTCTGTTAGAGTGATTTTAGTTGTACTTTGTATCTTAGATAGGTTGTCTCCCTTTATGAGCATTTTTGTAAATTTTGAGTTGTTACTTTGATAGTCGCTTTATAATATAGAAAGTTAATTTGCCAAGTTTCATAGCCTTGTTTTTTCACTCTGGGAAAGAGATCTTTGAAAAAATAAAAGACTGAGAATCAAGTCTCTGCTCCTGGGTCCTCCCTTTATATCGGCCTGACAGACTGTAAGTTGCTACAAAAAAGTGTGCACAGCTTCCGCTGTTGTGAAACAGGGTGCATATTGTTATCTTGTACACAGTAGTATACACGGACACAGATGTTTGTGGAAACTGTATTGTTAAGTGTTCAGAGGCAGTGGTGGCAAGTAAACGAGCAAATTATGCCAATTCATCATATCTGTGTGCACAAGTACTGCAGCCACTTTAATGGATAGCTCACTGCAAGTTGTGAGCATAGTGATCAGAGGGTGGGTGTGTAATGATGAAGCAGTTAGTGTAGCAGGTAGCTGTGTAGCTATATGTGCAGTTTAGGCTGTTTGTCACAACTGCACATAACAGGAGTCTAGTCCACCACCCCCACCTGTGTTCCTTCCATATCATAGCCCAGGTAATGTCAGAGGGAGCATTTTCATACAGGCAGGGTTTTGAACAGGTTGTCGTGAGCTGTGAGCTTCTGGAAGCTGACAGGCCTCAGATTAAAGTGGTACACAGGGATCTGGAAGTTCTCCCTCTCTGGCACTTCACCTGGCATTCAGCGTTTGCCTGGAAATGTCAGGAATGAGAAGGAGTTGTCGTTTCATCCTGTCATAATCCACTTCACATTCACATTAATGTTACCAAAATAAGTTGGAAATGTCACATGTTGTCTGAAGTAGCTGTGAGTGACACTAAATGACGAGGTCCAGGTTAACTGTGTTTGGTCACGTTCAACTCAGTGTGAACTGAGTGGATCCTGCAGGGTTTGAAAAGCTTTAAAGCCTGGTGGATGTGGTAGGATCTGTACAGAGTTATGCTGTATCACACCTACAGCCAAACAAAACAAAGATATCACAAAGTCCTGGACTACATCTGTACACCACTACAGCATGGTGATGTTGTGATGTGAATAGAACTGGTCTACTATTTGGGTTGATCTGCTCCCTCTCTCTTATCATATAGTATTTACATGAAGAATGCTTTTTTATACTCATGAACAATATGTACTCAGTTGCTTTGTATGATCTTTTCTGTCTATTTGCATTTACATACACTACCTGTTATACTTTGATAATAAGTTTGGAATTAGATTCACTGTTAGTTGCATTTATCACTGTAACTCTTTCGAGTCTGTGTGAAAGCAGACCACCAAGCAATTTGGATCTTAGAAGAAGAAGATGGTACCTCTTACAAGGTAATAAACTTTCAGATACAGACTCATATTGCATCTGTGTGCTGAAAGCCCCATACAACCATCTGAGGTAAATAGCAGTCCACCCACAGCAATCATCCCCACTGACCTCTGACCTCATCCTCTGCAGTGACAGCAAATGCTGCTCAAGCCTGAGTGTTGGTGCATGTCACTATGCTGAGAGAGGAGAATGAGGTTTATGGAGGCTGTATCTGTGTGTGCATGAGCGTGCGTGTGCGTGATTGTGTAAGCAAAGAGACATGGAAAACACACAGGCAATTAAACTCAATGTTATGAATGTGAAATATGAGAAGTGAAAATAACCTTCAGTAATTACATAATTCTGTGGGTGAAATGGTTTCATTCAGTGGAATCAGTTCAGTTCTTTGTCCTGTCCTCTGTCCTCCCTCTGCTGCTGGTGGGACAAACTGTCTGCAGGTACAGCCAGAGACAGGTAGAAACAGTTGGGGGGTGGATCCCTGATTTATAGACATCACATCTGTGCAGTATCTCTCCAGAGTGTAATCCAGAAAGCATCTTTAGTTAAAAAAAAATCAGAAAAATCATCTACTCTATGACTGTTACCATGGTAACCAAGTTTTTCTTCTTGTCCTCCTGTGTCTCCCATGTTCATCCATTCAGCAGTGAAGGTGATTTAACTCACAGCCTTATGTTATGAGAGTCCGATAAGAAAGTCTTCGTTATTTTCCTAATTAAATATTACAGTGTTTATGTCACACATCAGATTCTCCAGCTGACATCTGGAGCATCAGTCAGCCTTGAAGTGCTGTCAGCTCCCAGCTTTCTTTGGCTGCTGCAGCTTTGTTGTTTTCCTCAATATGATGCTAATAAAGGACTTATTACGACTTCAAAATCCAATGAGGGGAAAAAGGAAGACCTCTTTTCATCAACAGTTGCCATGGCGACACAGCATCGTAGCAGGACTGAAGTCAGGTGACTGACGTTCCACTATTGGCACAGTGACTCCACTTTAAAAAATGTCATCTTCCTGCACAAGACTGTCTGAAAGTAAAAAAAAGAAAAAGGAAACAGGTCGCAGTTGAGTCACCCTTCACCCAGTATAGATATGAAGCCATCTGAACTGGGACTATGTGTTACTGCCAATTGAACCACATATTTGTCTATGAAAAACAAAATGTAAATATATTCAACACCAAGACTAAATAAAATATTAGTTTTACAAAATTACAAAAAGTTAAGGTATACCGTAAATTTTAGTTCTAAACATTCATTTGTATGTAGGTATCCAGGGAAAAATCTCCCATTAAATGATTAGCCCTGTTGTCATGTGTGTGTGTGTAAAAATTAAATTGGAAGTATTTTTGATTGTACTGAGCTCCACATTCACTAATGTACATTGTGTACTTTTGGTTTACAATCCACACAGGCCAATACTGTCAATTACTGTTATTACAGATGACATCCGTGTATCACTGCATAAAATATTTTAATGGGAGGTAATGTTGGTGACCTTGTAATATTTACTTTGAACAGTTCTTTAGAGGATTTAGTGGTATTTAAGACTTCCAGGGTTATTTTTATAAAGAATGATGAAACAGAAAGATACTGATCTTTTTTTACAGGAATTTCCTTTTGTAATAATGTAAATAATATCATTTAAAGATATAATTTAAGAGAATTGAAAGCCCAGAAATGTCCAGTATTTTTCTTACTTTTTTATCAGCTTGTAGTGTTATCTGTACAAACCATGTATAAGTTAGCCTTCTAATTTTCTCATTAAAATGCTGGTAATGATATCTGTATCGTCCATATAACCTGAGGAAGACAGCAGATGATTCAGTTTCATACGTAAGAAAGCTTCAGGGGTCAGTGCAGATTCCGAGGAAAATGCAACCATCCTTTTTAGTTGCTTAGGGCTTTTATTTACCTCAGCGACAAAGAGAGGTCTTCACTGGAGAGAGGCTTTTACAAGAAACGGGCTGTTTTGTGTCATTTTCCTAGTTTTTGTTGGGATTTTATTTACACCTCAATTTTGTATTGATGCTTTTTACATCAAAAAAAACTCGGCTATCCTAATACAAATAATCCAGTCAGTACCAGTACCAACCCAGCCATGCTATATTCAACATTTTTCATTGTTGCCTTTTCATTGTGGGTATATGAAGTAACATAGTAACATCAGTTTGTTTGGTCAGTTTGAGCCTTCCTGAGATTTCTGCATGTTATGGTACTAACCCTGTCATCTAAGAAGGAGGCATTGGACACAAAATGTCCTTCTGGTGAATGTGTGCATCACACTGAATTTATCATATGATAGCAGTCCAGTATCCACAGAATGTTGTGTAGCCAGGTCTTTTTTTGTGGTCGTAGCAGTGCTAATTTATGTTCAAATCAAAGGTCGCACACGATAGAACCATTAAACTGATCTGTGCACAGTCTATTTCCAGACGTCACCAAATAACTTGTCAGTAAAAGTATTCATTTGCTTCCAAACAAGCATATAGGCTTTGGAGACTGTATTGTAAAATTAAAAAGATATGTCTGTCCTCGACAGGCCCATGTATTGTCATTGTTATTGATTATGGTCTTTCTTCACTGTAGACAAGAATAAAATCCACCGCGCAGTTCTAACAGGCCCTCGCCACATTCTCCACATCACAGCAGAAAATATGAGGCACATTAAAATGAAAATGAATAACTCTGCCAGCATCCGTCACTGCAGCATAGAGAAACAAGTGTTTCAGCAGACTGATGAAAAGCCAGGTTTGCTCTCGTGTCTGCTTATGACAGCGTTGAGCTGTCAGTCAGGGGCTTTGGAGGCGAAGAGGATAAAGGCAACTCTAAGCTTATAAAAAACACTAAGGTATTGAAGGGCCAGATTATGAGCGCTCCTCCCTAATTTCACAGGCAGTGCAGAAACAGTGCAGCCACTGCAGACCCGATACGCCGCGAACCAGTTTTAAGCTTCTATCATCATTCAGCAGGAAGCTTTTCATTTGCATTATCTTTTTCACACCAATTCGAGAGGAGAGAAAAAGAAAACTCTCAAGGCGTTTTGTTGCCCTCTTTGGCTTAGTTTGATCCATTTCATTTTCTTTCCCATCCTCTCTGCGTGTCTCCAGCGTGGAAGGGAACAGTTGGTGCTTCACTTAGCTCCGTCTATAAGTGCGGGCAGAGATGAGAGCAGCCGTTTCTATGGGCTAATACAGTACTTGGTACAAACTTTCCCATTTCACTTCTTTGACGAAGTTGCAGTAATGGAGAGGAGAGCTGCAGCCTCCAGGCTCCCACACGAACATCCATCATTTACAATGTGTGTCCCACACATACTGTAACAATGCTTTTGTCAAGTTAACACCAGCAGAACTACACTTCAGTGTAATGATATGCACTTTGATTTCATTATACTTGGCCTGGAAACAACGGCTTAAACAGCTGTTTCGAGATAAATATATATATTTAATGCCAGCGCTTAAAAGTGCCTGTGTCTTATTATATGTCATCTTGATGTTGTTACATAAGGCACATTTTTTTATTTAGTGCACAGTTTTTTACATAGTGCACAGTTATTTGTTTGCATCCACTGATGGGAATGAGAGCATTTTATAGTTTTATTTGCCAATTCATTAATGCCACAGGCAAATGGAAGGAGACTTTTGGTTGACCCATTTATTTATGGGAACTGTTATTCTAGTGCACATTCATGCCCACATCCCTGCAAGTGTGCTCTTCAGCGCCGTCACACTGTCTCTATCAGAATAGGGGCCCTTCAGTATTGAGGAACACTGGAGGCACCATTTTACCAGAGAGTCTGATGACTGGTAAATTAGGAAGGAAGAACTAAGTTTTGGGTGTGTGTTAGAAAATATTTTTTGTCTCATCAACATGACAGGTAACTATTTGCTTCCTGACACTTTCTCCTCACTTCATATGACTGGCAACGGTCTTGACAACCACACTGACTCATTAATACACATAACAATTAGTTTCAAACTCAAACTCAAGGCTCTAATTTTTCAGATTTTTTTAGATTTGGGTTAGGTCATGAAGGACTAAGCAGGATAAACATCTATGTGAACACTATGTGGTTTTAAAATTCTAATTATTATTATAATTGTGATAGAAACTGGGGCAGAGATTTTCAGATATTTGAAACTGGGACAGTGCTGGACTAACCAGGACATCCTCTCACTGCCTTTTATCACGTAACAGGAGATATGAATTGATTAACAGGTAACACAAATTCAAGCAATAAAGGCATGTAAAGGTATGTTTTATGTTTGGAAACAAAACAGCTAGAGAATGCTGAGTACAAAGTTGTAATATTGGACAGATCCTTCCTCAGCTAACTGACACAATCCCACAGTTCCTTTCAGTACTGACTAAAGTGATGCATAGGAGAGTCTATTTAATACCTGCAAAAGTCCATGTTTTAAATCAAATAGATATTTAAATCACATAGTTGCTACATTGTTTATCATACACAAATGTGTACAGTATTGCCAGGAACAAAATTAATTGTATTCCACACCATTGGTGAGTATGAGGTGAACACACAGCAGGCCTCACATGGGGCACCAACTATGTTGGGCCCAAAGACGGTCAATTTGGTTATTAGTTAAATAATATTAATGATTATCGAGAATAATCATTAAAATTTAGAAATGTTTTCTATAAATAGTACCCTAATCCTAACCCTAACCCCTAACCCTAATCCTAACCGTAACCCTAACCCTAACCCTAATGTTACAGTCTCAAAATTGAAATGGAAGATCTGAAATCGAGCGCTGACTGTGGTTATCCAGCAAGTATTCCAAGTAAACACACAATAATCACAAACTGCGACAGAGTGAACTATAATAGGATTTATTAACACACAGTGATAATTACTTTGACGTAATAACACTTAACAACCATTTATTAAACAACCATCACAGTTCAACACTAAAACTAGACAAACATTAACCACTAACTACTAATAGGCAAACACATATGTAACAACAGTGACTATTTTGTTACATATGGCAGGGGTCCGGCAGTCGGTTATCTCGCTCTGCTGGCGGTGTTGCTCGCTCTCCTGGCGCATCAGTGTGATGGTTTCCTCGGGGCAGCAGGAATGATGACAGATGAGGAACGAGTACCTTGTTCGGCTTGCTTGTCCTCGGTGTGTCATCGATCAGCTGATTGTGCAGTGATTCCCATTCGGAGAAGGGAAACAACAGTCTGTTCGCTCATCTGGCGAGTTGAAGACTGCGGCCTGGTCTTAGTGAGATGATGAAAGGTTGAGGGTTTGCATTTTGCTTCCTTTTGGTACCATGTCTGAGAAAGCCTGGCATGGCTTCTACTACAACTGACACCAGGGCTAAGCAATGAGGACAAATGAAAAGAAGTAGGTTTGCTAGCCAAGTCTGGAGATAGCCTGGTGTGGCCCTCTCCTTTGACTGGCACCAGGGACAAACGGCACGAAGAGCATGAATAAAAGTAAAGTTCTGCTCCCTTTCGATGGCCAGGTCTAGAGAAAGCCTTGTGTGGCTCTCTAAGACTGGCACCGGGGAAAAAGACAGAGAATGAGGGGTGCAGTTGGATGAGGTGGACAGGTTACATTTCAATGCAATGCTGACCCAGGAAGATGTGGGGGTTCTGGTTTGGTTTTATTACCACTTTTAGCCAACTCTGCTATCTCTGGCTTTGGAGACAAAATGCAGGTCTTTCTTTTGTTCTTCCTGAACACATGGTTTGAGATCCCAACAATGCATACAGTATGTTGTACGTCTTCCTGTATGACTCCTCTCAGCCAGAGGTTGAAAACTTTTCAAAACGTGCTCACTTGTGCAGTATTGCTGCTCTTTACTTTACTGAAATCCCATGTTCCAGCTCTTATCCAAAGAAGCTCCACTGGGATCCAGATCCACCAGCTGACTGAATGTCACTGTGGCTGGAGCTGGTCTTTGTGGTTGATTTTGCCTGTAGGAGCGGAGTGGATGCTACTGAGGTCAGATGTTGTTGTGGAGGAGCAGCTACTCTCTCTCTCCTGGTTCTTACACAGCGATTCCAACACGAGAGTCAGGGTCGATTCATGGTTAAGATAACGCATCAGAGTACACTTAAACAGTAGCTCACCTCAGGACACAACACAGGAGATACACACACACACACACACACATTAGGAGACAGGCTGAGAATGTGCGTGTGTTTGTCTCCTCTCACACTTCCTGTCTCTCTTCCACTTCTGCTATCGTTCTTTTTCTCTTCTTCTAGCTGCTCATCCTCATCAGGCTGTGGAGTTGTGGCACCACCGCTTGAATCTTTCTTCTCCTCCCCCGCTTGTCTCTTTCTTCCACAAAGCCTGGGAAAGATCGATGTGCCGGTACTCTCACAGCCCCATATTCAGGCACAAGACTCAGCCTTTAGGGGGAAGTTTGAAGGGGAAGCGCACTTGCTGCTGTGCACCTGCCTTAATGAGACATGGTAGGAATGAGACAGGACCGCTTTTCTGTTCATTCAGGACAGAAATTAAAATCCATTTTTACCTTGATGAGTGAGGTAAGTCAGTTGAGAGGTAAATGGAAATGATGAAACATTAGCAGATGAATTACAGCAGTAATAGATTTGATACACTCAAACACAATGAAACATCATCGGGGAACTGTATTAGTGTGTATTTGTTCTTCACACAAAGGCTAGAAAGTATTGATTTGTTCCAGGCTTTGTTGTACTGTGCAGTAGTTTGAAAGTTATCGTTTGTATGGAGCAACACTAAAGTTTAAAATGAAATAATAAGTCAACAAAGTCAATAGTTCATTGTATAGAAGGCGTCTGTGAAAATGCAAATAAATTGACTTAAGACATAAATACTGTCATTTTTATCTTTTCTATATTTATCTTTTTGCTTTGCAGTTAAGTCAATCATGGCCATGGTTGGGTCTCAGCTGGTATATTTTGTCTTTTATCCAACTATCACCAGGTTGTTTTTTTTTTCTGTGCAGTAAAATATGCCCACATCTCATTACCAGAAATAGACATTCAAGGTTCCCACATGGTGACTATCCAGTTAGGTTTCCTCTGTTGGCACAGTGCAGTTGACAGGCATTGCTTTTTAAATGAAATGTCCCAAAAGCTATTAAATGGATGAACTACCAGGAAATCTGCCGGTCTTTGCTGCACCATGCTTGATGGCACCACTGTCGACATCCCTATAAAAATTCCGTTTCTCCAACCCACTCTCATACCCATAGCCCCTGCAGATGTCACATCAGTTGCACACAGACTCCAAATTTCAACTCTCAAATCATCCTCATACCTTCATCTGCCTGCATCCCTCTCACTTTCCAACCTCCTCTGACAGTGCATCCCCGCTGTTGCCTCAGGACCAGTGATGCTAAACAGCAAATAGAATATTGTCACTGCGTCATTTGTGGAAACTTGACAACTCTTGTGCTACTCGTGTGGATTCTTCCCAAACAGGTGATATACCAAGTTTACAGACTATAGCTCTAAGCTACTTAACAATTTTTGAGGGAATTTGTCAACTCCCCGCAACTTCAGCCTGCACATATGCATGTGTGTGATATAGTATAGTAATGACTACTGGGTATTACATAGTAATAACTACATTGTGATCCCATCACAAACTGGTCCCCAGCAACCCAGTCAACATGGCAAACACTGGAGAGGTGAAACAAAATGGCAAAAGACAACCCACAGCCAATAAAAAGAACAGTAACAAATAAGCTCTGATCCAGTACATTGCCCTTGATATTCTTGGTATCGGTACTCAGTATCGGTCTCTAAAAAAATGTATTTGAGACACCCTGAAATAGAATTACCAAATGAATATAAAAAAAAACTTTAAAAACAAAATCACCAATACATTAGTCACTAGACTTTAACAGTACGCATGAATAAATATAGGCTTTAAATGGGTCTAAAAGGACTGCATTAGAATACTTAGAGCTAATGGACCAGTTGGGTGTGTGATAACGTCTGACATCTGTCCAACCTTTAAGTCTTCCACAAACACCATTGCGATTCAGATACAAAGCACCAGCCTATACAGATGCATTCATTCAAAGAAACTACTGATGAATGAAGATGAATCTGACAGGAAGATATAAATTACTAAGCAAAAAGAAATAAAAGACGGGCACTTAAAATCAAGAGTGTTTGAGGTACATTTGAAATAAATCGTCCAAGTTAAAACACAGCTGTCAAAAACAAAGTGTGCGCAAAGCAGCAGTGGCTCATCTAAATGAAATGTAAATTTATTTAGATGATTTTTTTAAACTTATCTCTATATTATCAGTATATTGCAGAATTCTTCATTCTGTGTCCGGGGCATATTTTTATGCAACAAACTGTTCATCAGTATGAAATGTGCCAAATGTGCTCCCCTATGTTTATGGTGCCTGTAAACCTCTAATGATGCATAATTACAATAAAGACAGAGATGGTATTTTAACTTAATGACCACGTCACTAATATGCTGTAGCACCAAAATGACAACGCAAATTGATGATCATTTTGGTCCTGTTGGATTGTGTTGTGTTATGTGGACAGGTTTCTATTAGTTTGCCCGTACAATAGCCTGTATATATGAAGCACTGTTTGTCTTTCTTTAGTGTGCACACTTATGGTGACGCACAGGGTAACATGCTCCTGCAGCTGAGCGGAGCCTTGCGGACCTGTGTTCAACGCTGGAGTATTGCGCTCATTAGGTGATTGTTTGGCAGCCTTTTCCTGCTTGCTCTCGTGCTCTAGCTTTTCTGACTACGTGTTTTTCTCCCTGCAGTTCTTCTCCTCGAGCTGCACCCGGACTCGCTGCCTCCAAGCCTGCCACGGCGTTTTGTTGTTTGTTCCCCTTTCGGAACCTTCCTGATTTTTTGTGAATTTTTGTGGTCCTTGCTGTAAATAAAAACAGCTTCCTCTCTCACCCAACTCGCCTGGTCACTGATCCCTACCTGCTCTGCACCTCAGCCGTAACAGGTTCACTGTATTCATTTATTACCAATGTCTTCCTTCGGCAAACATCTCATGTTACTCGACTAATGTTTTGATTTGAATAAATATGATGATCTAAGTAGCAGATCTGGGTGAAATTGTGATAAAAACCAATTATCCGCCAAACTATAATTAAGCAATTTGCTTTCAGAGCCCAAATGAACCACAACAGAGTCAACTTGTGACAAAGCGTCTCAGTTCAATTTGGTCTGATTGTCAGCTTTTACACTGGCCTTTATGAACTGTATTTTATATAGATTTAATTGTAGGGTCCAAACCAGATCAGGAAGTGACAGAACCTGAAAATGTAAAGAACTATGTATTCTTTTACTCTCAAGTCCTAACTGCTCAAAATTAGTTAGTACCCATAAAATATCTATAGATCTATCGTGCTTATAATAACATATTTGTTTGCCTAGTGTAGCTTTCCTGTCCAGTCACTCACACCACTCCAGACATCAGCCTTAAGAGTGCATGTTGTTTATCAGATCATTCATTACCTACCCATTAACCTTTACTATCAGTGTATTGAAACCAGATTGTAAACCTGACACCTATTCCATAAACATGGATCAGGCAGTGTGCTGGATAACCTGACCAGTCCCTCTGTGGGTTTGAGTTTGTAATTGTATAGATAGAAGCTGCCATATTTAAGACAGACCATTCACACATGAGGGATGAGAATGAATGATAAGCGTAGAAGAGGTGCAGCAATTGCAGAGCCATGATGATTGAGCTATGAGCAGTGGATGTTGGGGAGCATTCATTCAGCTCTGTAATCCAGGTCCCCTCTCTCATTACTGGATCAACAATGAAGGGACATCCTGAAACGATCCTCCCGAGTGACCTTGAGCTGCCCTGTGCCGCTCTCTCTCAATTTATATTCACCTGCTGTTGTGCCTAAGTCTGACCAGCAATTATTTTCACACTGCATCAAATGGCACGTAGGGCACAACCACTCAGGAGGGGGTAAAATGAAGATGGAGTGAGAGGATACAAGAGACAGTAAGAGAGAGGAAAAGGTGGAAGGTGAACAAAGATGCTATGAATACTGAATGCTTAATGTAATTTCCTCCGTCTGTGCAAAGTGAGATTCATATGGAGCCCAGTCCAGAGTCTAGCTCTTACTCCCAGCACTCCACATGGCCCCTGCCCTGTTAACAAATTGAACTGATGCTATGCACTGGTTTGAAATATTGTACTCATTTTTCTTTACACATTTAATTTCTTTTCCATTGAAAATTGAAATTGTGTTTGTTTCATTAACACATCAGATTATGGGTGCCTGAATAAATAGTGAAAATAAACTCTCTAGTTGAAACTCCCATGCCAAAATGTTCACACATGTCTGTGGTGCCTGCAGAGCATGGTGGTGCAGTGCTTACCACCTCAGAGCCAGAAGGTTCTTGGCTCGAATCCCAGTTTAACCAGGGGTCTTTCTGTGTGGATTTTGCATGTTCTCCCTGTGTCTGTGTGTGTATTCTAGCTCCATCCACCACTAGCTGCTCACATTTCTCACCTTTCCATTAGTCCTGCATGTGATATTTCATTGCATCTATAGCTGCAATGAAACCATAATCAAATGCAGGCTTAAGAGCTACTCCCACTTAAAGCAAAGCATGTTATGTCCCGCCAGTGAATATTGTATGCGGGTATTTTTTTTAGCATCTTGATCATCTGTGTGTGATTTAATAAATCAGTTGTGCATAATAAGATGCACTTTGTATGGACTGTCACGCTCTAACATGCGTATCACTTAATGTGACTACTTCACCTGATCTTATTTAACAGAATTAGCATTATCCGCTCTCATACTGCAGATTCTGTGATGTTCCCTAATGTGTCACTTTCTGCCAAATGAGCAAATAATGACACTGGCTCAGCTCCTCTCACATCACAGGCTGCAGATCTATCAACTTATCTTTCCCGATGCCTTCAAATGGATGCAGGGAGGAAGATCTCGGAATGTTGTTTCAATAGTAGTTGTTTCAGATGGTTGCATATTGTTGAGTTAACAGTGTTGATGGACTGTGAGGTGTGACACTGTGTAAGCTTGTTTTTATGCACCAGACAAGAGAAAAAGTTTTCATGGCATTCCTACACCAATGTACACTGTGGACCACAGATGTATTTTTGATCCTGTTAGCAACCTTAGAAGTGTCTTCACAATCGCTGTCTGCACCATCAGATGTTTTACACCGCAGGGTCTCCAGGAGTATTTCTGGCCTGCCAGGTGATAATTACAATTTGCACTCTGCAGGCTGCTGCAGAAATATATTAGACGTCAGAGATACGGGGGCAAATGAAATAACAGTAAAGATTATGTGATACTGGATGGTATGTGCGTGTGTGTGTGTGTGTGTGTGTGTGTGTGTGTGAGAGAGAGAGAGAGAGAGAGTGAATGACTGTCCACACAATTCTGAATAATCAGTCACTGGTCCAGCTTCCTCTGTGTCAATCATCTTTGCCTATCATCCCCACCAAACCTTTCTGCACCCTGCCTGCAGCTGGGTCTTCCTCCAGTGCCTCCACCGAGTCCATCTGTGAGACGCCCTTCACCCTGCCTGCGGCTGGGCGTGTCACTGTTGCCCCTCCTGCATTGATTTCTGGGTCACAGTCGAAGTAACTCATCTAAGACTAGACGAGGATGAAACAATGTAATTCATACAGGTAAGGCCGTCTTCAAGAAGAACTAAAGAGGGGAGCAAGTTCTGAAAAGGGCTTCAGAGAAAAGGAAAAAAAATAAAGAACAAAGTACATAAGAGACAAAAGCAGAAGAGATGAATGAAACACTTTTTTTTACCAAAGTGATGCAAAATGTCTCTAGAGAAAGACAAGAGAAATAAATGAAAGTTACAAAAGGAAGAATTCCGCCTCGTCTCCATGTAGCTCTGTTGGAGGACAAAGGAGGACTGGTTTCAGTCGCTTCAGCTCAGAGAACTCCAGCATGGAGTGTTACAGGCATCGGACCTACCTGCTGTTCCGTGCCACTCTCTGACACTGTCACTGACACATCCAGCCCCCCCCTTCCTCAGCCCACCCGCCTGCTTTTTAGCATTTCTCTTTTAGCATGCAGTAGGTGGTGATAGGCTCAGGTTGGTGTTAGCCTGGGGGTAAAGTTACACTTTACCTGCTGCCACCATCATAAAAAAAAAACTGCTAACGTTGCTGTGCTGCAATTCATCAAGTAGTTCATCATATACGGCTTCTTATTATATCTAGGGATTATATTGGAGACAGGATATATTAATCTCATACTGATTTTCCTCCGTTTTTTTATTGTTTTCATTTCAGTTGCCAGAAATATTATACATATACACAGACTGTCTGATGTGCAGCTTTCAGGCGAGGAGGATATGTTATTGCTTATATTATCAATCAATCAATCAATCAAATTTTATTTGTATAGCCCATATTCACAAATTGCAATTTGCCTCCTAGGGCTTTAACAAAGAGTACAGGGTATGACATCCTCTGACCTCTGACCTACACCCTCAACAAGGGCGAGGAAAAACTGCTAAAAAAAACCCCTTTTAACAGAGGAAAAAAAACGCATGACATAACAACATGACTTATAATTATTAATTATACAAGTAGAATAATATAATATAATATAATATAATATAATATAATATAATATAATATAATATAATATAATATAATATAATAGTCTAAGTGGTTGATTAGTTTCGTGTGGTTTCATTGAAATATACAACTGAGTGTCATCTGCATAAAAATGGAAATTTAAAGAGTGTTTTCTAATGATGTTTCCTAGTGGCAACATGTATAACATAAATAACATTGGGCCAAGCACAGAGCCTTGAGGAACTCCATAGCTGACTTGTACGTATTGTGACAACTTATCATTAATTTGTACAAATTGATGTCTGTTTGATAAATAGGAGCTAAACCAATTTAGGGCAATTCCTGTTATGCCAATTAAGTGTTCGAGCCTATGAAGAAGGATGTGTATTATGTACCAGGTATAATACTTGTGAAGTGTTGGGTCCACTTGTTGCCACAGCTGGTGGTATTTAACACTCCAGCTTCACCCTTATCCCAGTAATAACAGCTTTTAGAGGGGCAAGTCTATACAAAAGACAATGTGGCTTATATACTGTACATAGAGATAAGATCGTTCACTGGCTCTACTGGAGAAACAACTGGCCTAGTGTGAGCATATACCCACTATACATGTACAATGGATGTAGACCCGAGAGAGGGAAAGGGTGCTAAAGAAAAGTTTTGCAACTCTGAATAGATGCAGGGAAACACATTAAGGTCGGAGAGGACTATACTTTATGATGCTCTGATGATGAAGCACAACCAAAGTGGTTTGTACCAGGGTCAGCATCAGAACCAACCCAATCAAGGGGCATATACTCTTTAAAGCGTCAAGCAGGTACCATTGATTTTCTGTCATCTGAGGGCAACAAAACACCTTGTAAACACAACCTTAGACTTGCCATTACATCATAAAGGTAATACACGGCATGTACT
The DNA here is from genome assembly GCA_016785345.1 of Trinectes maculatus. Classification (NCBI taxonomy): domain Eukaryota; kingdom Metazoa; phylum Chordata; class Actinopteri; order Pleuronectiformes; family Achiridae; genus Trinectes; species Trinectes maculatus. The sequence goes on along the minus strand of JAFBJQ010001640.1, from coordinate 9,076 downwards.
AGCATGTTAATAAACAGTTGCCCTTTGAAACATTCAGGGCACTTGAGTCATAATTCTGTTCACAGCATGAATAAATGTTCCACCTTCCTATGATACCACAGTAGTGAGTGCTGATATCAGAAAATGTTGAGAAGCACTACAGAGAGGAGGTTCAACATGGTCACATGGTATCATCACACAACCCATACACACACACACTCCATCACACACCTTATACACACACACACCCAAAACTGCTGAAGACAGCAAACAAACCAACTTGTCTTACCCTCCCTCCCTTCCCCAAGCTGCTGCTAGCACATTGAACACTACATCTATGTCTATAATAGAAGTGTTGCAATTTGCACAATTCCTAACTTGTATACATATGTGTAGAACTGTAAACTGTTTCTAAATGTTTCTATTATTTATCTTGTATCTTTTTATATTTTTTATTGCTGCTGGGGTCTCTTACAGCTAGTTATCTCATAAAAGTGCAATGACAATAATAGTAAGTCTTTGCACATGGTGTATAGTTCATCACTTTTTCACCTGTGTGTAGAAATAGCAAGATAAATAGACAAGTCTTAATACTTTTCACTTATTCTCAGAATAAAATACAACAACTTTTTACTGTTTCAAACCATTACATTTAAAGTTAAACCCCTTCCAATCCTTCAGAGTGAGATGGATAAATGTAACAGTACAGCAGCCACAGCACCAGAGAAAGAAATACTTCATTCATTTTCCACATTGTAAATGTTACATTTATTCATCTTTTTAGATAAATAGCAGAGCAGATACCTTCAAAAGAAATTCAAATTTTAAATCTTGGCATTTTATTAGGTTTCACCCCTAGGGAAAGGGAATGCGGAACATCAAATATACCAGTTTTAAATGTCTGCGTGTGTGTGCGTCTGTGGGTGTGTGTGCATGGATGTGCACAAGTGTATGTATATGTGTGTTTTGTCATGCTATTGCTGTGTACTGTTTGAGCACTGCACTGCTCCTCTCACTGTTATTGAAGATCTTTGAATGTGTTCACTGGTGAAGTTGTCCATAAGGTCTTGTAGTCATATATTCAGAGTCAAGTCCTTTATGGTAAAACATTTTAGAGCTGTGCAATAAAATGACATGCTGTGTGTGTGTGTGTGTGTGTGTGTGTGTGTGTGTGTGTGTGTGTGTGTGTGTGTATAATGGGTAAATATAAAGTGTTTATGTGGCCAATATTCCAAGAGCTATCATATCAATCACCAATAAGGAGCTTCGACTACCTATCTTTCATTAAACTGTATGAAAAGCGATGCTGACAAAATTTCAATTCTAGACTATTAACACAAAACTCATATTTTTGATCTGCGGCAAAGTGATGAAACGACAGCAAGGTGCCTCTCAGTGCCAAAACTCCAGCTGACGAGTGGTCCATCACAACAGATGTCATTTTGCTGGCAGTGAGTGATCACCGTGGGATTTCTAGTGTCAAAGAAAATGAACGCTATATGTCCTGAAACGTATAGTGGCGTGTTACAGAGCAGAATGCAGTGAGTTTTGTTTCTACATCGAATATCACAGAGCAGCCGAATCTGTGTCATCTGCCTGATCCAGTGGTTTTCTGTTTATTGGGACGTGCATCTTTAAAGCAGTGGGGCGGAGGCTTCATAGCCCTGTAGCTGATTTGGACCCAAGTTGGACCCACTAAAGTTTATTACATTAAAGGGTCAGTCAAAGTTGATAAAGAGTAAAAAAAGGCCACTCAACAACTCAAACAGGCAGCATTACTGATTTACATTGAATGAATTCTAAATGTATTAATGTTTCATGGCCAATAAAAATAAGCCATTAATTTTACAGGAGAGTGCACTTCACCTCCTGAAAGCTGAACCGTATTGTTAGTCCGACTGCATCCTAGACATTGGCAGCAATGCAGGGGAGCAAGCCAGGGTTACACTGTATCACCCTCACAGTTCTGCATACATCTATAAGTAGGTTTTTTTTTTCTTAAAAACAGAACTTTCTCCTATCAGGACCATGATTTGGTCAATATGTCACATTATCTGGACAGCATGTTGTGATGTGACGCACAGACGGATTTGACATGCATGTTTCCTTCTATGACCATACACACAAATGTAGAGGGACTCAAACCCAAATGATACTAAGACATGACCTTCGACAGGTTAGATAAATTCTATTTAAATGTGATGTACTAAAAAATCTCTAATTGGTGCTGACTGTTGGATGCAGGTCATGGGTTGCAAGTGGATTTGCAAAACCTAAGGGGAGAAGAGGCTAATGCACTCCATTAATGTAGAGACCTAATGGCCATTAGTGGTTGAAACAAAGTAAAAATACAGTGTAAGGGCAGATATACACATTTGTCTCTATAGCTGCACTGAGAAAGACGGATAGAGGAAGGTTCAGGTCTTGATTTTAGTCTCATTATTAACAAAGTAGTAGCAACTATATGACATTTTGTACAGAGTTGCTTGTAATGAATGATGAACCGGTGAGTTTAAGCTCATTGACCCTTGTGGCCCTTGTGCAGCTGTCAGGTGTCAGATTGACTGCTACTGTAACATCAGTGAATGGTGAGCTCCCCACATTTGACACAGTCCACAGTGAATTCTGAAACGTTTCCGGTTTCAGTTTGCACTGTGTGTGCATAACTTGGGGATTTCACAGAGATTGTCTCTTCTCACTTTGTCTAAAGCATCAAGGCAAAGTTTGAAAATGCAGAAAGGCTGCAGCTAGTTCCACAGGTCCGTAACATCTGCTTTATCGATGTCCAAAGGCCAAAAGTAACAGTTAATGAAGTGGGTATAACCAAAATTTGGCAGCCATTTCAATTATCTCTTCAAAGTTGTTCTATTTATGAAGTTTTTCAAGGTAAATTCATAATTGCAGCCAGTTGGCAGATGTATACACTGCCTGTCTGGGAACACCTGTCCACATGCTTACTGATCATCAGCCAATCAGGTAGCAGCTGTGTGGTGCATAACATCAAACATGTACAGGTCAGGAGGTTCCGGTCATGTTAACATCAAACATAAAAATGGGAAAACAATGATCTCAGTGACTCTGACCACAGTGGGATTGGTAGCAGTCAGGCTAGTTTGAGTATTCTTGTAATTTCTAATCTCCTGGGATGTGTCCCCGTCGACATCCCATCTGTTCCTGGGTCAAGGGTTCCTGTCAACATTCTGTCTGTCTGCAATGCAATGGACATCATCTCAGTGGCTGTCCTCGTATCAGATCCCACTTCAGATCCTTTTGGTAATAATTACATAAACTATCCATGAACTACC
>JAFBJQ010001639.1:492141-564110 GCA_016785345.1 Trinectes maculatus | reverse complement strand
TATGTGGATATATGTGTATGTGTGTGTGTGTGCATATATATATATATATTAAAAACACACACACTCTCAAGTCTCTACCTTGTTGAGGCTCCGTGCTGCACTGTCCTTTCCGCCCGGCGTGAGGTTCCTCAGCTGGACGTCCAGCAGATCCACCAGCTGGACCATGGCCTTCACCGTGTAGGTGATGTCCCCCCCCTGAAGATTACTCTTCGTTTGCTCTGCCAGCTCCCGAGCAATGACCGCAGCTGTCTCCACAGCTTTGAGCTGCAAGGAAGAAAAAACAAAAAAAAAAACCCACAGAAATGATCATATTCTGAGTGAAACGCTTTAACCATTCAAGCGTTCCGTTACTTTATTATTCCCAGTCTAAACACTGGAAAAACACGCCAATCTGCAATACACAAATGCGCATGAATAAATCCATTTTTCCCCTCCATACGTTTCCCCTTCCCACTGCTATACTGCACACAATTAATGTGGGGAGATGTAACTCTGCTGACGGTACGCAGGGGCCAATATTGGACCCGGAAGCAATTATAAAATCAGCTATTGAGGGAATTTCCCTAGATAGCCTTAGACCTTTTATGAAACTAATGGGGAGCAGTGCGGCGTGAGGAAAGCGCTGTATACAGTACATACGCACACAGATGCTCAGAGGACAGATGCTCTTGGATATTAATTTTTTTATGTTCGAAAGCTTATGTGATTTTTATGCCCCGGGATTCGTTACAAAAACAGAAATGCCGTGATTACTTTAAATTGCTTCTTTTGTTTGGTGTTGCAAACCCGTTCTTTTCTCACTTTCTCACTGAATTCAATTATTTTCTCTCCGAAACTTTTTCCCGAAAAAAAAAACAAAACGTTCCCTTCACCAACATCATTACACTGACAGGGAACTATGCCAAACTTAAACAAAACTCTGATTTAGCAGTTTAAACAAGCACTTAAATCAAAAAGCAACATTTCACACCGTCTGCGTTTATCATGGCCTGTTGAAAGTTGTGCATGAAACTTGTTGTTAATATGAAATAAACCATGCTGCTAAAGCCACCAGGGCAGCTGCTGGATAAACGGCCTGCAGAACTCCAGTGGGCTGTCACACACAGCTCCTCAGCAACTGGCCTCTATATACTTTGTCATCTCATGGACACACAGTGACACATTGCCTGACCTGCTCCCCTGCAGGCAGGATGCTGGACAGGAGGGCACAGGGCATCAGTCGGGCGGTTTCTCTGGCCCTTCAGCCATTTCCTGTCGAGGCTGGAGGAGACCGTCCTGCAGAGGTCTGTGCAAAGGACTCGCTTTTGTTTTCAGTACTGCTGAGTTCAGATGTAAGGTTTGATAGTAAGACGGGAAACCTCCTAATATATGACTTATAACTTTGTGCAGTTGCACAGTTGGCGCAGTTCTTTTGCCTGGTTTCCCAAATGACAGTGTACATTTCTACCAGCAGGGTGCTAATATGTGAAGAGTCTCTCGCTGTCAGCCATTTTCAAAAGATCCTTTTAATTTCTGAGCCTCGATTTGCCGGAGCTTTAAATAAAGTGCAACAAAAGGGAAACTTAACAGCTGATTGCTTTCGGTTTTTTACAATTCATGTACGAACTGTTTATTTCAAATCAGCCAAAATAATTATTAGCAAATTAGACTCGGAACAAAGTCACAGATAAACTCTGTTTCATCGTTTAACAAAAACGGGAAAATGACCTGCTAACTGCTTACATATAAAACAAATGTGCTGTCGGAGCTGGTCAATGCACAACATAGTGTAAGTGTGATGTTGTAGGTCTGATTGTGACATGTCAGTGACCTCGTTAACATAGTGACAGTGTGTGTTTAAGAAACTAGTCAATCATTACTCAAGTCTTCATGTTGCTATGGCGACAGGAACACTGCTCAAGTGCAAATCTAACAAAATTGATTACTTGGATCTTAATGTTGAATCCACACAGCAAACATGTGAGAGGAAAATAAGTCGATTGAGTATTGTGCAGTAGTTAATTTGTAAACTTGTATTGTACAGCTCTAACGGCACTGTACTGGCCACCTGATCATTTCTCAACACAGCCCTCATTCAAAATGCATGTTTGCAAACTGACATTTGTTTAATGGGCCGAGCTTTATGCTGCAGAATATTTCATATGCTTTAGAACGTGCGGAGTCCACACACACACCCACACCCACACAAACACACAAGCTAGTCAATGACAATAATTGACCAATTAAAAAAAAAGTTTTTGCTTCTCTGTGAGAAATGTGCTTCACAAGGTAAAAAATAGCACTTTCCAAGGCCAACTAACTGTAATGTTACTCTAAGCAACACAGTTTCTGCTTGTTATGTCATGCAGCTTTGTACCTTCTGGCTGATGAGGTTCACCCACGGAGAGGTGCAATTGCTAAAGTCAGGTCCCTGGGGGTCCCAGTATCCCTCTGGACCCATGCACGTGTATAGGGCCATGCCTGGAGAGAGAAGAACGGTGCTTCTTGAGAGGAATGACCCAGAATATATTAAATCAGGACACACAACTACGTCAGAAACATGTTTAACAGCATGTGTGTGAATGCTTATTAGAGGAACTACAATTTGGGTTCCCCTTAATTCCCCTTGTCTTGTATCTCCCTCTATTAGAGGGCGATGGATGACACAATCCTGTTAGACTGGTGACCAGTGTGTCAAGCCCTTTTCTTATTTTCCAAACTTGTCAAAATAAGAGTCTGGCATCCCGGCGAACATGATAATTAGGTGTATGAATGTAATGGCTGTAGTAGGATCGTAATGGATGGTTTTATCTTGCGGACTGACTGGAATGAAGTTGCCATCCGAGTTCGCCCAGACACTGCCTGCATTGAATCATTAAAAGCCAGACAGTGTGTGAATGTGACGGTTCAACTCCTGCACGAGGAGGAAAACGCGCCAAAATAAATGCCAATTAAGTCGTCCGCAGCTGAATTCATCACGAAAGGTCAATTAAGCCGCTCCGAGAGGTCTGTCTCTGCCGGCACAGATGGAAGCTGATAAGCGGAGGTCTCACAATGCTCCATGTGGGATTTAATGCTAAAAAAAAAACCCGCCAGACATATTAATCATGATGGATGCATTTAACAAATCAAATCATGGCACAACACTTGTTTTGTAGGAACGTGTTATTTTATAATAACGGAAAAACACTGCGTTTCTTTGACTTTTTCTCCCGTGAACCTGAAATAACGTCTATATTTTATACAGCTGCCATCCACACAGCTTCATGCTGACATCAAATTGCCCTTGTCTGTGCTTAGAGGGAGGGTGTGTTGCAGCGCGAGACGACCAGCATTAGCAGATATAAATTTTGATTGACATATAATTTCCTTCTCCCGCTCCACCTCGGACAGCCTTACGTTTGATAGGTTTATAAGATAAGGGACCCTGCATTTCCTCCTATACTGAGAGGAGCATGAAAGCGGAGAGTGGGATTGGGGCGGAAGGGGGAAGACGGAGTGACAGCGGGCGATGCGAGCGAGATGGAAGAGGAGCTTGAGGAACTTTCAAAGCGAAGCAGAGGAAGCTCACAGAGTCGTGTTCGGCTCGGCAGCGCCGTCTGAAGAGCAGTGGCTTTGAAGAGTGCACCGAGAGGAGGTGGGGTACGACTTCCTCTCATCTTGCCATATGATGCCTGCTAGTCAGGTCTCAATGGGTGCTGGTGTTGCCCATTAATGAAGCCTGTGTGTGTGTGTGTGTGTGCGTGTGTTTTTGATTAATGACATTTGCATACCTTTTTCATGCTCTGGGAAAGATTTCAGAGTATGATGTCACTTCCTGACATAGGATGACTTTTACTTTTAATTAAGCATAAGGAAGTTTCCGGAAAAAAAACAAAAAAACAAAAACAAAAACACGCTATTTGTCATTTTACTGGTCAAATAACACCACTGCTGAGTTTTTTACGCTATACAATGTAATAGTTTCTGAGTTTCCTGTAATGTTGAATTCATTGGTTAATTGCGAGACAGACTTCTAACCCCGGAGCCTTTAATTAAACAGATTTAAAGCCGATGCTCAGTGGTCTGAAATGACCTGCTCGCTCAGATCACCATGGAGTTCGGAGAACTTTGCTGAGGTAAAACTTTTATACCTGTAGCAGCTAATATCAACCGAATGTTTCAATGTGCACTTAGGTTTCTTCTGTTATGTAAAAGATTTTTGCAGTTTGGCCAAAGGAAGCTAAAATACAATCATCAACATGTCTCATTATGTGTTATTACACTTTGTGCATAATGAATGTTTCCCTAAACAATAAAAACAGGACCCGTGTTTTAGTTAATAACCCTCGTTACCTATGCTTCCAGGTGGGCAGAGCATCTTGGCCACCACACCCTGCTTGGTCTTAGGCCAGGAGATGTCCATCATCACCAGGGGGTTGCAGTACTCAACCCTGACGTTGGGAAGCTTGGAGGAAGGTGGCGCTCTGTGGTCGTCTTCTGGGACCAAACCCTCCGCCGGCGTCTGGACTGGGGACGCCACCGTCGTCGGGTTCCGCGGCCATTGAGCCGCTGCAGGCGTCGTGGCGGGCATCTTGGTAGTCGTGGTCCTGGCTGCTGTGGTCGTCATGGTAACGGTGGTGGGCCGAGTGGTGGTCCTCGCTGGTGCGGTCGTTGTGTCCATGTACACCATCACAGAGGAGGAAGTTTCTAGGACAAAAAAAAAACATAAATATAAACACAAAACGCACAAAAACATAACAACAAAACAAACTGATGATTGAAGGAAAATGCAGAGTCACAACTGCTGTACGTCCGAGAGGGCAATTTATTTTAGTGCTGGTGGAGAGAGCGACAGAGAGGCATCGTTCACTGTGTCAGTTTCAGAGGCAAAGCCTTAAAGGCGATCAAGTGAACAGGCAGGTGTGACATAGAGAAGCAGGCATTGTGTATCACACACACATATGCACACAATAAATGGCTAAACGTAGCCACTGCTGAGGGCATACAGTATATCTGCCAGTCAATAGCTTGGTGCTATTTTTGGGTCAGCGGGGACAAATTGGAATATCAATTTCCTGAGTGGGAATCTTTCCTGTGGCTGCACTTCAGGATGTGCCTGATAATGTCACTGTTTACCTGAGCTGTCGGGGAAAAGCGGTATCATAACAACAATGCACACACACACACGCACACACGCACTCTAACGTGAACCCACACTTGTCTGTCCTTTCACAATAAAATGCACACCCAGCTCTGTCTTCAATCATCCAGTCCCCCTTATTCTCCCCCCATTGTGTCCATGATTCAGAAATAAGGCCCCTAATTCAACTTCATCAAACCACAGAGTGTCAAAGGTCACACAGTCAGCTCATACATACATAATAGAACTTTTTTAATATATTGCTTTATATTACTACTTACATTTGCATTGTTATTTTTGCATGCAGATAGACTGCACCTATATTTCCACATGTCGTGGATTTATTACTGCGCGCGGTTTAAGAGAAGCCAGCTTGCTGAACCCTCTTTAAATACATTTCCATGAGAGAGCACTTTCACACAGGCACAAAAACTAATTTGCGTAATTCGGGGAAGGCGCTGTTTCCCTCTAACGCGGAGACACAATCAAAATGACAGAAGTGACAAATGGGCCGAGTCTCTGAAGGAAAAGGGAGTGAAGCTAGATTTGATGAGGGTTGATTTCAGGGTGGCAGGTATAATGGACACGTCTAGAGAGCCGAGATAACGTTGACACTGGTGCCGAAATCCAATTCAGTAAAGTTACGTTCCAGATTTTCTAAGCGAAATAAGTTGGCAGGAATAAATGCACATGTTTGTGAATGGCACAGACCACCGCAGGCTGCAACAACACAAAGCACGCAACCCTGAGCAGTCAATGCATTCAATGCCGAACCGCTTTCAGTGACAGCAGGGTTGATTAAATAAGTTGCCACCACAGCGAGAGTTCCAGGCTGAGTGAGTATTTGTTTTCTCTCTCTCTAACAAAGGAGTTGTGTTTTTTTTCTTCCACACACCTGTGGAGACCCTCCATCAGTAAAGTGGAGCTAGAACAGGAATATCATTGAATTGCAATTTGAATTAAAAAAAAAGGTACAAATAGCTTTTTTATTTGTTAATCCAAACTACCTGGTCATGCAAGGATGTATTATTTCCACCAGAGAGAGAGAGAGAGAGAGAGAGAGAGAGAATGTGAAGTGGAATACTTATTGAAAAAGATGCTTTAATTCAGGTCTATACAAATGCAAACACATAAGCAGGACTTTGACGCAAATAGATGCATTAACATTTAATAATAACATTTCCACCAGCCAACAACATTATTGTTTACATTCTGAAAACAGCATCAGACATCATCAATATGCAACGCAGGACGACCACAAGATCCTTCAACTAACCGGAGAGGAAAATCAAAATCTCCAAGGCCACCGCAAAGGTGACGAGACACACAAGCCCAGGTAAGTTATTGTTATCCACACAGTACGTATTAGGGTAAGGGAATTCTTGCAGCGGTGAGGATGGCTGATCCACAGCGTGATTCCGTCGCTGACAGATTTACGTCGTCTCTCTCTGTGTCTCTGTTACACTGCGTTTAAGCCTGTAACAGACAGCTGAGAGCAAAACACCATATGCTGTTTATTCCTCACGGGCCCGTTCCACCACTCAGCGACGAGTCAGCAAAAGTTTTATCGTCTTTTTTAGTACGAATGTGACCAAAGCATGCAACTAACCACTCGCTGAATTAGTTTCCGAGATTAGATTAGATTCAATCAGGGCCTTCATGCACACTACTATTAGAAAACATGCCTATTGGATTTTTTTTTTTTTAATTTAAATAAAGTTATCATATCACCTTCCTTCACACCGATGGTAATTTGACATTACGGAGCAATCCGGCTCGAGGAAATCACCGTCCCGGCATGAGGTTAATTCAAAGTCACCGGGAACCATGTCCGGAATGTAATTCCCATTCTTTCCGATGATCCCATCGAGTCCGCCGTTGAATTATTTTTTTTGAATCCTCTGTCTACACGCGGCATGTTAAATACGCCTGCACGTATCCACACAGGAGCTACAGAGAGCAGGAGTGAAAAAAGAGGAAGAAGGTGTCCTTGAGCAAACTTGTATATCTTTTTCCATGAAACGGTCAAAGCCAGGAGCAGCCAGGGTATGGAGGCACTATCGCCTTGGAGACAACACAAGGACATTTTGTTTTGCTTTACTAGCTTTCCCACTCAATCCAACGGAGTGGACGGAGAGAAGAGAACTTCAAGAGCACAAGGAGGTGAGAAGGTCTTTGGTATGCTGGGATGCTCCGAGGGAGCGACCTTACAGGATGAGTTTTTTCTGATGAGCTGGAGGGGGAAAATACTAAAACTTTAATACAAAGTATAAATGTGGAGGGTTTGATTTTTTTTTTTGTTGGTGGTATATTAAAATGCAATTTTGTGTTTAGTTATTGTATCGTGATAACGAGAAAGATTCAAGATTATAATTGAACAACAAAAAAAAATTAAAGTGACTCAAAATCAACTTTTTCCCCCAATTTAAAATTCAATGGATTCTCAATGAAAACAGAAACTTGATGAAAATAAAATACCACTAATACTCGGCTAACAGCTATTCATTATTCATTCACTAATCAGACGACCTTCGTCTTCCTCAGAAAAGAGAGAAGCAAACTTTTGTGTGTACTCCACCCTCCCAACATGCCCCCCCCACCCCCACCCCACTGAAACAGAAGCTTCACTTTTATTCACGCTCCACTTCTATTACACAAAATCCCCCCTTCACCAAATGCACAAAGTCTGTTTCCACCACACACACACACAGCTTTGTGCTTCATTTCAAAGCACTGGCTTCAAACTAATTAGCTCCTCTCTCTCTCTCTCTTTCTGTGTATCCCAAGGCTTGTGGCTTCCACTGTTAGATAAGCCCACTCTACCCGCGCCGGGACATTATATATATATATATAAAAAAAAGCTATGCTGTTATGAAATGAAACCGATTAAGATGACTTGCCATTTCCACAACTGAGAGCGGGTTCGTCAGCTCGGAGAAACGTCTGCAGACTCGAGATCAAAAGGAGGATGGAGAGGGCTTTTAGGGGTAAAAATAAAATGAGCATCGGATGATACGACTCTTCCGGCCTTGTGCCCAACTCAATTACCTCCTAATTTTAGCAGACGAACCTTTCTGCATGGTTACATCTTCGAGAGGCATGTTCACAGACCGCAGAATATTTGGCCAGTCGGTGATGTCGCCCATTTACTTTGCTCTTGCCCCTTTTAAAGGCTGCTGGGACGAGTGTTTTCAGACTAAACTGTCAATTGGTCTCTCAGACATGAATTCCAAATCTTTGAAACTTATTTTACATTTATTTGACCCGAGGATGCTGCTTCTGCTTTCACCTCATCTCCTCCGCTCAGTCGAGTCTGATGTCACAACATGTTTGTTACAGGAAGAGAAAACGAGACGCTTCTAATCAATAAAAGCTTCATTTCCTTATTATTTCAGTCATTAAACACATGCGTCATCAGAGCACATCAATGCTGACTATCATCAATTATGATCAATACACTCAGATTGTGAACTACAGTACTGTGTTTTCACATATTCACATACAAGTATCAAATCATTGTTTATGAACAATGGAAACATGTTAACAGTCCTGATCTCTCCATGTGACAATGAGCTTCCACGTGTCAGATGATGTCATAATGGTTGACAAACAGAAGAGAGAAGCAGCTGTACTTCAAGGCCAGTTACACAAACATGGGTTTGTGTTGGGAAACCCATGCAACAGGACACCACTGACAAACTATTCCATTTTCCAAAGGAGCAATCCGATAATGACGGTCACCTTATATCAGAGGCCATGTGGAAATTTGACAAATGTGGGCTAAACCATAAAAGATGTGACCCCGTGTGATTTTAACATTAGAAAACAAAAGCAAAAGAAAATTGGAAAAGATAGAAAATCTATTGAGGCTCGACGTCTGTTTTAGCCATCTCATAACGTCAGTGGCCGCTTCATAATGAGTCGCCCCCAGTGTTATCAATTCTCTATTGTTTATGTCCCAGTGAACACGCTGCACACGTCCCTTATGTGCCGAGGAGAATGGCTGGAAAATAAAATGATGATAAAGGTCCTGTCATTTAATGGAGCCTTTTGTGGCAGGACCACAAATCCATCAGGGAGCACAACTGGGCTGTGTGTGTGTGTGTGCACGCATGTGTGTGCGTGTGGGTGGGTGGTGGATGCTAAATTATGCAGCCAGACATCCGGTAATGCTCCGATATCATCTAGCATGATGAGAAGCATCATGGATGTGAGCTATGCATTGTTTAGCAATTAATTTCTTGATTCCCCAGCTCTCTTCCTCTGACTCGAGAGGGCACCTATGGAGGTCACACACACACACACACACACACACACACACAGGAAGAGGCGTTTGCACCACAGTGATATGTATGCACACATGGGCACAAGCCCAGAGAGTCGTCGGATGAGAGTGGCGTTTGCTTGCAAATGCACCGCAGTTAAGTACTGAGGGTAAATCTACAACAGACGTGTGGTGTCAATGCAAAGACACAAAAACACATACTGTCATAATGTGCTACATGTGTTTCATCTGCATTTGCCAAATGGGCCCAGCCTTTTTTCTATTTTTATGGAGTTGTGACTTATTGTGCATAATTTTATTCTCAATCCTGGAATAACATCATGGATCTAAACAAAAACAACAACAACAACAACAACCTCCAAATACATATTAATCCTCATTGTGCATGTGAAACCGGGATGTTTTTATTCTCGGAGGCAAGACAAGAGCAAACTTGGTAAAATGTCCCACACAAGCAGAAACGTAGGAGGAAAGAGGAGTGTGAGCGGATGAGCCGAGGGGATTTCAAAAGTTATACTCCTCCCTCTCTCATCGTTTGCCAAAAAAACCAAACAAAGTTTACAAAAATCTGAGCGAGGGTTTTTTTTGGACGAATGTTTACCAGTAATTCGAATGGGAAGAATGAATGAGGCAAACTGTGCAGAGGAACTCTGACACTGGTGATAAACACAGTTAAAGATGCTTCAGAGGCCTCCAATCAGATCTACTCAGCTGATTGGCCAAAATAAATTACTCTGAGCTCGTGTGCCGCCAAGCCTGTTAAATTTAATGTGGCAATTTCGGAGGCTCTAGAGAAAGCAGTGGCCATGCACATACACACACATGCAAACACACACACACACACATCAGGTGTGGAGAAGAGCAGAGGAGAAGACGCCACTAACTGCAGCATAACTCCGGTTGCATACCATTTATCTTTTTCCACCGACCTGAATGATTTCAAAATGATCAGGCGAAAAAGTCTGGATCGCAGCCGTGATGATGAGTCTGAAACACCAGGTGTGTTTCAGTAAATAACACAAATGCTATGTGCTCGCTATACAAACGAGCTCGGTGTTGTTTCTAGGGCTCCCAGCCCATGACAGATGGCCGTGCAGGAGGCGGGACACCGGTCCAAAGTGGACCGGCGTCACACATTGGAACACCTGAGACACTCGAGTTTAAGTGCAGTTTGATCCAACTCATATCAGACAGTTGAAAGTTACGTAATGGCCTTTAGTAAAGTGCACATCTCCACTAAAGCCACATGTTTATTTTTTGTTATGCTATGCTAAATGTTGCATCATTTGATATTTGCAACACGTCTCGTCTCGTCTTCTACCACTTATCCAGGTCCGGGTCGCGGTCAAAGTTAATTCACTTTATTTAAATACCAACAATGATGATCATAAATAATGATGCGATCATATATTTAGTATGGAGAATGGCCACCCCCGAAAGTGATATTATCATAAACGCTGATGTCTCACTCTGTTGGATTTTTTTGGGAACCTTTTTCCCTCACAAACTGTCCTTGACAAGCGCGAGCATCTGTGTGCAGACAGCAAACAAACCGACAACAGACAACTTTCATTTAGGCCTATCGTCACGTTAATTAGTTACAGCTGATCCGACAAACCACCACCAACACAACCAGCAGCAGCACGTTTGTTTGTCTAACTGACAATGGCGACGCTCAGCACCGACAAGCTGCAACTGTTTTCTACACTGCATAGCTAATGCTCCCGATTATGATCGCAGCTTGGTAAATCTGCACGCCGCCTCATGCCATCCTCCATCACTAGGCATCACTGTGCACGTCATAATAAACCAACTCAACCCAGCCCACGTCCCAGCTGTGCATGAACCTGCTGACTCATGCAAAAAATCGTGACACAGGTGAAAAATGCAACTTTCACGATGAGGGTAATAAAACATAAACGATGAAACATATAAGACAAAGATAACAATAGTTATGTTTTGCATTATATGATAGATTGTGTTTACATGAGGGAATATGGCTCAGAACACCAACGAAATGCCGTGAGCCCCAACAAAGCTCCCACTGTGCCCAGGCTAAAAAAATCTAAAGCTGCGTTACTAACACAGCCGCATTGTGTTGCAGCATTAAAGGGTTTGCGAGAAAGCCTTGTGTTTGTGCGTGCGCGTGTGTGTGCACGTGTTAAAATATAAGCCAAAGCCTCACACTTCACGTTGGGGGGGGGAAAAAAAACTTGCCCTCTGCGAGAGGTGCACCAGGCATGTGATAAGTGCACAGCCTGCAAACAAGCATGTAGCCTACATCTCTAAGCCCTGACATCAAAAAGAGCTCAGCGCAGCATGGAAGACTGTATTCCTGCTATAATAGCATTGTGTTTACGACGGCAGATTTTCCTTTAAGCTCCATAATCAAGAAAGACAAGGCTCTGCGATGACACATAAGAACTGCAGGGTGCCGGTGGAATCGGTATAATAACGTGTCAAAGTACATCAATCAGCACAATGATAGAAATTGGACGGTTCGTGCAGCGAAGGACAACAGTTGGTGCCTTCAAGAGCACACTGAGTCACACTCGGATTATCTGCACCAGCCTGTATTTACTGCGCACACTCTGGATCTCTTTAACATGTGTCATCCACTTCCACGTCCAGCCAAGTCATCGGCTGTTTTCGGCACCAAGGTCGGGACGCGTCTGCCAGCTCGCTCAACACCAGCGCGAGCTGGCAGTGCGCCCTGGCCAGATGGAAACATGTGGCATATGTACAGGACCGCCAGACAGTGAACGTATCTGCGACACCAACTGTGCACTCGCGAGTCGTCAAAAGAATGACTCCCGCTGTTGCACATTCAGCAACCAGGCATTTGTCTTGAGAGGTTCAACATACTGATAGTCAGTGATCTGCTCTGTTCTGTAAGCACGAATGAGACAAAACACTTGAATCAGTGAATCTACTCATGCAAACATTAATAACGTTACTGTAAATAGTGTAGAGTACCAGATTGTGCGGTTAAACCTAAAAAGTTTGTTAGGAAGCAGCACAAATTCTGCTCGTATGACTGGTGCTGCAGACAGCAGCAGTGACTGTGAGACTGTCGCATCGCGTCACAGTTTGGAGCAGACAGGACGAGGCCAACTGTTTCCATTCTAAATCCCGCTGCGTTCCCAAAGGCTCCAGGTACCGAAACCAAACGTTCCTGTTTGATTTCACCCCCCCGTTAGATACAGTTAGGAATCCGCTGATCAGACTTTTCCCACAAACTTACTGATTCTGTAACACGCCGTGACTAAATGAACAAAATTAGCGGTGGGGAAGAAGAATATTAAAATTACGCCGACACAGACACTGTTACTGATATGGATCTGTACCATCTTTCTAAAAACGCAATCCATTTAACGAGCTCCGCATTAACGCACAATCTGATTCAGCGGAACAATCACTTGTTTTTGTATGGTGCTGTTTTCCCCCTTTCTCGATTACCTGGTCTTGACTCCTGACTTCACGCAACTTAAATTATGTATAAATGTAATCAATTGGCACGGACTTGTATGTACTATGTAATAAATCTATTCGATGAGAATGTGATGAGTGCACTGAAATTGCATAGTGAGTCCCAGTTCCACATGATCGCATGTTAGAGGTGTCAGGAGAGGCACGCGGTTGGAGGAGAGATGAGAGATGCGTCTTCGAGGTTGTTACCTCACCAGGGAAACATAAATGTGAGCAAATATGAGCGGTGCAATGCCAGACAATGGTTCCTCGAAGGATTGCAGTGGAGAAAGCAAGCATCATGCGCTCGTAAGGCCGAGTTCAATTAGACGGATGCAGACAAATAAGTCGCTCTGTAGTCGAGCGTTAGGGATTTGGGCAACAGAGCTGCTGGCACTCTCTGCATCTTCTGAACATTCCTCAGTGGAGGAGAAAACCAATCTGAACTACAAAGTGATAGCTGGAGTCAAAGGCTTGTTACAAAGCGGTGCACAAGTGGGTCATGGACAGTGGGGAGAAATTACAGTTCCCCTCCTGTCAGACCATCGACATTCTCCAGAGGTCACTGTGACCTTTGTGAATCAGTCGGCATAATTTTCATTTATATAAAAAAAAAAATCCACGAGTCTTTTGAATTTTCTTCCTCTTCCTGAATGCCACGTACTATTCATGAACCGCGTGTGTGCCATGGCCGTCCTCACGTTTTCTTTCCTTTTATTAAAAGAGGACCAGGGATGAATTTATTTCACTTGTCCTTGTATGTTCTGCACTGAGGCCGATCATGAAAAGGGGACTAATGGCGACAGCGCTTTTATATCTCCCAGCTAACAGCGCTCTGTGCAGCAGTTTTTTTTTTTATCACCAATTCAGTGAATTTAATTATCAGCGGAGTTGTCATGGAAGCACTCGCAGGCATAGATCATCTGTCCTTGGAAACGGACTGTTTTGGCTCTGTCTGTTGCAGAGATTTCACCAAGTGCACAGATCAGCTGCGGATTCATGGAGGGTTGTATTAGAAATGCAGAAAAAGAGTTTCACATATTTTTTGGTAGGGATCATAGAGATAATTTTTTTTTTAAAAAACAGTAAAAAAAAAATGATAGTAATAAACGACATATGGTAATGTCACATTTTTAATAAAGAGAAAGGATGGTATTAAGTGTAAATATGGTTACCCTGCCTAATGCACTGTAGCATGAGCTGTGTCCTGGCTCATGTGATGTGGCATACGGCACCGGGCCCCAGCTGTGGACCTGGCCCTGTCTCTCCTGCTCTGTTGCCCATACACCATGCTCCACTGGTATGGCAGGTCATGCATACACATGAAGGTGGAAGTGCGAGTGGAAATGAGGCTGTGTTCAAGCGATCACAGAGTGACACCTTTCTCCGAGTGTTAACAGGCGCTGTGATCATCACACTGGATCAAATTTCAGGAGGCTTCAGAGTCACTGTGTGCCAGGTTACTGGTTTGTCTGTTCAAATTTGAGTGCATCAGCTCGGGATCATTAAGTTACTGGTTAAAAAATTATTATTATTATTAAAACAGGTTTTTATGAGGATTATCTGTGACATCTCCCACATATTTCTGGCTCTCCCTTACTTCCTGTGACAGAACGTCCTGTTTGCCTTGGCCAAATGTATCCGCCCGATCTTTACGCATGAGCACATAATTGGAACATAATTGGAAGAACAGATATGATGCTGCAGCACAACATATTTGTGCGACTCATAAGTAGTCGACGGAGATGCTGATCCAAACAGTTATCCCACATTCCTCATTCTTAGCCTCTTCATGAGACAGTACTGTGAAAACTCTCCATCCGCTTCATGCAACATTGTACTATCTGTATTCATGCCGCAGACGCTCGGGAAGGAATTTGGCCTGTTCCGCACAACAAAAGCCAAACACACAACTCATCATCTCACCGGGAAGTCTAGTACAGAGTATTTGCATGTGAAAGTGTTTTGTGTGTGTGTGTGGTTGTTGTTATTGTGTGCCACTGTTAAAAAAAAAAGTGACGGCTAATCATTTAATACATAAAAGCACATAACAACACAATTTCACTCTCCTTAACTACAACAAATTATATTATGTGAAACCTGCGTATCATCAAAACCAAACCTTGTCAGCATGGTCATTGAATGAATGAATATATTATTGGGTGTATTGAGGCGGTGCATAAAAAAAGATTTGGGGGCAGAGTAACAGCCAGCTAAGGGAAACAAATTAAAGTGGCAGGCGGCAGGTAGAGAAAGCTCCAGAGGAGAGAGTCGGGCCAGGGAATTCACAGTCAAATAACTTGTGACATTTCTGACTGGAGCTGTTGATGAGATAGCACGAAGAATTACTCTGCTGTGCCAAAACAGGTTCTCTCTTTTTTTTTCATTTCATGCTTTCCCCCCCACAAGCGTCGGTTTATAAAAAGAACAAGAGAGTGAAGAAACGTAGACTTTTCAGAAGCATTTTGGGAAGCTTAATGTGAACAGACACCTGCTCTTTTCCAATGCAAACAGCTCGAGAGAAAGTTCTGGGATATCAGCTGGATGTGATTTTCAGTTTGTGTGCCTGACAACTCTTTGTTGTGTGAATGGTGATTAAACGCATCCTGTCCTAGGTGCTAAAAACATAAAACATATACAGGGGGTCCTCGAGTTACGACGGAGATCCGTTCCTGAGAATGTGTCGTAACCGAATTTCGTCGTAAGTCAGAACATACATTCAAATGTAAGGTAGATACTAAGTTGTGCCACTAGATGCCCCTATAACACCACGCTAAAATAAGAGTTTACTAGGGTGAATTGCCTTTGTCCCTCTTGACACACCGTAGGGGTTGATTTCGCGTGTGTAATGAGCATTTCCTTTAGATTTCTGATATCAACCATGTAGACCCTGTGTTGTGAATAAACCTGCGGTATTGCCACGATCCCGGACCCATCTGTGTCTGTGTGCATCTCCTTACCGCCTGCCGCTGTGTAGGGGTTGAGATCACGAGTGTAATGAGCATTTCCTTTAGATTTCTGATATCAACCGTGTAGACCCTGTGTTGTGAATAAACCTACGGTATCGCCACGATCCCGAACGCATCTGTGTCCGTGTGCATCTCCTTACCGGCTGCCGCTGCACCCCCCCGCCAGCCGTCCATTTCACATAAGTAAACACAATGCAGAGTAGCCTAGCTGTGGAGGTGTTGGTGAGCCGGCACCAACTAGTTCCCGTGCGAAGTCTGTACGTATTTATGGGGCAAACCGCTTAAGCCGAAACAAGGAAGTTCATGGGAGATGTGTCGTGACCACGAAAACGTCGTATCTCGAGACCGTCGTAACTCGAGGACCCCCTGTACACCACATACCACCAACCACTGTCATTGTGTCTTCAGTAGGATATCTGTAAATATGAATACTTGTAAATGGAGCGTGTCAATCCATCTTTTTTTTAACCCTCATCCAAACGACTTCACACAAACTCAACATTACTAAAAACACACTGAATAGACACTGATTCAGTGACCACCAACAAATTTGTAAAGTGAGCCCCTGGATCCATACATTCAAATGGCTATTTGACAGACTGAAAAGGAATAGGAAACAAGCAAAAAATCGGAAGGTCTTACCGAGTCTGTTGTCCAACGCTCCAAAGTCCAGTGAGTACTTCACCACGTGATAGTTGTTCCAAACGTACAGCAGGTTGTCTCGTGGGTTATAATCCACTGCTGCTATGTACTGATAAGAGTTTGGGAAAGGGATGTCGAGGAAGCCGTCTTTACTGAGTTCTGTGTTGTAGATGTAGTCGATCTTGTTTCCCGTTGCTTCGTTGTCATCGTCCTCGTACACTGACTTTACGACGTAGAGGATCCCACAGATCATAAAGGCGTTGGACGCCGAGCGCTTGTCGTAGGCCGTGTCCCAGGTGCCCTCGACACGTAGCGTGTAGGGATTGAGCTGGCTGATCACGATTCGCCCGTTGTTCTGCTCGGTCGCGTAGATCACCCAAAGGCCATTTTCATCAACAGCCAGGTCGATGTCTGACTTCCCTCCCCACCGGTACGGAGACGTGTCATGGTAGTTGGCGTTAGCAATAATGGCCTCGCCACTCTTGATGCGAGTCCGCAGGTCAAACTTAACAATGTTGCGCGTGCGCTCCTTGTTGAAAAACAGGGCCCCATCATAGACCACGAAGCCAGTTCCATCGACGCGATGTGGGAGTTTGTAGGTCGTCGTCGGCCTTCCTGCTATGAAGTCTTCTTTGGAGGAGTATTCTGTCAGCGTATCGGTGCGATACGGCGTCCACGGCATGTAGTAAATCTTATCAGAGGCCTGGAGAGGGTCTTTGCACCAGGCTCCAGACTGGTGGTCCGATTCAAACAGGTGCTCGCTCTGGTACACCCTGCGCAGAAGCCCTGGGCACAGGAAAACTGAGGAGCCAAAAATTGGAGAAAAACAAGCACAGAGTTACATTGGCAGGTATTTGACATCAAGGTCAAGACGGAAAAACAGCAACTGAATGGAAATGAAAACTTGTCTTATTGAGGAAAAGACCAAGACGCTGACTCATCTCCTTGACTTACATTTTAAAGTTCAGATGATTACTTGCATTTTAAATGATCAGATCAGAGCCCGTGAACAAAATAACCCGAGTTGGAACGATTGTGTCTCAAATGTTCCGATACATCTGATTTTTATTTATTTTTATCTCTAATGTCAGTGAAGAAACAAACTCACGTGTGAATGCTGAGTGAGGAATGTCATTACTTCTGGCTTTATATAAATGAAAAACAAATTAGAGGATGTTGCCAAATACACATTCACACGCAAACATTTCTAAATATTATTTCTCTTTAACATATTGACTTTTCTTGAGTAAATGAATTATAATAGCACCAGAAAAAAATACCATAATTTCTTTCTATAAAACACCTGAGTGACAGCTCCTAATAATCACTATTGAACACACCAAGCCAAAGTAAACAGATTCTAATAAATAGCTTGGCTTTAATCACTGGCCATAGCCGCGCACAAAAACAAAGGGGGAAAAAACACTGTAATTACATCATCTGTGTAATGACTGCCTGTCCATTATTTCATCCTCCTGACATTTTTAGTTTGCATGATTTACAACGCCACACGCAGTAAACTCATTATATGTGAACTGGTTTGTACTCAAATCTGATCAAGCTAGACGAAGGCAATGCAGCTGGAGCAGGTCAACAGTTGGCTCTGTTTGTGGAAGCTAATTTCTGCTCATTATATGTTATCTGAGACGGCGGGGATTGAAATTAGCCCTCTTCTTTCTCAACAGACGGCATCAGGATTCAGGACAAAGTGACACGGTGACTAAAAAATAAATAAATAAAAAAAATCGCAAACATTTTAATTAGACTTGCATTTCTGAGAAAGAGAGATAACAGGGGGGAAAAAAACATAGATAAATATCTGGCCAGAGTTTAGGTCTGACGGGCAGAAACAATAAATTATTTAGACAGCGCGGTTTTCCTTTTTTCCATTCCAGGATACATCACAAATGAAAACAGTGTGTGTGTGTGTGTGTGTGTGTGTATGTGTGTGCAGGCTTCTTTCGCCGTAATGGGCCGGGTGCCTGACACAGCGCTGACAGGTTCTTGCTGCAGATGCGTCGGGAGGTAAAAGCCGAGGAGCTCCGAGGAGAAGGAGAAGAAAGAGACAGAGACAACAGAGGCGTCCTCCACCTGTAATCTCGGAAGATTAAACATGTTGTCTACCTGCGGGTGGAGAATGTGGCAGGATGCGTCCCGGTGACACAGCACCTCGGCACACATCTCAGCGGCCGCTCTGCTAAATGCTATGATGGCAGTTTCATTGCTACAGTTGGAAAAAAGGCTGAGATGTGCCGAGGTGCAAGGTCAGAGCAGGTAAGCTTTGTACTGGCAGCACATTGAGCCCTGCGCAGGTGGTAAAATATGCTTTTCAAGGGTGTTAGCGCAGAGATGGAGGAGCGAAGAAGAGATACAAAAGCAATCATGGCTTTCATGGGGGGAAAACGGTTACTGCAGTAGTCGTTCTGATAAAAACGTTTCCTGACTCTTTTTGTCCACAGGTTTCAGTGACGTGTCATTAATTCATGACGACGATGAAACTCGGAAATTTACGGCCTCGCTATTAAAGCGGAACTCTTGACTCTTGTTTAATGACTCAATTTACATCTTTGACTTGAATCCAGCGTTTAATGTCTGACGAAGGGATACGTATTTCCCACTGGAGGGAAAAGGTACTGCTGCAAACACAATGCTGCCAGGGCACGTGTGTAAAAAAATGATTTAGCATGTGTTCCCCAGCATCGTGCAATGCTGATAGGGTAAGAATGTAACTGCTCCTGATCAGTGATCAGCCCTCCACTATTGGCCGGAGAGTCCCTGAAGGTTACAGCCATCATCATGTTACAGCTACAATCAAAAATGCTGACAGCTTATTGGACAAGCTATTGATCACCCTGTATAGCCTTCTGCTTTAATATCATGCAGCTGATAAAGAAGAGCTGGAATAATCTTTAGTTGTTACAGGGAGGGAAAAACATCCCAGAGTTCCAGGATTGCAGTGAGGATCAGATCTGTAATGACCTTGTCAGAGAGGATGATTACATTTGCAGCAACGTTAAAAGACCTTAGATGTTTGTGATGGTAATAAAGTTCAGTCAAATATTCACTGTCCTAGATGCTGCAGTGTACGAGTGAATAAACAACAATGACAAAAATATCACTGTTGTGTGTAATTCTAATGCAGTTTCTCCAGACAGTTTCATTTTCCCCATGAATGACATGCTTAACCGCACCAGTGAACCACACAATGAGCGTGAACCTACAAAATCTCAGAAACCCGCTTCAGCAACCCGTCACCACACACACAAAAAAAAAAACCCAAACGTAAATGAATTATGAAAGGTGAAAAAAAGGGAAAAGTTGTTGGCATTTAGTTACCTTTTTGTTCCACTTCTATTTTTAGGCATGAAGGGGAGAGAAAGACAGAAAAAGAGAAAGAACGGATTAATGATGTCATAACTGTCTTTATTTTACAACAGTCACAAAACAGCACGGCAGAGGGTTAGTGGAGTAGACACATTTTATCATTCTGTAAGAGGAGGGGGAAAAAAGTACTGCATCTCGCGCCGAGCCTGCAGGAAGAAGACAGATTAATCAGGTCTTAAACTGTACAACATGTTGTGAGATGGGAACGTGTGAAAACAGATGCACACCACACGATTTCTCTTCTGTAACCATATAAACATTACAACGAGCAGCCAGCTTTTGAGTTTGAGATCTGAAAAAAAAAAAGTGGGAAAAGAAAAAAGCGACAAATTCAAACCAGACACTTTTCACACTGCATCTCCATGTAGTTCTAAACTGATTATCGTTGAACAGTTGTGACGTAAACAGACTCATGAAGCTTACGTTCGGCTACAAACATCCAGTTTGAGATAATATATAAGCGTTGTGTTGCGAAACCTGCATTCAATAAAGTTTTTGTCCACTTGAGGGCAGCACAACGAGAAGAAAAGATCGCAGGGGGGCTAACATGATAGCAAACATTAGCATTTATTTGAAGACATGACCGTCTGGCAGATGTCTGATCACCGTCCTTTGACCTCTGTTTGGGTCTCCACCGACCCTGCGCGACCTCCACAGATGATACATGTTGTACTCTGGTCACCAGCTCATCAGGAATGATATCTATCTCCTCCACTTTACATGCCGACGTTTGGATAAGTGCGGGTCTATAAAATTACGCACTCGTATATTTACAAGAAATAGCTGACTATATAAATGGAAAATCTGTTTTGATCCTACCAAGAAGGCCTGTTGAAAAACGTCCTAGGCTATTACATCCTAACTCCATATATATTGCTTTCTGTGGACATGCTTTTTATGGCAGTCACTGGGATTTACTGGTGGCGTCCATGTGTGTTGGGCTCGGAATCCACACAGCGAGCCTGCTCCTGTCCCTTCCCCTCCAGTAATCCTGCTTCTAATAAGAGAGGATTAACCTCTGTTACCAGAGTCCTCTCCTCCAAACGGAGAGAGCAACACGGTCCGGTATGGAGGTCAGTGGGTGGATGGAGGCGAGGATGGAGATGGGAAAGTTACTTAGGGGAGAACAATAGGAATGCGAGGCCGTGAGCCAATGCAAAACAGTGAGCGGAGCAGAGCGATGTCAGGGAGGGTCAAAGGGCAGGGGAGAGAAAAATACCAGGAATACGAGAAGCTTTCAACACATAGGCTGTGTCCGAAATCGCCCCCTAACCCCTACTCCCTACTCCCTATGTAGGGAAATAAATGTAGTGCACTATATAGTGAGCGCAACAGAAAAATCGTTCGGACACTTTCGGACACTACTCTCGTCGCCGGTAATTACGTCATCGCTGTCGCACAATTAAAACGTACCACATTATTGTCGTCTCACAAAATACTTGTTTGTTTACCACTGCATTTTTATTAGATTAGAGGCTTTTGATTACTTTCCTGTACTTCATTTTCGAATTTTGTTATATTTTATAATATTTATGTATATTTCCCTCCCGTCTGTCTGCCATTTTCACTTCCACGCAGCCCAGAGAATATCTGGCAATGCATGATGGGATATCTTGGTCCGGTTAGTGACCATCGGATGTACACTACATTACTATATAGGGGTTAGGGGGCGATTTCGGACACAGCCATAGTCTGTTTGTCACATTATAAAACTGCACACAGTTACAGCACTGAGCCTCATCAACAACAAACACTTCAGCTGTCACTGGAAATATTAAGTCCATACCAAGTCTGTAGCTCAAGGCACATTCTGTACTACCATGACTGGTGATTTGCCAATAACATGGATCCAAATGTAGACCCCCATAGATCAAATCAAAGTAAACAGCCAAACGTCTCAGACCAAAGCGTCTTCACCTCCCATGAGCAATGGCCACACAACAGGGATAGGCCCGGCATTTCTGATTGAGCGATCGCTAACAGCGCTGAGGAGAGAGGAGGGTAATGATCTATGGAAAAAGGCATTAGCGGCGGGGGATGCGAGAAGCGCTATACGACGTAATCGCCGGGGGAGATGATGTGGGAATGGAGCAAAAGGATGTGGATGAAATCCCCCGACAACAAATCGCACCAGTCCCCGGGCTACGGTTGAGGCACGGGCCCTGTGCTGCGTCACCGAACCCAGCGAGGTCGCTCAAATCAATAGGCCCGTGTTCTCCTGCACCGGTGTTTCACTACATATATATGGTATGTAAAGCTAATGAGTAAGCCCGGGAAACTGTGTGACCAGTTTAGAAGTTGTGTAAAAATATCGACAGTAGCGATGAGCTAACGACGAAGAGGACAGGAGAGTAAATACATCCAGTAGCCAGGTTGGAGCCAGTTCTGGCAACAGGTTTGGGCAAAATGTGAACTCACTGATCCGTGTGCGTGCAGCTTGTAACAGTTTGGCTCCTCTAGTGTTCACCCTGCCAAACACACGACGCCGGAAAAGGCAACATGGCCGATTCCGCAGCTTATCTAATTGGTCAAGCTGTTCCAGCAAATTTGGTGTTGAGAAATTAAAAGGAGACCTACATAGATGGTAATGGCATTAATAATAATTCTAATTATCATAAAAACACACACAGTTATTGCAAAAACTATTATTTTACTAAATTATACTAAATGCATAATGCAGTCCAAAGTGTTTTTCTTTTCATTGAAATGACGCATGAGTTAAAATGTTCACATTTTCACCCGAGACGTCATCCTGCACATTTCTTTTCAGACCCCTATAGAGCAGCTAAGACTGGGACCTGGAGCGAGTGTGAGCAGAGGGCCTGTCATGTGAGCGGCAGCTGTATGGATTTTCATTTGAATAATTAATGCTTCCCAATTTCACACTAATGGTTGAGAGGTATCAGAATGGTATCATTAGCCGCTAATAGAGATTCATGGCGGAATGGCCGCGATATTTTTCGCAATGCTTCCCCCTCCTCTCCGTCTTCCACGGAGTTGCAGAGTGCAAACCCCTTAACTCCATCCCATCAGCTTTTTAATTAATGACACAAATTACGGGGCTTTGAATAGCATGTGCCTAAGGATGGGGGAGGATGTGCAGGGTACCATCTCTCTTTCTCTGAATTCTCTCTTCATCGCCTTCACCCCCCCACCGCACCCCCCACCCCCTCATATCATTTCCCCTGGCTGTTGCTCACGACTCCAAAACCATCATTACAGGTTCCATTTCTCATCAGTCCATTTCTTTCTCTCAGCCACTCGTCTGCTGTCTTTGTGCGCCCGTCTCGTACGCTCTGCGTTCTCTCCTGCGTACTGTGCTATCTCATAACCTTGACAGTGCAGGATGTGATGCGTGTGTGCCTGTACGAGGAACAGGTGGAAGCACTTGGCGCCCGTCCAGCGTGCAAACCCAACAGAGCAGGAGAAAAGACAAGTGCAGCCTTGGCAAAACAAAATTAAACAATTTTTTTGGTGGAACATTGCAGCAAGCGGAGCAGAAATAACCTAATTGCACGTTCGAACCCATGTCTTGATTTTGGAGGACTTTTGAAATTACGGGGAAGGAAAGAGGGATGTGGGGGGGGGGGGGGGGGGGGTCTGTTGTGTGACTGGACTTGTTGAAGCACCAGTGAACAAAGGAATAAAAGACAATGTGAATGGAAAAAGAGCTTTGATTAGTAGGGTGGTCATTAAATGGAGAGGCCAGACCCCCTAAAGAGACCAATCTCTAATTAGTGCTACATCCTTTACACTTGGCATCCCAACAAGTCTCTCAGACATGTGTGTGGGGGAGGGGGGGAGGAGTTGCATTAGTAAAGGAAACATTGAGATAAAAGCTTTGCCTTTATCATATAAATGAGCATTTCCTCTAATAGAACAGAGAGGAGCATATTTTGGTCACTGGCCGTGAAAAGCACGGATGAATCCATATGCACGATACCGAGCCAAACAGCCGCCGCCCGCCGCAGAACAAGAACCTGATAGATTACAACAGCTTATATAGCTATTAGTGGGGGAAACAGTTCCCACATGTCCGGATTCACCCCTGTCGTAACACCATTTATCCACATTTGTAATCACTGCTTCCCTGGGCAATTATCACCTCCTCTCAACTGGGAAAATTATATATGTTTTCTGCAGAGGGGCCATTGTTAATCCAAGCCAAACTAGGAATGCAGCTATTATGATATAATCGACTAAATATGGAGTATATAGATAATAGTAGATAGAAGATAATGATATAGAAACTATATAATAAAAGAATCAAAAGTAATGACAATGCAACATTATTTTAACTTACTGCACAGCCGCGTAAACAAAGTGGCTCCTCTCCGTCTCTCAGGCTCTAAACAAAAGTGGTGATGATAATGATAATTATCAAGATCTACTTAAATAGAAAGGTAGATCTACGTCATTTCTGCAGCAAACCATCCATCTAACTACGCTGTCAATCACGCATCCAAACACTGACTCCAAGGAACAGCACTACATTGTTTTGCATGTGAACACATGACCGCAGAGAGGAATCGCTAGCTGCTGGTTTCAGCAGGACTACATAAGAAACGAAAAAAAAGGGTATATTGAGAATAAAGTCAGGTGTTGACATCAGCGCAAATCTGGTGAGGTAAGAGAGTCGCCGTCATCGAGGCCACGCCGCGTGGGTTGGCGAGTTGTCACTGAGTGATGAGACGGCATCACAGCCTCTCTTCACACATGGGAAGACGTGGAGCCGGTCGCTCAGGTGAGGGAGAGGAACAAACTGAGTCATGCTCAGTGGCATTTCGGTGGAGAGCGAGAAGGGTTCGGTTGTGTGATGCATCGGCTGTCACGGTGTTGACCTGACGAGCGTGGACTGGACGGCTCGAGGGCGAAAAGCCTCTGAACTTCTGCTGATATCATGAAATAAAGTGATGCCGACAAATAAATTCACGACAAATAAACAATAACTGGGAAGATGTTTGAGTGTGAGCGATTATCAAAGACTCGAATCTGCATTCGAGAAATTGTTTTCATCAGTCTGAAAACCTCAGATGTGTGGCAGCATCAAAACAATGGCGTCACAGTGTGTCAGTGTGATTCCGGTCTCACAGGTGGTGTTTACCGTAGGTGTGACTGCTGGATAACAGACCCTGCAATCACACCATATTATGCCCACCGCACATTGTACATGATAGCCATGTGTAGAGCATCAATTTCATGGCCTCGCTTGCCAACACAGAGGGGCGGAAACTGGTGGCAGGTGCCGAGTAAAACTTGCCAAAACAATCTCCTCCGTGATTCGATTAGGGCCCCGTGAACCTGCTCGGTGTGTTAATATTAGCAAAATGAATTAAAATCCAATTAGGGAAGTTGGAAATAAGAGAACGCGGCACAGTACGTGGGAAGTTTCACTCAGGAACGAGAGCTCGGTGGTGAAGCGCTCCAGTCAAATCAAGGAATTGATTGCGTGATTATATGCCCGGCCGTAGCTTTCAAAGAGAGAGGCATAACTCTGACAGGGCTGAGCTGGATCCCACTGCGCCAGACGGGATTTTACATTGTCCTTATTAGCCACAAACAGCGGGGGGCGACGAGTGGTTTATGTATAGCAACGCGGTGCCAGCGGGTTTTCTTTCTTTCTTCTCCCACTCTCTTCTTGTCTCACAATTTCCCTTCTTCTTCTTCTTCACCGCCATCTGCCGCAAACGCTGAAGTCGTGTCAGCGGTGTGACGGGATCGATCGTTAATCTGAGCCAAATCGCTCCATCGGTCGATGTGGACGCGGCACGGAAAAAAGTAGTACATCCGGTTGGTGGAACGATATGACTGATGCCAGGAGGGGGACAAGAGACGTCAACAAAAAGGACGACTCACAACACAACACAGGCCGGAATGCACGTTCCCGTGCGGCGTGCTGCAGAGTGCGAGGGACCACTGCTCCTAATTAATGGCGACCTTTGGGAGGAGCTATTACAGTGAAAGCTACACCGAGAGAGAGGTTTTATTAGGACACTGAGAGGAGAGACTGAACTGTGGAGAGTCAAGGTGAGAGGGCGGAGGCAGAGGCAGATGTCAGCCAACGGAGCACAAGTCATGTTTACGAGTCATTATCATCAGCACATTACTTCTGCCTGAGGGCAGCATCACTAATCTGTCTCATCGCGGAGGAGGATGCACAAACTGCACGTCCCCGCAGAAGACAAATGACTGTACACTGATATCCACATGGCTCCACTAGAGGATGGACAGGTTACTACAGTCAAAGTCCAGTCTGCTGTATTTTTCTTCAATACAACATCAATTCCATTTTTTTAAAAAAATTGTTTCAACTATCTGTCACTTATCAGCCGTGATGCTACTTCTCCACACAAAACACTCTAAATAATCATTCAGACAGTGGCTCGAATTAAAATATGATAAATTCCCACACAGCACAGGCGAACACCGACACCCCCCCCCCCCATTATAATAACCGATGGAGCGAATCAAATCGCATATTAATAAAATCAATATTGTATCTGCGGCATGTGTCTATCGATTTGGCACACTCCTCCGCCGTTATTAAGGGGCGGATCGGATTGTGCAATCTTGTCGGCTTATGAAGATGTGGAGAGCGGGGCGGTGATTTATCCTCCGAGAGGAAGAAGAGGCTCCCAAAGCAAAATAAATATCAGATCTATCAGCGAACGTGGCAGCACGGGGGGGGGGAGGGGGAGTTCTGATTGGAGGAATGGGGTGCACCAGTAAAGGTATACGCTTCTGAGGGGTGGGGGGGGCGAGTTAGTGACTTAGTTAGTGACAGCACTTAAAGAAGAAGTGAGTGAGTGAGTGAGAGTGAGTCTGAGTGAGTTTGAGTGAGAGTATTAGTGTCAGTGGAACTCAGAGTCCAGACGCCGGTGCTGAAGGAGAGTTTCAGTCACGGGCGGCTGCTTCTCTTATTAAACACTCAAATCCTTCAGTCTGTTTCAAGACCTCTGTTTAAAGGGACTCGCATTAACAGCACCATCCACCATTTAACCGCGCTTCGCCAACGCTGCTTCCTGACCATTTGTCAGCAACTGCTAATGAGGATTTAGCGTTTTGTTTATGAAAAAAAACAACAACAACAACAACAGGAGATGGCCATTCTCTGTATGGTTATGCAAAACAGGAAGTTTGAGAAGAATAATCCCTAAACGCAGCCAAAGGGATCTGGTGGTTTCTACACTGGGAGGTAGAAACATAGTCCTCGAGACAGTCTCAAATGAAACGCATTCACACCCTGTTATCTGAGCATCCATCTCCAGCGACTTCTACTGACTATCCTCAATGTGCAAACGCCTCCGTGTCTTCTCCAATGTTTATGTGCTGCCAGCAGATTTTTTTTTTTTATTTGGGCACAATCCATATTTTTGCATGTGTCCCCCAACAATGCTGCCAGAAACACTTCTCTTTCAATACGGAATGCATTATCCATGTTTTGATGTAATGTAACTTTTTCTAAGAGTAAGAGTTTCTCAATGCTAAAAAATTAGAAGGTCGCTGGCTGACTCAACCCATGCATCCCATGGGTCTTGCTATATTCCTCCCAGTGGAGCGGAGGGCAATTACATTGTGTTCCATGGATTATCACGGGGTGGCAAAACCCAGTATTGCATGGGAACATTGTTTCACACGGTGTCATAAAGTGTGACAAATAAGAGGCTAAAAGTCAAGGTAATGGAATCTGAGTGGGGAGGGAAGTGGAGTTATTCAGGCCCTGCAAAAGAAGGGTCGGGAAAAGTTAGTTTACAGTAAAGAAAAATAAAAAAGTTCTTGTAATGGTGGAAGTTGGGTAGTCAAGGAAGTCAACAAAAGCGTGGATCCTAATGCGCTTGCAGATTTCCCATTAGACCTGGCTGCATCGGGACAGAACGGAAAAATCAAACCTCTTCTCAGGACCGATTCACTTTTTTCACATTCAAAAATTTACAAATTCCCATCATGTAACGAGATCGGGGAGGGATGACACCGCTAACCGCAACGGCTACAAAACCAGTGGGATCAAGCACAAAATTAATCAGGATCCAACAAAATAAAATCAAAGAATCCTCCCTGGAGTCACCATCCTGTGAGCGATGACCAACGTCTGACTATGATTAAAATGCATACGGAGATAAAAACCTGCTCAGTACCTCACCACTACCCCCTCAGCCATTCAGAAAAAAAAACCCCAGCGTATTCTTTTTTCCCCAAAAAACTGCACTGTGAGTGTTTGCATGCTGACAGGAACTCAGACCTGGACAGAAAAGCAGACAGCTGTGGTATCAGCAATCACAGCATCTTTATGGGGTTCAGTGTTGGATACTGACACCTCGGCGAGGACACTGACACCGGGTGGCTGAGATAGTAAAATGTGCATATAGCAGAGAGTCGGGTATAAAAGAGGCACCTGTCAGCCCCAGGGGGATCATAGGTAGAGACGCTTTTTACATGGCAACATTAAAGCTCCTGTCAGATTACAGGAAAATCCATGTCATGTTTTGATCCGAATTCCTTTTTTTCCTGGAGTCAGCAGCGGCACACAACACAGATACATGTTCGTGACCAACTATTTCCAGTTTGTGAGTCTGGCAGGATTTCGGCAGGCTGGTTTACTGTAACTTTGCCGTGCCATTTCCAGAGGTTATTATAAAACAATACCTAAGGTCATATGGCAGTGTCCATTCCACTTCCTCTGACCTCACCTGGACTTCCTGTGTGAGTCCATCTGATATCCGTCCTGATGTTTCCACATCGAGTTATGTGCAGCCCGACTGCCCCCCCCCGCAGTACTAATTAAATCCTTGTTTATTTACTGCCTTCAGAGATGCCTCAATAGGCTGAGCATTAACTGACATCCACTGAGCTGAACTGAAGCGAAAACAAGCACATTTCATTTTGATGAAAGGCAAATGGCCTCTCTCGCCGCCGCGATAACAGAGACGCAACTTGATCAGACACGATTCCTCAAAGATATTACGATGCTGTGAAGTGGGGGAGCTGATGGGAAGGTTGAGACAAGCGGCGTCTAAAAATGAAACGTAGCTTCTACCGACTCTCAGATATGCAGGTGTGTTGTTTTTTTGTTGTTGTTGTTGTTATTGCTGACAACAACAGTCTAACGCGCGACATGATCCTGGGCAACAACGCTACATCAGACAGTCGTATCACTTCATTCGCGTTTGTCGTATCACTTTGCGATGCTTACTTCATCCTAAATAAATTACACAACCAATATCCCACAGTGGATGTTCAGTGTGAGCCGGAGCGCCGCTGACACAACTGATGCCATATGGGAGGGAAATATTAATCTCTTGTCAGTTTTGCCAAAGACGATGACAGATAAACAGTATATTGCGTGACTGGCCCTTTAGCAGTGTGAATAGTGTATTGTTTTCCACATGTAAACAACACTGTCAATAATGTTACTGACCCCATAAAGGGTGCTATGTGTTTTAAATCACCCTGCTGCGTTTTAATCTGTCTTGTCTGACACATTAGAGAAAATCCAATCATTTGAACAATGGAGACATCACAGACTGTGTTGTTGTTATTGCTGCTGCTGTTGTTGTTGTTGTTGTTGTTGAGTCACAGCTGTTAGGAGGAAGTGATTATGGATTACTGTGAGTGTGAGAGAGTAAGAAGGAATACGTACTGTAAGGTACACACTCATACTGGACTTCAAGATATTTGTAGGTTCCGGGACACGGGTCAGGAAACACGTCTGGTCCAGCCACGACGGCACACTGGGTCCGATTGTTACATCTGAAACACAGAGGTGAGGTGGTGGTTTTAATAAAAGAAAAAACAAATCATCAATAGCAGTGGCTGTGTCCCTCATATAGGCCAAAATATGCAGAGGCGCATTAGTTGGATGTGGAGTGTGTGGTAAATGAAGCTGAAATAATTAAATTGTGCAGCAGAAATTATAATTATTAAAACACTTTTATGAAAATGATTTATCGGGTGCCTCTCTTATAATATCAACTGTACGAGTATTCAGACTCTCACTGGTACTAAAATAAGTCGAATTCAATATAATGACAAAGTGAAAGCAGGGGAAAAAAAGAGAATGTTGTACATTGAAAATAATAAACACAGACTTTTTCCTCTTAGGTTAAGAATCAGTGCCATGGTTTAATTCATCTGTTTGTTAGGGAGCTGGAAGTCGTGGATCCAAAAACAGGCTTTAACCACAAACAGATGACATCATTATTGCTTCATGATGGATGGTGGCGGTGCTGGTGATGGCCACGTTGGGTGGGTGGTGGATCGGTGGGGGGCTAGACACAATCAACTGAGTGCAAAATCAGCTCCATCGCGAGATGTAGGTCTTCATTAAAAACACAATTACCCTGCCGGTGCTGTTTTCATGTGCCACTCTGCTTTTGGCAGTCATCAATCAAAGCCCCACTTCATATTCACGCAGCCCCTCGTCCCACATAACAGCAACGCTTATCTCACAGCGTTTACGCCAACGTTTTGTCAAGTATTGATCTGTCTGGTGGCAAAACTGAAAACCCGGAGGTAAACACTGGTCCGGTTGCTATTTGAAGATGCGCTGTACATGTTGTTTTCGTGATGCCGGATGCTTTACAGTATTTACACATCCATCCCTGTCCGTCAAACATATACCCATTTACAAACTGCCGTTATCTCGCAACATGTAAAAGGTATTTATTTCCCAGCAAGGCTGTTCACAGTGCAAGTCTTGTGAAGGTCAAGGCGGGGTCTGACACAATGATTCATACGCCACAATTAAAGGATTCTCTGGACCTTAATTAACATTGATTGGCTGCCGACTAATCAATCGAACCAGTGAGGGACAACAAGCAAAAAAAAAAAGAAAGAAAGAAGGGGCCCATCTCATTCCAAGCCGACCTCGTAATTAGATACGGTCTGCGGGCTTTATGGGTTCACGAACCCACCCCTGCACGCGCTGCCCCCCCCACCATCTCACTAACCCTTCCCCCACCCCCCCATCAGCTGTTAGCAGCCTGTCCCTGCCTATGAAGAGTTAATTCCCAGGCAGTAAATGCCAGTCAAATACAAAAGGGGGTCAAGCCCATGAAAGTGAGAAACAATTATAGGCAGCCTTCTCATCTCTGCGCTCTTCCTCCTCACGACCATGATCCGCTTTCTCCTGCTGAGGACTCAGGGGGGTTTGCAATCAGTGGGTGAGAACACAAGTTAAGATTAAGTGTCGCATGGAATTAGAAGTGAGACGGACAGAGGAGACACAACGGGCCCGAGGTGGAAGAAGAGACACAAACAGTTGCATAAATGGACGTGGACACAGGACATGGCAGAGTGCAGTACTTTTCCTATAGATCTGTTTGTTACAGAAAACCATGAAAATGACAACGTGAATACATAACGAGAAGTTAAGCCCAAATCTGGGATTGTAATCATGGTTTGTAATAACTTCCTCTTGGGGGATTAAACATCATTATGTGTATTTAAAGTGGATTGCAAACTTAATCCTGGCCTTAACGTCTGTCTTGACCCATATTCAAAATCCCACCCATCACTGCTGTGCACCCCCCTAAGCACGTCACAGGGGAATAAAATAAGGTGGAGAAATAATTACAATTAAATGTATTAAGCACTAATCAATGGCGAAGTAGGTGGGGGATCGATCGGGAGAGAGGCTGCCCACATCACGTGCCACCACCAACGACTTCACAATTACCAATTAGGGGGGGGTAATCAGGATTCCATCAGACACTTGGCTCCGATGGAGCCCTTTGAACTGCCAGGGGGCAATGGATTCACTTTGACTGATGTATTCACGTACACATAATGCAGTGATTCTAACATATGGATCACACGGCGACAGCACACGACAACAAAGGCTCAGAAGTGTTATTTAGATGTAACTTTAAAAAAAAAGACTTGATTCTGCAGATTTTATCTGCCTTCCTGCGCTTTTCCCCCCTCCTCGCTTTTCCCTCCTGTCGCCTCGTCTGCTGTTTGTTGGAAGCAGCAGATCAGGGCTCAGACTGCCAGCTGACGAGGGGGGACGTGGCACAAAGCGCCAGAGTCCTATGTAAGCACAAACTGTAATCACGATAATCGCTGGCTGATCCCACTGCTGCCTCTGATGAGCACCCTCAGTCTATTGGCCACCGACACAGGATGAAACAGAATTTAATGAATGAATGAATGAATGAATGAATGAGGAGAAAGTTCAGGTGGTGGAAAAAAAATGTTACGTTACATCTGCTTTAAGTGACTTTCCACTGGAGCCCTATGAAAAACGTTTGTTGACGTGAACGGAGATGTTCCAGCTGCTGATCCACATTGAGGCGACGCGTCTGCGTCTTGCAGATGGTTTGTATATGTTTGAGGAAACAGTCCCTGTCAGGAAGCACAAACTAACCATAAAAAAAAAAAAGATAAACAAATCCAAACTGCCTCGCCATCAAGAATATCACACACGCCGGTATCTGTTCTCAAGTTAAGAGGCGGGGAAAAAAAAGCTCAGAGTACATTAGGGACTGAGGCTGTGTGTGTGTGTGTGTGTAAAGCAAAAATGCCTGCTGGTATGTTTGGTATGGTTTCAACACTGCAGTGTGTGTCTGTGTGCGCATGCCGAGCTTTGTACACACTTGTAGGAGTTAGAATTTGTAGGAGAGGAAGAAAGGGATGGCAGCGGGGGAAAAGTGACGGACGGGTCAATATCCACATCCCTCTATTGGGACCCATTACGCTTTAGTGATGGTCTTCGCCACCCACGGTCGACTTCATTCATTATCTCGCCGCGCCGTACGCCGCAGCATCCATCTTTTCTCATTCGGCCTGTCTCTCAGTGCAGCACCAACAGAAAAAAAACAAAACAAAAAACAAACCTTTCAAACGCCAATGAAGTCACACAGCGGCTGGAACACTGTGCGTTTACAGCCTTACTGAATAGAAGTCATCAGCAGAGAAGGTTATTAAAAAGCATATTTATCTTTTATTTTATTTTCAATGCTGGACTTGATGCTAATGGCAACAATCTTTTACTCTGTATTTAATTAGGCAAAGTAACTTAAGAGTTACCAGCGACTGGGGATTATCAAATAAAATCTAACAACCATGATAAACGCTCAGAAGGGTTTGCTTAATGTGCAGTTAGATAAAGGTAAAACAAAAATCACACTGATTTTATTGATTTAATTAATTAAGGGGTGAGAAAAGACTCAAATCAGGTGACGTCGTTAGTCTGCAACCAGTTGGAGAAGGTTACAGAAATGTGACATTCACTCTACACAGGCAACACATTCGCAAACACACAAACATGAAAAAATGGCAATGTCTAATTGGCTTTTGCCATAGTGACTAATGGCATTTTTTTTCCAGTGCAGTGGTTGTTAGTGTTATTGTTACTAGGTTGTGACTAGTTTCAAACGGTAAACACACAGATATGAAAAGGAAATGGTGCTCCACTGGCGCTGCTCCTCAACAGGAAGTCAAACGTTATACCGTTTAAAATTAGATGGTGGGACGCGGCAAACACATCGCCCTCCATTACGGTCTGTCAGTTTCTGTCCGTCAGCGTTTGCAACTGATCGGCCTCGCAAATTTCAAAACACAATAGGTCACCAAACTCAAACTCGGCATGACAGTGTCGCACAGACTCAATTCATCTCACTCACTGAGGGAAGCTGCAGATGCTGTCACCTGCATTCACTGAAACTGGCTCCGCCACGAGTGAAGTGATTCCACCTCCACTGCATTGTTTCAGGGTTTGTGTCGTACCGCTACATGTGTGAAAAATGTCTTGCATCTGTCTGCTGGCCTCATGAGAAGCTGCACAGTCATTAGCCACCAACAGTGTTACACACCTTCAGCCCTGCAGGAACTGTTGGTAGTTGAGTTGCATTGTGGGTAACGTAGGCTTTGGGTATTGATAAGGAAGTGGAATGCATGAAATGAAAAGAAGGTATCTCTGGTTTGGCTTCATCGAATTTGATCCAACAATGTTATGAGTGCAATGAATGAAAAGTGCATGATTCCATTCCAGGTTTTGCACCGTGAAGGTTTTTTTTGTAAAAATATATGCAAAAGCACAGACAAACATAAACACAATCCATTTGACAGCCTATAATTCCTTAAGGAGGTTAACTAGTAAATCAACTTTCATTCATTAATCAGGTTACTGCAGATTTGTTGCACTGATCAGTTAAGATGAATAGCCGCAGATGACGCTGATAGCTGAGTATGAGATTAACATAGTTCTCCATTGCCTACATAGTAGGTGGTATAAACAGCATGCTGCATCAAGCTGTGTCCGCCTGTTTGCACAAACACTATCACTGACAAACCATCAGGCGTGTTGCCTTTCTGCAGGATTAGCTGTGTGGAGCTAAGCAGAAGAGAATAAAGCACCAAGCGACTGTTGAGTAGCGTGAAATGTGCAGGAGCTGTTAAGTACAGAATATGAAGTACAGAATAAGAGTTTCATTCGAGTTGGTTAAATAAAGGTCGAGACTGACCATCTCTCATGGCCTGCTTGCACTGCTTGTATACATCCAGGAAAAAAAGAGCATCTTGTGCTGATTTCCTGCCTCCTGACAAGCATAATCCCTCTCAGCCATTCACCCAGATTAGCAGCTTTCATAAGATTTCTACATCACAGTCCCCCCCCACCAATATTGTGTTTGGAAGATAAGCACACTTCATGCCACTGCAACAACAAGCTTAGAAATATACAGAAGGCATACGAGGGCAACTGGGGTTGGGAAGAGATGATTAACTAGAAGACAGACTTCTATAGGTGGACTGACCATGAAGTCGTGTTCTTGGCTCGAGTCGAAAATTTACATCCCTGTGTGTGTGTGTGTGTTTTATTTATTTAAACTATAACTCTATGTCGATAAAAATCTACTTTTACTTCTCGCTCTTTGACACAAAATAATTCCCATACGATACCGGCGTACTGTTGGTCTATCACAAATGTAAACACAAAAATATACTTCACTTGCTATAAAGTTTTGCCTCTTGGACAAAGAAAAACGAAATCTGGACAATAAAATCTCAGACTTTTCTGGGCCACTCCTTTATCAGACAACGCGCAGATCCAAGGTCAGGGGTACCACCCCAGGGGATGCACCCCTCACATCTTCTGTGGAGGAATTTATTTACCTTAGCTCGGCTGCTGCTCTCAGACAGATCTAAACCGATAGGTCCCTCGGACGGTACACTCGCTCCAACACATCAGTATGGAGATGGCGTCCTCGTGAGACCCAGAAGAGGAATTTCTTGCAACACACCTGTCAAGGCCAATGAGACTGTTGCAGGCACCGGAGGCCCCGCCCTCCCCCAGGAATATGAGGGATACTGCAGAGTCTCATCCCTTCAATCTAATTGCACTTAACCTCACATAACCTGGTCTGCAGGAGCCCTGTCAGGGGCTTATGTGGTTGGATGTGAGCTTGCTCCCCGGCCACGGTGCATGTTTAGCTTGCAAATGAGCCGCATCTCCCTGGCATTGTTGGGCCAAGTTAACAGATGATTGCTCTGCCTGCTAACAGTCGCGCCATTTTCCAGAGAAATATTACACACACGATGCAAGCGGTGCAAGAGGCACTGGAGGGGAGGGTGGTTGGATGAGGTCTGCAATGCAGCTGACTATATTCTCCAGCTGTCATGCACCATGGCTGTGGGGGAGATGCTATATCTTCAACCTAATGTGCTGTGCAGAGTGTACAGCTGAAAGGGAACACGGGGTTATGTGCATAAGCAACGTTCCCTATGGGAAGGAAACAAGGTGCGACACAGGTCAGCACCTCCCTGCCTCAGAGCTCTATGGATTACAGGGAAGGCTGAGGAGGAAATGAGATTGTGCAGCATCTTGCAGCCCCCTTCAGGGAGGGTGGGGTCGCCGGTGTCAACGGGATGTTTCACTGGTCTTCACATATGGGAAGTTCTCAAAACATGCTCGCGTCACGTTTAGTACATCCAAATTTCGTTGCTCAAACATGCTCAAATATGCCTCTTTGCAGGAATTTGCAAAAAGAGCCTTGTTTCTTTTAAAGGAGCAGTGATCCGGCTGTCAACAGAACAAACCTGCTCAGCTAACCTCTTCCAGACTCATCTCGTTTGGTGCCACAACAGGCATTGGGGGGTGCGACTTCTCTCTCCAACCAAAAGGTCAATCCATGATTCTGCACATCTCTCAGAATACCATTAAGGTCTATGGCAGTGGATGGGGGGGGGGGGGGGGGCCGCAGTGGATGGGGGGGGGGGGGGGTGCCACGTTACAAAAAAATATGCTGAGCCAAACTGTAGCGATCCAATAAAATGAGCGTTTACACAGGGAGTACAGACTGAGTTCATATCACAAGCGTACTGTCTAAATTCTCCAATCAAATACAATTATGATAATCGACAATAATGATAATAGAATTAGATTTATGAAGTACAATCGTATCCTTACACACACTGGTAATACAGTACATGGCCATTCTTTGGAAGACAATGGAGCCGATGTAATAAATCCTCTTTGATATGAATTCACACATGCATTGGAATGGACTTTCTCAAAGGGGGAAAAGATAAACTTGGCAAACTCATCCTCAACCATTTCCACATTCACATCTTAAAAAGAGAAAAAGGACAGTGTTGTATTAAAGTCTGATAGTGATTGTGCCAATATTAGTTTATATATAGCTCTCGCAGACACAACCACACAAACATACACTGTACACCCACTAACCACAACCTTTGTTATATCCTGCAAATGATCTGAATCTGCCCAAAGCTAATGTTTAATGAAACAACCATCAGCCATTTCTGCTGTTTTATCATCATGTCATTTCCATTGTGGTGACAATGACAATATTGTGGGGGAAGTAGGGGTGTATGCAAATGATGTTGTGATACATATATGATTTACATGATGCATGCGATATGATTTACGATGACAATTACTAATTAAATCCCCAGCTCATCTGGTACCCTGTCATTATCACTTTTGCTTGCCCGCATTTAAATCACTAAACATACATGTTCTCACTGCCTATACGATACAATATATTGGAGAAGGTCTGACCATTTCCCATGGTGTAGCTACTCCTCTAATGTCTGATCAGCAAGTAACGCGTGCATTATTAACCTCAATATTTAGGAACCTCAATAAAAGACTCAACGTGGAAACTGATACAGGCTTGAAGGAAATTTGTATTCATGAAGTCATTAGAGGCTAATTATTACTGACTGGATATGCGTTCTTAGAAAATAATAATAATAAAACCTTTAAAATGATCCTAATTAACTTTAGGACAATGGTTAATCAGGACGTGTTTTGAAATCTATTGCAATGAGCGGAACAGGCATTGATCGGAGACGCTTCGTCTGTCCTCCGGCAACATGAAACTAACCTGATCACACTGCACAAGGATAAAAACACATTTTTATACGTCTCTTCCAGGCCTAAACAAATAGCTGGCGTATAAGACGGACGGGGAATGGGAAGCAGAGGCAAAAAGTGCCACCGGTTTGACTCCTCAAGACGTCGAGTCCTGTTTGTTAGGCACAAAGATGGACAACTGCTGCTGGTAAAAGAGCTGCTTCAGGGAGCTTATGTGTCTCTGGGCGCTGCACAGCGACAACACAAAGATACTGATCCTGCCTGGGCCTGGGGTATTAAATCTGTCATTTAATAAACTGGGAAAAAGTTCTGACGTTTGTCTGCAAAGGGAACGCAAAGCTACTCATCTGAAGAACAAAGGGAAATAGCACTCTATTCACTGTATTTATAATCGACACACAAAATCAATAAGCACGCTGGATCGCTATCTTCTCCCCAATACCCCACCGTCTCTCTTTCTTACTTTTTTAAGTGTGCACACAAACACACACACACACACATCAACAAACACAAACCAAGGCCTGCCTTAAAGCACAGATTTTTCATTTTCAGTCGCCGTCACCATGGTAACTTCCAATGTCCAACTTGGACGAGCACTCTCCTCCTTCAAAGCCCCCCCTCCCCCCCTTTTTTTTCCAAAGCCGTATAACTCCACTGCTCCTCTAATGGTCAAACACAGTGTTTGGCTTCCAGGAGGGAGTTCAGCAGCTAATTACCTTAAATCACACAGAGACAAGCAGGTGCTTCTAATAACACATTGGCCTATACAAGCCTCAAGGTTGAGAAATAAACGCATTTCTCTGCGCCGCTTCTGCATTAACCTTGTATGATATGTATGGTATGTACCTAGTACCTAGTATGATAACAGATCGGAAGAGTCTGAGTGTGACCTTGCAGTTTTTTTTGTTTTTTTTTTTAAAAACACCCACTACAAAATCGTCATGTTTATTGTGCTCAGCCTCTTTGTGTGTTCAAAATGGCCGCCTTTGTTGCTATGAAGAGGAGCGTCTTGGCGCATATTCCCCGTGTTGACCGATCGATGAGAGCCACCCCTTGACCTTCCTCATTCACATCTCAATAATGAAAGATGAGCCGGGGTTATGAGTAACCGCGGTGCTCAATACAGGACGGGGTCAGGCGTCGATCGCTCGGCACGGGTCCAGGCCGGCATTGGCATGCGGGAAATCACCGCGGGTCTTAAGGAAATGTCCTGAAAGAGCCATGGCTGGGATTAAAAGCTTGGGGCTTGACTGAACTCTCCTGTCTCCCTGGTGTCAATATGCTCAAGGCACTGTCAGTCACAGCTCATGTCTGAGAGGAAAGTAATTTACTGACCCGTGAGGACACAGAGGTCCAATTCATTACCAGACGCACCACTGCTTCTGATGATGAAACTTAAGCATTATGGTCTTATCCAATGGTTATTAGAAATGATCATTTACTGAATTGACGATGACGACAATTACAGGGGGTCCTCGAGTTACGACGGTCGCGAGTTACGTTGTTTTCGTGGTTACGACACATCTTCCATGAACTTCCTTGTTTCGGCTTCAGCGGTTTGCCCCGTAAATACGTACAGACGGTAGCCGGTAAGGAGATGCACACGGACACAGATGCGTTCGGGATCATGGCGATACCGTAGGTTTATTCACAACACAGGGTCTACACGGTTGATAACAGAAATCTAATGGAAATGCTCATTACCCTCGCGATATCAACCCCTACAGTGACAAAAGGCAATTCACCATAGTAAACTCTTATTGTAGGGTGGTGTTATAGCGACATCTAGTGGCACAATGTATGCACAATGGCACAATGAATGTATGTTCCGACTTGCGTCGAAATTCGGTTGTGACACATTCTCAGGAACGGATCTCCGTCGTAACTCAAGGACCCCCTGTATATCCTAAAGAAAACAAACATTTTTACTAATTCAATGAATTACCTTCCATCGATCTAATGGTTAATGTTAAAATGTGTAAACGTGACAGGCATCTTTCTCGAACGTCTTTCTGTGCAGCGTTAATTCAGGAGCTCGATTTTGGCGAACGCTTGGCGTGACTGCTGCAGATTTATGCTGAGCTTGCCTTTGACCGACCCGGGAGTGCAAGCGAGGTGAACAAGGCCTGCACGAGCACAAAGGGCGATATAGTTCCGGCCCTTTCCTGTGTGAGCGGAGGTGACAAGGCGTTCCTTGTGCTTCACCCCACGCAGCACCACCGTCCAACTGAATTTGTCAAGGGAAGCCAAGACGTTTAGCTGTCTTTTAACATCCCTTCCACACCAACAGGTCCCCTGAGATACAGCCTGAGGACGAGGACACTCTCACTCCGGTGGAAAACAAAGTCCATCGCGTGTCAGCCTGTCTGTTTGTTTCTGCTCGGCATGTTGCACAACTCCACCACATATTTGGTGTCATCGCCTGTTTGTTGCAGAAGATTTATTGCGAAACACTTTGAAAAATGACACTTTTTTTTTCTTGAAGCGCACACTGCTTTCGTACCAAACATAAAATGTGTTACGCTCGCCTAATTCCATAGTCTCTTGTATCTATTCCGACCTGAAGCCTGTCTCAAACCCTGGATTACCAGGCAGCCATCAGAAAAGATTGGGCCGAAACTTCACTGTATCTCACAAAGACATCTCAAGTTCAAAAGAAGCTCGGATGCAAAGGTTTCTATTGCTGCAGACCAAACCACTGCAGCAGAGCTTTTTTTGAACATGGAAAAAAAACGTGTGCAAAAAGACAAACCTCATCACCAGTCAATTGAAAAGACAAAATACACAAAATAGTGCATTCATCTAATGTGACACTTCAAAAAGATAATAACAATTTATTATACCAGAATACATTGATATTTATTCTACCTTTTTTTTATTGTGGCTACACAATTTCCATTGAAACACTTATTGTGATCACTGGCAAATTTAATTAGTTACCAACAATAGTTGTGTGATTCAAAACAATGACTGGTTCACTGCATTTCAAACCGATACAATAGAATGGGTAGAAAAATGACACAATATGTTAAATATTTCTTTAGGTCAGGCACAACCGGTATTAACTGTCAAAGTATTGCTTCCAAATACAATTAGAAATGCTGACATTGCTTCAACTCTCTCCAAACAAGGCAGCTGTATTCAGACCCTGTTCAGACAAACCATTCTATGAATTGTTATTTACATTCTGTATTCTCTCCTAGCTTTTCACATTTTATATTCTAGCAGTGAATCTTTTACATGCTGAATCTTAATATTTCATGCTCCTGCAGCAAGGTAATTTCCCAACTGGAATCAACAGCTCTATAATTTTTATTATCTTTTATTAAACACACTGGCAGCAGGTTGCGGACCTTGCTACACGCTCTTTCGTGTGAACTTGCATCGTGTGGGAGGCCTGAGGTGTCACAGCAGAGGAAGCACTTGGGATATACGGATGTCGACAAGAGCAGTGGCCCATAAGACGACTCTTTAAAGTCTGACGTCAAACGACAGATTCAAAT
Source organism: Trinectes maculatus (assembly GCA_016785345.1). Lineage (NCBI taxonomy): Eukaryota > Metazoa > Chordata > Actinopteri > Pleuronectiformes > Achiridae > Trinectes > Trinectes maculatus. The sequence continues at coordinate 523,420 of JAFBJQ010001639.1, read as the reverse complement.
TCTGATCCCGTCACTAATCAAACAGCAACAGACACGGAGGGGTTGGAAGTTGCAGGGGCAACAGCACTGTGAGCAACCAGTGGAGCTTCAGGTAAATCAGTTTCTCAAGGTGACACAAGAAAACCTGAATTTTATGGCAACGGTATCAGCCCAGGACCAGAGTGCGGCTGAAGCATCTTTTATCTCTGCTGCATCCCACATCATTCTCCAGTCTACTACTGTTTCCCTCCATCTACATCTACAGATATAACGCAGACAAACGCATGCCAAATTTATGACTCCCTGGGACTTTGCCAAAATTTAATTGCACCAGCAATTTTGTAGCCTCAACATTTACCATGAGTGCAGTGAAGGTCTGTGCAGGCTTTTGCAGTCAAATAAAATGGAAGCCAAATGAAGCACCGAGGCTTTTAAGCATAGTAAACATTTCCTCTCCCTGTTTTCGCTTTCATGCATCTTAAAATGTGTGCCTCTTCATGTGCAGACAGAATCGCCTCACACTGCATTTACTAATTATAAAATGAACAGCTCTATTAAATTAAAACTTAAACAAAAAAAAGGCTCCGTTTGTTATTACAACTTTTTCTATAATTACCTGGTAAAGGAGAATTGTGAGATGTGAATGTAAAGATATAAGCCACTTGTAAAATCTAAATTCGCCTTTGATCCTTGTTGTTGGGCCTGTTTTTACAGTGTGAATGAAGGAGCCGTTCTTAGACACTGGGACTGAAAATCTAAAATTCGAATGAAGACTTAACGCAGGATCGTGCTACCAGATCACTGCACAGCATCACTTCGCATTCCACTTCGACAAAAGCCTCCACTGAAAACCACTACTTCAGCCAGTACTCACCCTGTGTAGCCTCTACCCCAACCAGCATCTACGAGAGAATGAGGTCAGTGTCGGCACCTACAAAAGCCATTCTCTGACATTACAAAATGCACTTTTGTGCCAGTAAATGGCGAGTGGGCGGCACTACATGGTATGCTTCTTTATGGTTCAACATCACTCCGTGGCATCTAAAAGCACTTTGCTTTAAACTGCACCGCACTAAGGAACAAGCACGGTCCAGTGGCTGAGGAGGCCATTGACGGAATTAAGGCTCATGAATAAGAATGTGGCGCAAAGGGTGAGTGAGATCTCTCCCACTGTGTCATATTGACATGCTCCCCAGTCAGAAAATAGCCTTGTATAATTAGCTTTCGCGAGCAAGTGTGGGGCCGGCAGGAGAGGCCACTCTCGGTAGACAAAACCCTCGAAAAGGAACGTGCGCGCCACTGAATGTGAGTGGGTGGGAGTGGGCCGAGGTGGAGGGGCAATCAGTCAGGCTCGATGAAAGACAGATCTGTCATCGGAGGGGTTTACTGCCAGAGAACATCTCTCCGAAACACTCGTTCTCCAAAACGTTCGCTCCTGAGCAGAATTTAAACCATACTCCAAGACAGTTGTGTTTTCAGCATGTGTACTCAAGGTTATACTCAAAAATCACCAACCAAGAACTATGACATGCCTATGTATTGTCATTTATTGACATACGGTTTCCAAATGAGAAGTGAATAGTCAAATGTTTCTCAAAACAGCATTAATGAGAATGTCATTGTTGAAAATTGACTAATTAGCCTGACTGTGATTATTAGAACAATTAAAACCATGTCAGTCACTCATGCCTAATTAAGAGCATCTATCGTCATGAACTCTTAATGCACTGAACATTATGTACAACTCGGTACAAAAAAAAACTTCCTGTAAGGAACAAGTCAACCGCTGAGTCCCTCTAAATGGATTACTGGATATGTGTGGAGTTCACATGGTGCAGACTATATGAATACTCAGCTAATTGGACTAGATCAAAGTGAATTATGCAACTGTGCTATGAAACATTGATTGGGAAAGTGTTTTCACTTTTTCAGCCTCAAGATTGAAACGTTATGTTTTTGCTCTTTATTTCTTAGTCACCATGCAGGTGGGTTCCTAACATCAGAGATCAAACAGTGGGGGGACTGAGCCATTAGAACTAATTAGGGATTAGAGTCTGTCAGGTCTTGTGTAAGATGTTAGATAATAAAACGTTGTAAAATAGCCTATTCATAACCAATAAATTCACAAACAGCCTTTTCACATTCATCACATTATTTCGGAGACTTATAAACACAACCCTAGACACAATTCATCTTTTTGCCAGAATTAGGAAGGTGGAAACACAGATTGCCGGCAAATAAGACCTGGTGAATAAAACAGGTCCTTTGTGAGGTGCAGAGCGTGAAATGGCTCCTTGTCTCGCCGCCTTGATTTCATCTCGCTGAGGTTCGGGGACATGTGGCGTGAATGCAGATCCGACTTTAGCCGCCCTCATGAGCGGGGCACACGGAGAATTTAGATTGTGGCAATTCATTCATGCCAAGCATAAGCCAATTAGAAACAGGGCGATGTGACAAAGACACAAAGAAAATGGGAAACGGTGAAGTGCAATAGGAGGAAGTAGAAAGGGAGTGCTAAGGAGTGCAAAAGGGATTTGGAGTCCAACAGTAATTGAGAGGACAGGGGGAAGAGACAGGGAGAGGGGAAGATAGTAGGATTAAGAGAAGTCGAACATGCCTTGTAATACTGGAGGCTTTCTCAGCCAAGCAGTTTGAGCCATCCATCGTTTCAGTGGGACTGCGGTTCCTCCTCACCGCCTTAACTCTCAAAGATAAGTCGTTTCCAAGCCCTGCTCAATGCCGACCGAGGCAGATGACAAACATCACCCTTCACACAGACACAAAATCACGTCAGCGCCATTAATGAACGGCATAATATCGCATTAAAGTAGTTCCCATATGTGCCCGAACGCCTGATCGCCAAAGACCAAAACATTATGGACTCTGCTCCGGTTGCCGGGAGGCGGCTCTTGAAGCCATTTACATTAAACGCTCTGCAAAACAGAGTGGTGATTGAGAGCAATGCTTTCGCCACCAGACGGCAAAGTGTGGCTGGATCATATTTTTGCCTCCTGCAAAGATTAAATAGAGAGTAAATAGATGCATATACGCAATGCCAAAGGCGGGTGATGTACCTTTGTTTATGTGGACATACTAAAAGTTTTATTTGGCAACACAATGATCCTGAATTGCACACCAGATGTGTAGTAAAACGAGATGAATGATGTCCTATGGTATTGTGTTGTTTGCCTTTGTTTCACTTAAGCGATTAATAAGTTCAATTAGATATGCTTACTAGCAACGATGCCGCAGTGTCCCTGCCAACACTGAGAGGGTAGTTTGTTTAGGGCTGTTTATATGATATCACGTAAAGTGACAACTTTAATCCTGTCTACATCATTTATTCACACATACCATGAAAGGTGGATTAAGCCATACTTACTACCTTGTGATAGTCATTTGCAAATGCATATTGGAAAATGTCGATAAGCAAGCAAAGTTATTTAAGGTCACAAGACGCGTCTATATTAAAGGGAAAAAAAATGGATCCACCACTTCAGGAAAAAAGGAAGAGACAGAGGAGTTGACATCAAATCTCTCTGTTGGCAATTCCCAACGGCCAATTAAAAATAAAGAAGCAGAAAAACTAGGAGAACAAGGATGAAAGCTTGTGAAGCGCAGTGCGGAGAAGAGCAGATATCAGATAGAGGGGAGGAAAAAAAGCATAGTCTGCTCCCTACACTGACGAACCACCTGCTCCTGTCTGAATTAGCCCTTTCTTTACTGTTTAGATTCACCCGAGTGAAACTCACTCCCATAGATGACAAATGGACCGCGGCCTCCTACTTCCAATTTTTAACACATTATGAAAACCCCAAGTTTAGCGAGACACTGCTTCAGTGAGACTATGACGGGTAAGAATGGAGAATCAAAACATTCCGGGAAAAACTCAAACGTCTGGGTTCTTTGGAAAAGTGTGAAACTAACAATAACAACGTCTATGGGGCATTTGAGAAATGGACACAGTTACAGATGATTCAAACCACTGGCTTGGCTGGAGTCAATCCTCTCCTCCTTAATCAGTTTCTCCTGAGAGATACCAGTCTGCTCTGTATTGGGAAATCTCCTTCCTTTTCCCATTTATTCACCCTGGAGTCTCGTGCGGTCCCGTCTGGAGACCGAAGCTGACCGGTGGGCAGCTACCACCTTGAACTAATGGGCCATAATTGAATGCGGCAAGTTCTTGTCTAAGAGAATTGGAGTAGGCTCGGAAACTCAAGACGCGTTAATGAATGTCGAGTGATGTCACTGAATAGAAAAAAAAAGAATAGGATTGATAGGATGAGGGAAAATAAAATGTAAAAAAGGAAAGGTGGTTAAAATTCCCACAATAATACAAAGACCATCAGGAATATTTGTTTTGGCGCAAATGGGTGTCTTTATCCTGTCAGAGCTTTTATTAATATTCTTTTGTATGTTACCACTGGCAGCAAAACCACCCACCATTCTCTATTTTTTTTCATTCTATTACAACAGGCAGTTGTCCCCCGCTGCGCTCATCGGTCATGTTTTTGTACAGTAATTGTCAGGTGCTCAACACATAATTGTATCATGGAATAACAGCCCCTGACCGAGAGTAAACTAGACAAAGCAATGACTCTTGCAAAAATTAGAGAGCCTGTATTCAAAAAAAATTAAATAAATAAAAAAAACAGCTCCTGCTCAGGACCTCATAGAAACTCTGCTGCGTGCTGAATCCAAACTATGCACTCAACATAATCTAATACTGCATGTGCTGTTAAGTGCATGAATATACTTTTCTACTTTCTACTTTAGCGGCCCAGTAGGAATCAAATCCCTAAATGTAGCAGCGGTAGTGGATCATTCCATTTAATTAAGGACCACAGAGTCTCTTCTATTACAATCCACCTAATAGAACATTTAATATCATGCGCCACCTGCATGATATTTGCACTTCCAATATTGAAGTCATACTTTTTCTTTTTCTCATCCCAGCACCTCATTGTTGGGAAGCTGAAATGTTTATGAGGCCACTTGCTGCTGTGGAGCTTTGGGGGCTATGCATGAACAATGATAGTACTACATCCGCTCAGCATGAGAGGCTCTTATCTTAATGTCAACTGCAGCTGTCTATTTGCTTGGATAAAAGACTGTAATACAATGTTCATGCTACTATGTTAATATTCACTTTTTCCAGCTGTCTTTAATGCATAAGGAGCTAAGGCAAAAAGAAAAAAACAGCGGTTAAGTGAGGACAGGGAGTGATGTTCTTCTACCACTTTGTCTGAATCACTCATCTCAGATTGTTCCATGAAGTTAAATGACACGACTTTCAAAAGTCCCAAAAAATAAAAAAAAAGTTGAATTCCTTCTTTTTCCTCCCAAAGAACCAACAGTGCTAACATCCTGCTCGAGATGAGTGGAATTAAATTAAAGATGGGCAAAGAGCCAAAGGGGGATTTTTCTCTTTAATCCTACTTCACTGCTCAAATAAATATCTCATCAAATCCTTCAACTCTAAAAATAAGGTCAAAAGCCAAGGATAATGAGAACGGGAGCGTATGGGAAAGATCATCTGCAAAGGACAAAGGATCCTCCCATCTGCTTCGCCTTGCTTATCTCTCAATCATTCCTGTCGCTTTGTCAGCACATGTTTTCATCAGACGGGAGTGGAGTCGTTTGTCTCATGCGCTGCAGTCTAAGTGTGGCGAAGCAAGTAACGGCCCCCGAGGCGTTTGCTTTCTGCATAAACGCCATTAACAGGAAGGTTGTCAAATGTCGACCGTCACGAGGCTGCTGGGTTCACACCGCAGGTTAAATTAATTTAGTTTTATCGTCCTCCCGAGGATCATCCAGCTGTTGTGTCCATTAACCTTTGATTGCGTCGTGTGCGTCAACAAAATCCTTCAAGACAAAAATATATTTTGGTCCTTTTTGAAAGCCCCCTCAAAAAAAACAAATGACAGAAGAAGACGAAGAGGGGGAGTTTAAAAGACAGACGGAGGGACGTGTTTGAATTGTCTTTTTGGACTATGTAGAGTTTGCTCCTTCCTGACCTGCTTTTCTCCTTCAAGGGTCATGCACAAGCCTGCCACAATGCTATCAGCTGTCCCTTAAGGTGCCTGCCGAGGTCTCCTGCGATATCAGGTGATATATCGCTTTGATATAGCCTGTAATTACTGGCCGTGAAGGCCACACCGCCTGGGGGAAAGGAAACGGGGGAAGACAAAAAATAGGGAGGCGAGAGACAGAGACACTGGGGTTGTGATGAGAAAGGATCAGTGTTGTACAATAACGCGGGTGTCCGGCCTCTGGTGAATTCACACAGTGGGAAGTGCCAATGGATCTGGGCACGTGTTCGGAGAGGGGCAGATTCGATAGACGCGTTAGCTCCCGCACGATAAGCTCCGAAAATATCCCACAAAGGAAAAAGCAACGGTAACTAAAACAATTACATACAGCAGCATGGGCACGTGTTGGAAATGGCGCCACGTAATATTGGGCGACACATTTCAATCGCAGCGTCATTAAGCCGCTGTCCGGCTTGTAACGCGGCACCACCTATAGGTGAGGTGTTTACCCGCAGCACAGGAGGAGGGACGGCCGGTGAAAGAGGCCCATTCATTTCAACCTGTCACAGTATGGCACTGCGCAACCTTCACTTTGAGATGCATTACAGACATTCGCAGACGCAGTGGTGGGCTATCGCTAACGTGCCGGCCGCTATAAGTTCTCACTTAAAGGACTGGGGGGGGTTTAACTGCCCAAATGTGTATCGACAGCCCACGAGGATTGGTGACACGACTGGGCATTTGCTGGTGATGGATGGGAGCCTGGCACAAAGAGTCAGACGCCAGCAGCTTGGCTCATCTTCACGCGGGGTGTGAATGCTAACTAGCGTGCTCACCAGTCACCGCGACTTAACCGGTGCCCGCAGGAGAGGCAGGTGGTAGACGCAGACCGACTCCCAAGACGGAATTACACTATCAGTGCATTCCTGGTCACGCTGATGAGGTTTTAACCAGATTAGGTTAACGCTGAGATTAAACCAGTGTGGTTTTGTAACATTAAGACTGAAATTAGATTCACCTCAATTTGAACCAACTGCTGCTTCCTATCTCCATACTTAACGCTCCGTATATGAGGTTTTAACAGTACATTGTGTTGCACTAAGATTAGCCAAGAATACAGTGGAGTGCCCTCAGGCACAGATCTGGGACATAAAGAGATCTTATTTAAGCTCCTAGGAGCACGGGGGCCTTTAGAATAATAAAACAAATAAATGGATGACATTGGAAATTTTAAAAAATCTGGGCTCTTGGCGACTGGAGAAACAACTAGTTGGACAACTATGACTGAAAGAATTCCTCATCTGACTTTTCCAAAAAGCACACAAAGGACACTTGGATCGTGACAAGATGCTGTGGTCAAATGAAACCACAGTGGAGACTCTTTGGCCTCAATACTGAGGGTCATGTCTGAAAGCAACCAGACACCTCATCAACTGTCCAGTCTCATCCAATCCGCAGAGGAGAAAACCCCAGAATCCAGATCTGCAAAACATCAGACCAATAACCATCACCTGCATCCGCTGCCTAAAGTGTTTCAACTAAGTACAAACTCGAGGTCACGGTTCCTATAAAATATACATGATCAGGATGTTTTTCACTAAAGCAGAACACAGTACATATCGAGCTGAATCACTTTGCCCTGTATGTAACCTCGGCCTTATCAAAAGTCTTTTTCTATTCAATTTCCTGCTCTAGTTTTGTTCTCGTTTTCTTTTTTTATAAGTCTAATGAGCTTCGCCTCAGGTACCTAGCAACAGCTCTGACAGCTCCACAATGAAGTAGTCGAGGGTGGTGTTCATTTTTTTATTTTTTTTGTGGTAACCAACGCATGTTGTGTTGTCTATCACCGGATGCTCTCCCTCTATTGCAGCATGAGCACACCTCCACCCAGTTTCAACACGCACCACCCGCACCTTCCATCCACTTAGCAACTTCCCCTCTCAAGAATCAGGTTGAAGTTAACTTTGCGCACCAGTGAAAAGACCAGTTGGAAGATGCTGTAAAGATGTGTGTTTCCGAAGTACTTTATGGTAATTTTGTGTTCCTGACAGAAGCAGAACCACTGATTCGTTCCCGTGGGGATTTTTAGTCGGAGTGGGCGGCTGGAGAACAAGGGAGCTACAGGGTGCATCAATTATCTGACACCATGTTTCAAACCACCTCTCTTTTTACCGTCAGCTGCCTTTCACACTGCTGATTATCTGAACTCTGTGGTAACGACCAAACTGAAAAGCCAAGAGCAAATGTTTGATATCGCCCAAAGGTCCATTAGTATTTAGAAAGTACACAATGTGGAACTAGAGGTTTGGAAATAAAAAAAGAATTTTCAACTAGTATTTTTAACCTTAAAAAGAAACTGCACTTAAAATGATATCCAAAAAAGAAGACTAACTACATCTATCTATATTTTCTTGCATCAAGACTACTTGGTTAAAATCCTGAAACCCATGCCCATATGACCTTTATGTTAATCAATTACACAAGGCAACAAAGCTCCATGTCCACAGGGCTGACATCAGGCAGAGCGGCTCATCGAGAACATTTTTATGTTGACAAACAACTGATCATGTTTCCTTCTGTTTTGAATGGATTGACATGTGTCGCCCAACAGCCAGGTAGGGTTAGGTTCAGAAATGGTGTCCACTGATTACTGCCCCTATTTCTCCACTGACGGAGGTACGTTACTAAACTCACAAACGTAAGAAGCTTTTATTTACACAGCTCTATCTTTACAAATCTAAAAAAAAAATCTAATCTTCATGAAGCAAAAAAAGCATCTTAAAGAGTGGTGCATCTATTTCTGCCTCAGCAGACCTCAGGTGTGGATGACTGCATCTCGTTACCTGAGGATTTACTCATTATGTTTTTAACAAATGCAGCTACTCCAGCCAATAACATCACAGTAGAAAAGCAGGGTTCCTTCTGAATGTGATTGAGAACATGGTCATTTATGCACTATTAATATTAATCCATACAAATAGGAAAGGGGGATTGATAGCGCTTTATTGTACAAGATGCTATCATGTGCTTAAACTCTTGGTAGACATGATGCATGATACAATGCAGATGTGTTCTTACCTTTGTGACATGATCTTGTAGGCGTCTGGCAGGTAACACCTCGTGTTCTCCATCTGTGCTGGGTCTGCGTCGCAGATCTTGTCGTCAGTGCGGCCATAGTTGGCGCTCTCGATCATGATGACGTCGGTGCCCGGGCAGCGCAGCTCGATGGGGTAACCCTCACACGACAGCTCCCTCCTCACCACTGCCATGGGGATGGGCGCTCGACTAAATGCTGCAAAGAGAAAAAAAAACAACAACAACTAGTTTTAATCCATCACTTTTCAACTTTAGTGAAATGAATTTTGCACTTTTACTTTCCCCCCACTGTTTGAAAAAAAAAAAAAAAAAAAAAAAAGAGAGCCTGTGGTTTTATTTTTAATGACTGCGTTGCTTGTGTGTGTGTGTGTATGCGTTTGTGTGTGTGTTTGCAGGAGAACATAAACGCGCATGGATGTGTGAGTGGGTGCACGCATGTGTGTTTGCACATAAAAGGAGGGTATTTTTGAGTGTGACACGGCAGATGAGGAAACCCACGCTAACAAGGACATGCAGCTCTGTGGGAAATCATTAAAATGTACACGATCCTAAGCAGCTATACAGCGGCTATGTATACACAGAAGTGATGGGCGATTAAAAATAAAGGGTGAAAACGACGAGCAAAAAAAAACCACTGTTTGCAAAAAAAAAAAAAAAAAAAACAAGAACAGATGGGACGACCTGCAATCAGGAGGTCTGACACTGAGGCTTATGAGAATAGGTCGTGCGCCCTGGTCTGAGAGCGTGGGCGGACAGGATGCTGGCTGTTTGGAGTGGGAGGCTGAACGATGCCAGACGAGCCCTCCAGAGGCCAAAAGGCAGTGAGAGATTGACACAAATCAAACATAAGGAAATAGACATGGTGTTTGCACTCAGCGGCGAGAAAATAAACATTCATTACATGCGCATTCAGCTGAGAAATTGGAGACAGACAGAGACGGAGAGACAAAGGAGCCACAACGGAGTGCATCGCATTTAAAGTGTTCAGATTTCCCACCAGACTGGGATCTAGAAATCCTCATAGCTGCTTCATTCCTTGTATTTTGAGGAAGACAGTGCACTTAACTTCTAAGCTACATGAGGACAGAAGGTCTTTGTCACCTGAGGACAAAGCTGAGAGTCTGTTTGGCAAAAATCATGTGTTTACTCCAAAGCCAAAATGGCCAGGAGGGCAACTGGGACTGAGCGGCAGCAGCCGCCCTGAGGTTGTTGTTTTTCCTTTCCTTGACACAGACACACACACTCACACACGTGCACAACAGACTGGGGGAGTTCTGTGTTTACAGCGGGAATTTAAAAAAAAAAAAAAGCAAAATACATAAACATTGGCCTGAGTGACGGCAGGAGGCCTTGACAGTTATAGATTTTTATAAACATCTTTCCAGACAAGTCTGAGGAACAAGAGCCACGACTAGATGACATGCAGCACACGCACTCATCAGTCGGGACAAAGACGGAGAGACATAAAAACGCAAAGACAGTCGGTTTCCATGTGCGAAAATAAGGCAGAGCCATTTCACCTGAGATCGATATCATGATAGATTGTCATATTTACCCTGGGACCAAATGGATGAGCCTTTTTTAAATTAAAAAACTGGAATACTTTCTAAAAGACTGGGAAAAAAAATTTCAGTCATATCACATGATCTTCTGCATCCAGGATTTTCTGATTCCAGATCATACTTTCATGGAGTTCTACATCTCCGTCTCGGTCAGATGCCAGTTGAAGTACACCTGAAAAGTGAGACAACACAAAGCCGCACACTGAGGTGAAACAACAAAAGAGTCCCCTCATCATTGCGTCATTTGATTTTGTCTCATAAATCATTCAAGCCTCAACCCGGCGGAGCGCAGTTGTCATTGAAACATCGCAGATTGGAATAATTGTATTCCATTTGGCGATGAAAGCTATCAATTATCCTCCTCTTAACGGGAAGATTTATTCCGCCTCCCCCCTGAAAGGTATTGGCCTGGATCACGCCAAACTTTTCCCAAACTGACAACGGCGAAGAAACAGGAAGAAAATAAGTTGACTTACGCAGGTGCAACTTCAATAAAGAACAAAAGATGAATTGACTGAACCAAAAAAAAAGTCAATACTGCCTTTGTTTATTGATTTTCACCCTTTTTGTATGGATCCAGTGTTTCAGGAGCTGTCACCTAAAACACAAAAAGCCCCAAGGAATGGGGATATAGAACCATCCATTCTTTAAAACAAAAGATAAATGTGATCTAAACGATTTGCCATCAAATCAAAACGCCCAAAATCATTTCCTTAGGCTTTGTAACCATGTAGCGACAAAGGGCTCAATTCATGTCGGCGTCACCAATAGCGATATTTAAAAACATCAAAGAGGAGAGAGTACAATGCCGTCAACATAGGCACCAGCAATTCCCTAATGTAAGCGAGTAAATGCATGCCAGCGATGTCTCCGATTACCCGGCTAGTCAACAACTGCAGTGTAATTACATTTGTGCCCGGAGGCGGTGATTGATAGGGCTCATATTCCTCAGGGTCCAGAAACAGAGTCCTGTCCCACTTGCACGTATCGTCGCACCATTGACAGAGCCACTGAAAATCCAAAATACTCTGACTGAAAGTCCATAATCTTATCCAACTTCCCATGTCCTACTTGATCTCGCGTTCCTCCCTCTCCGGCTGATACTTTGGAAAAGCATTTGTATGCAGTGCATACCTCTTTTTTTTCTCCACTGCAGATTCTCCCTAGATAATTTCTCTGACAAGTGCACTGCTGAATATGGGAAAAACGCGGAGTGGTTTGGAGAAAGAAAGCTGTGAGGGTCATGCCGGATACTTCCATTACTTTCACGCCGCGGAGCATTGTTTTTAATCAGGATGCGTGCAAATGACATCATTCACAAATTATTATTTCCCAAAGAATGCCATTACTCACCAAAAAGGGCAACAGAAAGGTCAGGGAGAAGAATGGTAACTCGGAAAATGTCGCTTCCCCACAGAGCTTTAAAAAAATGACTCCGAGGGGAAAAAGGTTTTGTGAGTTTTGATCGAGGCTTTGTGAAGAGTGACACCGAACAAGAAGTAAGAAATGTTTAAAGCCCGAGCGATGACCCACACAGACCTGAGACCCGTGACCTTCTCGGAGCCAGGGGGCGCTGAGGTGTAGATAAAGCAGGGGAAGAATGACATTTAAAAGTCATCATTAGAAACGTGTCATGGAGAACGAGCGTGACCAGCGGACTCGGTTACAACGAGTCAGACTGAATGAGCCACCATCATTAGGATAAACAGATATCAGCGACATGTGACAAGGGGAACAGGGTTATAAGTGGGCGGAGCATGGCAAAGAGCCAAACGTGTTCCCAGTAAAAATGCTTTGTCTATTAATTTGTGAGAATCCGATATTTTATCCGTTAAAAAGGAAGCACACTTTTGTGCTTTGCGTGGGTGTGTGTGTGTGTGTGGTTGAAAAAACAAACTGACTTCACTGAATTAATCTAAAACGAATGCAGGAGAGGAGGAGGAGAAGGTGAAAGAGCTGATTCGACAAACAGTGTTTTTTGTTGTTTTTTTTTTCTTCGTCGCTGGATTGGTTCAGCCCCCGGAGCTAGTGATTAATTAGCGCATGGATCTGGATACCGTTATTTGATTAGACCAATGGGAGCCTGTCACACCCACATCCTCGTTTGTATCAAACGACATTTTGCGCAGAGGGAAAAAAAAACGAATAAGGATAATAATATTGTCAACGAAGGCGAAGAAGTGGTCTGAACTGGGAAAACGGTACAGCATCTTTAATAATGCATGAGGGATTATTTATCTTGAAGTGAAAAACAGTTCAGGCAAATTGTTCTCCCAAGTAAATTACGCTTACATATGGCCTACGGCGAGCAAAATCTCACAGGCTTTCACACCGAGTGTAAAATTATCCAGGAAGTGAACTGTCAAACAGCTACGCAGATCGAGCGTTTAAGAGAACGGCATCAATAAAACATCGTTTGTGGCGAAGAAATTGAAAGTTGGAATTGGTGCGATCGCTCTTCGCTGAACGGCCAAGACGCCCAGGCGACTGTTGGGGAAAGTTTCTCAGCTTTAAAGAAAGAAGGAGCCTGAATGAGCTGTTTTATCGGCTCACGGGGGCGGATGACAGATAACACCTCTAATGATGAATCCGTGAGCTGACCACGGGAACGGCCAGGACAAACTCCTCAAATCGACGTGACGGCTTATGACACTTTGAGCGACGATGCTGCTGAGCACAATTAGCATTACTCATCGTGACAGGATCCAGATATCCATTCAACGCGGCGAATAAACGAGCCATTTGTTTTGCTTCTACTTGCGTTCACCCGGACCCATGTGAACACATTAATTGGCGACACACCACGCACTTGCAAAATCCAGTGGAGAGAAAGACTGATAACTTTTTTTTTCTTTTTTTTTTTTGCAAGGCAGCAACCTGCAAATACCAGTTTAAAACTGTCAGTCAAAAAGCCCATGATGCCTGGAGAGAAATTAGCACCGCAGCGTTCACATCACAGCTCAGAGGGAGAACCAGATTCTGTGCAGCTGCAATAAACCGCTGCATCTTCCCCAACAATTCTCTGAAGAATTGTGAATATTTCATTTGCTTTTTAGAAAAAGCAACACGCAACATCAACTGTTTGGAACTGAGGGAGTGGTCATGACAGAGTAGTGGCGCGCCGCTCTTTTTCTTCCCCCCCTGCGACGACGTATTGACACAATAAAAGTTAATAACTGTGAAAGTTCATAAATTGGTCGCCAGCTGAGGAGAAATGTGCCGAGCACAGCAACTTCTTCCGTCAGGCAGCAAACACATGTTTGTGCGCGTGAGGAACAAACACAAGTCTCTCACCATCACTCCATTAGTGTTAAAAAATCACATGTTAAAAAATTACAACACAACTATCTTTGGTCTAGATTAACTTTCATCATGTTCATTTGCTTTTTAATTGATCAAATTGAAAATGACATCTGCACAGAGCAGGGATCCGTCCTGCTTCCTATCAGTGAAAGCGTTTAGTCAGGCGGTCCGTGCCGGAGGTGAGTCTGCGGCGCTGGCAGCTGTCGCGGCGTTGGCTCCTGACAGTGAGCCGGCCTTTGTTCGGCCTCGCTCATGTCTGACATCGTCTCGCTATTTCCTCTGCTCTCGTTCCCCTGGTTCTCCTTCCTTCCTGTAACCCAGCCGTACGCGCCGGCATCACTGACGGGAACATCTCAGCCAAGACTAATGCACCTTGGCCCCCACCTACTGTACAGTTCCTCCTAGGCTCAAATCAACACAATCCCTGTCGCACAAACCCATAGATACACAACGGCAAACACACACAACTCCCAGAACAGGCATGACTCAACATGCCCCCATAGTAACACAAGCCCTGATGGTAATTGAGGTGAAAGAAAAGAAACAACAGGCTGATTTGGTCTTGTGTGAGGGGGATAGAGGTCTGTCCTCACTCTTCTCTTACCACACAACATCGGATTGTGTTGGCTAATGGCGCACTAGGGGCAAAAAGACAGGCTAAGTTTAGCACTGTGAGCTCAAGACAAACTCCACTGCAGCATCACTAACTAACTGACCCCTTCAGCAAACACACACACACACACACACACACACACAACACCAGCATTGTCTCTGTCATTATTATTACTGATGCCTGATTTTGGTAAATTGTTTCTCAACATACTTTTCTTTCATGGGTATTTATATACAGTATTTAAATAAAAGGAGAAATGTTTATTTATGGCATTAAAAATGTAAAAAGTATCATGACTCAGCGTGTTTTACAAGCTAACATTACGCTTCATACATAAAATTCGAATCTTCATAAATAAACAAGCAACTACAGATATAAAGCACAAACACCCCCATACCACAATAAATAAAATTATTCATTGACGAACTTCCTAAGAAATGCAGACTTTTTCAAGTTAACTTTCTTAAAACTTGTTTTAAATACTACTACTAAAAATAAATAAATTAATAAATAAATAAATACAGGCATAATGTTCTTTACTTGCAGGTGATATTGACATAAACATACACTGACAAAACAATGACAAAACCACTTAGTAAACCCATCCAGTCGTAATCAATAGAAAACAAGACAGTGTCATTATTTGATGGAACATTGGCGCTCCACTTGTTATAGATGTATTAATATCACAGAAGATAGAACATACTGCCCACACCAGGTTTGCACCAGCTGTCACAACCAAACAGACATCTCATTACTGTTGGCGTTCGCACATTATGTTTGTGTCTGTAAAAGATAATGGTGACGATAATAATAATCATAATAATAATAAAAGCACTTAAAGTGAAATGACAGCAATAAATATAAAGGCTTTTTTTGTCCCTCAACGCCACGGTTTTCATAAAGCAGCACATTGGTAACTGATGAAATCCTAGGGGGAAAAAAAAAAACGTTGTGTTTTTTGCGAAGCTGTATATAAAGAAGTGGCCTTGTCTAGTATATAGGGAAAGAATAAGCCCTTTTGTAAATTTCTTTGTCATATAAAGATAAAACTAGGAAACAAGGCCTGACTCTCACATTGTCCTTGTATGAACTTGTTTGTACCGCATTTTATCAAAACTATCCCCACACAAGGACTTATATTGAAATGATTTGTTTTCTGCGGCAGAGCAGGTACGAAAATAAACCAAGGCCAATTCCCTTCCTCGTCCTCCTGCAACTGTGATTCCAACTGCAGTTTAATATCTGAGGGGCAGAAAGCATGAATTAATACCAATTAGTGCTCTGCGCAGTAATGTTTACTTTACATAACGAAGAACCAAAAAAGAAAAAGATTTAAGTGACAAAATTACAATATAATTTCATACGTATTTAACTGTTATGTTTTCAGGTTTACACAAACTTATTTCTCAAATCATAATAACACAATAACAATTACTCGTCACATACACACATATACAGCACATACGCAGCACCACACAATAATAATAAGGGTTTATTGCAAGTATTCCTGATGTTCTCGTGCATGCAGTGGATGATAAATATAGTGTCTCCATGCTGAACATGCACACTTTCAGTCCCTCAGAGATATAATTCAAAGGTATTTGAATCTGTGTGGATTATAGTCAGTTAAAGGGGGAAGCGGTTGAGGCGGAGCTGTGGTGGTTGGGGGGGTGGGGGGTTGCCCTATATACGATATACTAAGCCAAAGGGTGGTGCAATCCAACGTGCAGGTTGGCATCAACAGATTAAAGGCGGCCTGTATCTGTACTTAACAGCAAACGGCTGCTTTTGTCACCTCCCCTGTGGCTCCTTCATTCTCTCATACGTTTGTTTACACATATGCTCACTTCAGTACGCCATGCATTGGATGGGGGCGGTGGCGTTTTTTTTTTTTGTTTTGTTTTGTTTTTTTAAATCAGACCCCACACTTGTTCCGTCTCACTTTATCCTCCCCGAGCTGCAGCATCACCACCAGGGTCAACCCTCTTCCTATGAGACAGTATGTCACGACATGTGGCTCGCTGCTAATCCCCACGACTATAACAGGAGAAGAGGTGACTTTTCCTTATGGATCAGAATTGTGCTCACTTAAGCATAAAAACACAGGAAATAGGGAACGGTGGATTAGGTAAAAACAAAAAAAGGAGAGGGACCAGGGAAATAAAGAGTAGAAAGTGGATATGTTTTCTGTGTGCGTTAGAGAGAACCTGTCAAATCAACATGAAGAAAGACGTGATTCCTCAGCCACCCACAGAGTGAAGAGGGAGCTCCTCGTACAGTATGTGCATGCAATCAAGGCAGTATGGCAGAAATGAACCTGGGTGGATATGCTTCATCTGAGACTCAGGGATACGCTCATCTGCTTTGATCACACTCCCTCCCACATGCTAAAAGACAGGTATCAGATATGACGTTATTGTGTGGAGACAATGAGCGGCGAATATTCATGAAGCAACGTGTACTTGGCGCCGGTGCCGCCATTAAATCGGCGGGCCGCAGCTGCCAACATGTGGCGCATTGTAACACTGTAACACGCGTGGAGGAAGCGGGAGCGTGGAAGGAACGCCAGGTTTTCTGCACAACACACCGCAGGTGGATTCACACAAGCAGGTGTGGAGCTGCGATGCCTGATACGAGAAGACGCAGAGGCAGGCTCGCACCTCGAAAAATAACTAATTCTTTCACGTAGAGGCGGCGGCGCTCGCTGCGTGTACGACTAAAGTGCGGCGAACCGTTCCACATGAGAAAACATCAAGCATGAATGTGAACGGCCCCAGAAAATCGTGAAACACAAGAGATCATTATCACGATATGTGTTAACCAGGCATCTCATTTAATGATATGTGAATCTCATATGTGCGTTTACATTTTCGACTCATGACCCGTTTCTATTTATGAACTGATGGAGGGGGGGACGTCCGTCTACGCTTCATGAATACACAAAAACACGCTGAAGGACGGATTTACTTGGTTCGACTTGGACGCCGTGTTACAAGGGGTTGCGTTGCCTGGTTTTTAAAAGCTCACGACAGAAACAGCACTTTGAGTGATGAAACCGGAGGCGCGGTGTTGCAGAGAGGGTCGGCGGGTTACGGATCTGACGTTTCAACTCGAACCGATCGCTGCAGAAAGCTGCCTCGTGTATTCTGACTCGACCCATTTCTGACACGGATAATGTGAGGAGTTAAACGGAGACCTCCCAGTTCGCGGCCGCTGTGATCCCTCACCAGGACGAAACACTAACCATTGTATGCATGGGGCTGACATGCAGCTGAGAGACATCTGCAGCGGGGCTATAAAAATGGCAGGACACATTGCTGGATGCTGCTGCCTGCTGTGGAATGACATCGCTCGCACTGCGTCTCCAGTTTCAGCCCGTTTCCTCGGCCCATCTCGTCACAGAGAAAGGAGTGTATTATCACAGTGAAAAAGGATCCATCCACCCCCCCCACCCCCACCAGACGAGGGGCAGTGATCACAAAGACACTGGGTGTGTGAGTGTACTTGCAAGTGTTAATGTGTGCGGCGAGAGGGAGAGAGCACCACTGGGGAATGTGCACCTGCAATTTTTCTCATTTGACACAGTTGGTCTTTTGTGAGGTTGAGGCAGAGGGAGATGTCTGTAAAAGTTATGACTCCTGCCCTCTAACCCCCCCCCCAAACTTTCCTACAAGACTCTCTGTGGTATTCTACATCTCAGTTGAGAATGGTAGGGTGGGGGTGGGGGGTCCAGCATATGACCAGACTGTTTGGATGCATTTAAAAAGTCCACCATCAAAACATCTGCAAGTAAAATATTGAAATAAGCAGATGAAATATTTAAAAAAAAAAAAAAAAAGTAAAATCACATCCAACATGAAAATGCATTTCATGCACAGGCTTCTGTATTTTGGCATTAGCCCGTCAACAAGTCCAAACTTCATATACAAGATGTTTATCTCTATCTCTCTCGCTAACACCACCCGCAGGTCGCAGTTTTGTTGATCCATCAATCACACCCCCATCAATCCCCCCCCCCCCCCCCCCGACACCCACGCTGTCAGTCTATATACTGTGTCAACTGACCTCCCGCTTTTTGCTCCAGCCATAATTACTCCAGCCACTAAAGGTTGCCTTACAATAAAACGTAACTATGGGTCATAATAAGCTCCTCACACAGGCGACCTACGAGGGTTTTTCTTTTTTTATGGGAGGACAATCGCCAAGATGTCGATGGATCTTTGCAGACTGCACTCACTGGTATGATTTATAATATTAAAATATACATATATATATATATATATGTGCGTGTGTGCGTTTAAAACCATTTGTAAGTTTGTTAACAGTTAATCTAAATTTAATATTGTTTTGAGTAAAAATAAAAGCCCTAAACGGCCAATGTAATCATAAAAAATATATCATAATTTAAATGATATGGCTAAAATTGGGGGGGTCAGTGTGTTAAGAGGTTTCTCAGTTTTCTCTCATTTAGATCCGTCCGTCCAGATCTCAGCAGCTAGGTGGTTAGATACAGAGTTATCATAAGCAATAAAAGGACACAAACATGACCCCGGCTTTAATAACCTGGAAGCAGAGGGTAACAGGCGTCAGGATATCAGTGATCCGTGGCCCTAACTGATGACTCCTCCCTCAGCTGACAGCTGCGCTGGCCAAGCAGTGACCCCCAGAGCCGTGATGCTGTACATCTGCAGAGGATGTGGTGGGGGACCAGTGGGGAAGATTTGTGTTCTTATGTGTGGGAGGGCTGGAGAGACTGGAGATAAATGGCGGAAGGGATTGTGTGTCTGTGTATGTGTGTGTGTGTGTATACCTGTGTGTACCGTACATGCAGTACATAAACTACACAGACCACAGCGTATTTTCCATCCCGTGAAAAGAACTGGAACTCGAGACTGCTCTGACCCTGGCATCCTTCCAAACGAGGATGCCACGCTCAAGAGCTACCATTACTCTTGTGCGATCCATCCCTGCCTCTCCTCCCTTTTATTTTAATGAGAGCACAATTAATAAGGAAATGGAACTGCTTCCCAAAGGAGACCGGTTCCTCGACAATGGAGGCCTTCTTTTGTCAATGGCTGTATTGAATTCCCCTACAAGGCCACTGGGCCATACTGTGGGCCATCTCCAGTATCGCCCCGCCTCCCCCACACCACCACCTCTCTATCGCTCGCTGCCTTTTGCTTCCTATCCTCAAGGTCCCACGGGCTAATCAGTGCCACAGCATCATTTGACCCCCCCCACACACACACACACACACTCACACACACACACACGCGCCCAACCCTTTGTTTCAAATGCAGACTTTACAATACGACATATCGACCTGCTGTGGCCAAATCACCAGTTACTGTGCATGCTTGGGTTATTTAATGACAGAGCAGAGCAGGGTCACACACCATTCTGCCCATAATTGGCCCAGTGTCTCTCCAGTGAACTTTGGTTATTGACCAGTATTGGATCTTTAGTGTTCTTTGTTAGTGTTTGAATACTTTAAGAATTACCCTGGAATTACAGCTCATTTGCTGCACTAGAAATAAGAACAATTTAATTTTTTTTGTTTGTTGGTTGAACATAGGTCAGAGTTTTGTTTTATTTTTTTTGCTGCAAACACAACACAGAACAATAGTGACATAATATCACATGCATTAAAGGGAACAGGACTATAATCTAGACTTCCTAGAAGTGGCAACATAGAAAAATTCAAAGAACGAGGTCGTCATTTGCGAGGCTGCTTTCTTGTCGTGGCTGAGAAGCTTTCAATATGGCGAGTTATTCATCCGCAGCGGCAGTGTTTCCGAGCTGCGGCAAACGGAACAGAACCTCGCCGTAACGTCTCAGATAAGATGTTATGAGGAGGGTAATCACAGCTCCCAGTGATGTAAGATCTGCTTGTCTCAGCATCGCTGAACAATGCCAAAAGCAGTCGCAGCTGATCAATGGCCTGACTAATGCCAAACACACAGAGACTGATAGCACTGGCCTCAGTATCGAGAGAGAGAGACAGGCAGAGAGGGTCTGAACAACGCTTTAGCTGCGCGTACTTCACCTTCTATTGCAGTTCAGAATTTGAAAACAAAAAGTAAACTAATGAAGAAGATAAAGAATTTATTTTGATGCATAACGATATTTGATTTGACTGATATTGGACAGTGCTGATGTAGATAGATAATGATTTATGTGGTGGGAAGATAGATACACACACACATACACAGACACGCACACATCTAATAGACAGAAGGCTCTTCAACCACCTACACAAACACGCACACGCAGAAAATCTAAATATCAATGTGTTTTATTATTAGCATGTTGTCTATGGCGGAGGATCTAATCTGAATAATTGGCAAACTGCACAGCAAAACTCTCGAGGCAGGTATTGTAGTCATGCGCTGCCGCAGTAACAATTTATTATGTGGGTGGGTGGTGGTGGTGGTGGTGGGGGGGGGCACAGACAGCATCTCGATGCTTCACTCACACCACCATCGGAGCCTCCACATGATTATAAAGCTGTCAGATTTGCATATACAACACTGCAGATCCCACCACTGCAAAGATGTAATCATGCGCCAAGTCTTACTGTGTCATCACAATTCACATCCACTGTCACACGTGCAAACAGTTGCGCGCATGTTGGAGACGTTGTGCATTTATTGTACAGGCGAGGGATGAAGACGCACATGCTGGTGGTGTAGACTTCACAGTACCACTCAGGAAAAGACATTCATTTCACAAATTAGCTAAATATTAGGTCTCTGGATTGTGTCTGTGTGTGGTTTCTGTCGGCTGTTCCCTTCCCGCTCCTCGCATTCCGCCCACACCCCAAAATTACTGCCTGACCCCTGCTGCTCCGCAATGTCAGAGTCCCTGCGGTATTGCACGCCCACCGTTTCTGCCCTCTGAGCTGGCGTGCGGGGTTACCGAGCAACTCTCTCTCTCTCTCTCCACCCTCCAGACACCAAACACAAACACAAGCTCCCGGCGCATGCGCGCATCACGCAGCCTAATGTAAACTAACATCCACTGCCACTTGACCTTGCCTGTCAATATCCGTCCTCATTAAACACCATTCGTCCAGCTGCGAGTCCACTTTAAATGGCATCATTCAGCGCTTACCAAATGACTGTACGTCTCCACCAGCCGGCTGAAGGGAAGCGGAGTCGGTACAGTAATTCATTTATTTGGAAGACATACACAGGTCCAAGTACGGACACCTATAAAACATGCAGGGGTATTTAACCCCACCCCGCCATTCGTAATGTTGCTGTCATTCATTCCTCTCGGGTTGCGAGTTCTGACAGCAATTTGGCAATGTCAAGCAGCCACTATGGATGCCTTGGGCAGCAAAGGCCATTTCTTTATTCCCCATATCAAGCAGGTATTGATTTTTCACTCATTATGGAAGAACGTAAAAAGAGAAGGGGATTTGGGAGCCGGATGCCAAATGCCATACAAAATGTTTGGCGGGGATAACGTGGAAGCGACGGGTGGGAGTGAATGAAAGGAGAACTGGATTTTAAAACGCAGTTTTATTTACTTAAAAATGTAACAACTTCCGCATGTCCTGAGAAAAGAAGCTGCGCGGAAAGTGCTGCACAAAATGCAAAATAAAGAAAAAGAAATTAGCATTCAGGAAGAAGCTGTGGAATAAGCTGGCATCCAAATGACAGCTGTGGAGGCCACCCTCAGGGAAGCGTATAAATCTGAAGATTTTTTTTTTCATAAATGCAAAACCATTATCCATTTTCAGGAAGAATATTGGTGTTTGAGAAAAGCATTTTCCTTTCCTGGAAAGGAGAGGTGAGTAAAATAATGCATTAACACTATTATTACAGTGGCAAAACTTTATATAAAAATAACAAAATAAAACGATCCCTTTTTAACACATTCTTCCTTAAAATCATTAAATCGCAATCCAATGTGCCAAGGACAAACCAACTTCAACGGTTCCAGTGCCTCGTTTTGACCTTTATTGCCTCAATATGTGCAACATAGTCTGCATTTAAAGGTCCAGTTTGACAAACATGTTACAACAAACGAAATGATTCTGAAGCCAAGTGATCTGATGCCAAAGACATTTGGTCCAGAACTTCATGAGCCCACACTCTTCACACACTTCCAACACTTCAGTGATCCTGTTTTTGCAAATGCCCCATGATGCTACTGCATCTTACCACTAGTTATTGGTTGGAAATCACCCATTCATATCACACCGCTTAATAAACAAGGTCCTATTTTCCTGTTTACCACTGCCAGAAGAAAATAACGCAACTGTTTACTTCAGCTCAATAAAACTCGGACAGCGTTTGCTTAATTTAATGTCGCATTCAAATGCTCGCTGAACTCGCTCCTCATTGAAGTGTCGTATCTGTCTGCGCGTTACGCCGCTGTAAACGAATGATTGACACCCACCCACTCCGAAGCCCACTTATTTTTAATGCTCCAAGAGGCATCTCACAAAAACAACAAACCTGTACATGCCTCAGTGGGCTCCGGAAAGAACTTTCTCCGGCTTTGAAATATGAGCTCGAATAAATCATTTGTTTAATTAATTAAGCAAATTAGGCAAATCCAAGGATGCCTTGGCGGGTGGAGTCGGTGCCCTGGCACAAGGAGATTAATTAAGTGGATCAGCTACGGGAACAATGAGACTGACGTCATAGTTTAATGCTCTTGTTTGGTTCGATGAAGCTAGTCCGAACATGTTGGTGCTTCCACCTCCATGTGAGCACAGGAGGATGTCTTTATGTCCACTATAACCGAGAAACGCAAAAAAAAACATGGTCATTTTTGTTTTTCTTAGTTTACTGCATCTTTCCTTATGTGATCTACTCTACATTGTTCTGCGAGCTACACAAACCTCCAAACACGCACATACGCCAAACAGATGCATCTGGCACACATCTGCCTCCATGTCTCATCCATCCCTTGTTACGTAGCAACACCCCCCCCAACCCCCTCCTCCCGGCAGGACAATATCTGCTTCTAGGCTTGATGTATGGACTCGTATCTGACCATGAAAAATATGCATCAGACGTCCCGCTTTCGTCTCTCGGATTGGTCCATGAGGTGTCATCCATTATAGCAGCTATGTCTCCGATTCCACGGGGTGGTATTAAGTGGAATGAATGTAAAAACCTTCCTTGAGCATTTTACATGCGCAGAAACGCATGATTAATGTGCTGCCCAGACACGGACAGAATGTTTGGGGGGATTTCTCCCCCGTTGTTATTCACGGCTACAGAAACAACGGCAAGAATGCATTTTATTTATTTCTCAAACCCAGTGACAGTTTCTGTGATGGGACTTTTTTATTAATCTCCCAAGACTTTGCGGCGACGCTTATGCCGACGCACACAAAAATGGCACACGAGTGTGTACGCTGAACCGCTAATGCAAACAAAACACACACCGCCCACGCACGGACACATTCCCCAATCTCTCCTTCAGCTGCATTCCAGCATTCGCTTTTTTATCCCGCTGCTGTGACACTTATCCAAAAATATTTCTCACTTTCCTTCGACAAGTGTTGAGTGTCAGACTGTTAGCGGCGTGTTGACATACAAATACAGACGAGGAAGAGCAGCACTTTGCGAGGCTCTGAGCTTGATGCTGCAGCAAGTGTGCGTTTTCCATCTGCACAAACACTACCTTGCCATGATCGCATGTTTAACTTGGCATGTGCGTCAACAGAAAACGCGTTCCGGTCCCTGTATTTGCCTCCATTCATCCGTGCACATGTGTGTGCATGCCTGTGCCTGACAAAAGGGACTGTAGATCCCAAAGTAGGCCAGCATCCCCCGGAGTGCACGTTTCCAACATTCTCGGGGAGGAACATGCACAATGACATTGTGGGGAATATTCCCAGGAAAGCTTCCCCAGCTGCGGAACAATTCACTGGCAAACATCTGGCCGCGTCTGCTCGCAGCATCAGGATTGGGTGTTTTTTGATTTCTTTCTTTTTTCTCCTTTACACAACTGACAAATGCATTTTTAAAGTTTACCTCTTTATGTAGTGTTAAGGCAGACTCAAGATGGTAAAACATAATTCATGGAGGACATTATTCACAGCTTGACAAACCATAGCAACACAACTGGACGCTTTGTCAGTTTGATGTTAGCCACTCTTATGGGAGGGAAGGCAGTAGATTACCGAGCTGGGAGTAACAAAGCAGGACGATGACTTCACAGTCTTGAGCAGGTGCTTTTGCATGTTTCACCCATTTATGACAAATGAACGTTTTTCCACTTTTACGACCGACGATTGTTTTTTTTCCTCCTAACTTCTACATACCACAGCGCCATACGCTGGAATCAACTGCAGCATGGAAGACAGGAAGATGAGTAAGTTACCCAGAAAACTTTCTGCATCTGGAAAAAGTAACAGGGCACTTGTGTGAATTATACCTACACACACATACTCACACACACACAGCTTGGATTCTTTAAATAAACTGTCACTGGTGTGTACACACACACATACACATTTCAGCCACATTCCTCAAACACTTCACCCCCCCCTCCCCCCCATCACGACGCTCTCTAACTGGCCGCTTGTGCGACAGCACAGTGTTTGTCCAGCGAATGAGGCATTGATAATCATCTATCTAATCCTCGGACATGCTTAAATGCTTCTTCTTTCCAATGGTGTTTGTGGATAATAGATTTTCCGAGGTAAAAGGCTGCGTGCACTTCTCAGGAACGGCGTCGGAAATGGAGGGTTCAAACGCTCTCACGCAGAGAGGACTCGCATGGGCCCGGGCGAGAGATGATTACACGCCGTGTGATTGGCACATCTGTTGCAGACAACAATTGAGATTGAACGCTGATCAAATACAAGGTCAAGAGGTCAGAACAAACAAACAAACAAACAAAAAAACACTCAAGTCAATGTTGACATCTCCATTGCAAAAAGTATACGCATGTTGTGGGTAATAGATCGTGGTTTTGTTTTTATTCTGCAAAAGTCTTGTAAACAGTTTTCAATGAGAAAAAATTGTATTGTTTTTTAAATGTTTTTAGTCAGCATCACAATTAATGTCTACATGTTGGGTCAAAGGTCAAGCAGTTTGGATTAGTATTAAATCTGCTGCCTTGTAATCCCCCCCATCCTGATCAATCCAACAGAGCTGTGCAAAGAGATACATGACACACAGCTAACTGTTGACCTCTTTTCTATGGAGCATTAATGCAAAACTAACAATGTCGGAGAAGTGTGCTTTTATTAGCACCAGATGGTGAACACAGACGTCCAATGCATCTACAGATACAACGACACAAAAACAATTCAATTAGCTTCAAATCTCCTATTAATGGTTTTAGCCATATCAAATTAACGTTTTATGGGCCATTGTCCCACTCCCAACACCCCTTACATCGAAACCAGTAGACCCTCCACCCAATCCGCATACACACCCACGCACACACAAACCACCCAACCACTATTGACTTCTTTTAATCTAAATTTAAATGACTTCATTTAAATTGCCTCGGAAACAATTCACCAAAGGCCAAAGCGAGACACAGCGAAACTACAGCCGTTTCCGTTCACTGAGACAAGGGAAACGAAAGACCCCGCAAATTAATCTGAAGATCCAAAAGCATGAAATGATAAAATAAGTCTTTTCCCCTCCGCTGCTGTAATTTGCACCATCATAAACACACACTACAAAGCTGAGGCAGCGTTAATGATTCTTTGAATGGAATTTCAGTTCATTTCCGATTGCAAGGAGATCAAGAGACGTAGCCAGGAGAAAGAGGGACAGATCTTTAAAAAAGAAAAAAAAAAGATAAAAATCACAAAATTACCAGACAAAGAAAGGACGTGTAAAAAAAAAGTTTCTGGGTGTTAATGGAGTAAAAAAAAACTGCTAATTAGAGAGCGGTGCTGGATAGACTAGAACATGGTGAGGGGTTTTAATCGCAGTTGGCTGACAGAAGCCTGAAAAACAAAAGGATGAAATCCGGATATGCCAGACAATATGAAAGGTGTGTGTGTGTGTGTGTGTGTGTGTGGTGCTCACATCTGCTCATCTGCACAAAAACAAACACACACTGGCTCTAATGAGGCACACTCACCCAGAGCTGCTGGTGCAAAGAGGCTGGCGAGAAGTAGCAGGCGTGCGGTCCACATGGCCTCCTCCGCTTACCGCCCCCTGCTGAAGTTCCCAGTTGAGTTCAGTGCTCGGTGTTTTAGTGTCAAACGCAGACTTGGTTTCTTCCTTTAGTGGCACGGTGCCCTCCGCTGTGCCACGGTGACACTCTTCCCACAAGACCACAAGACCCGATGCTCTGGGTGCAAATCGCCGTCCAATATCTGTGTCAAACATAAAGCAAACACACACGTTATAGCTCAACACACGACTCGTCTTTTCTCTCGCAGCAACAACAGGGAGGAACACAACAGACGGATGCGCAACCGTGGTTTTATCATCCTCTTCACGCAGTCCTTTCAGCACGGCGGGTCTCAAGTTGTCATCAAGTGACACAGCGCAAGTTGCTCAATCTCCAGTCAGCCGAGCTCATACAGGGTGTGATCAACCAAACACTCTGAGTGTGCGAAAGCCAAACTGTATTTTAGGATATTGTGTAGTTGCTTGTTCATCAGAGTGTTAACTCCCCCACCTTAACAACAAATCACTCCCACAGAGAAACAGGCGAGCTGCTATGTGCCTGTATGGAGTGTACGTGGTGGGACTTGTTGCAGGCACATATGTGGTCCAGACCCTTTGTGTTTTCTTGAGCGCCCTGATGGTAATTGACATAAGAAACGCGGCAGTGTTTTTCCTTTCCTGTGGGCATGTGCCACAACTTCACAGTTTGACTTCTCACACCTGTTAGAGGACGACTACCGTGCTCGCAGGCTGCTTTCCAAAGCTCCGGTCCACAGAACGGCTGCAGACACACAGAGATGAATGAGACCGCCGCTGACCCCC
Source organism: Trinectes maculatus (assembly GCA_016785345.1). Classification (NCBI taxonomy): domain Eukaryota; kingdom Metazoa; phylum Chordata; class Actinopteri; order Pleuronectiformes; family Achiridae; genus Trinectes; species Trinectes maculatus. The sequence goes on along the minus strand of JAFBJQ010001639.1, from coordinate 495,900 downwards.
TGACCTCCGCTGAGCTCATGGTACTGTCGTCATCACTGAACTCCCGACACAAAGTGAAGTCATCGCTAAACTATTCAAAGTTAAGATAAGCAAGCAAAGCGCTGACTTTCAGATGTGATGTACATGGCGCTGGCTTGTGACGGCTGTGAAATTAACACTTGTGATGTGAAGATACTGAGAAAAAAACGGCGCGCGAACGTTCGCAACTCCACATCCTATAGGTGTGGTGTCAGTATAGAAACGACTAAGAGGAGGATAAGAGAGTTGACGATCTATACTCAGATGAGATTTGAATACAGAGCCTCATCAAGCCCATATCAAGATATTAAGGTTAAGTCATCTTTATTATCCACTATCAGACATGATCTGCTGCACACATATAATCTCTGCTAAAGATACAAGCTACACAGTCCACACAGTGCTGCAATCCTCTACACAACCATTATCCCTGTGCATTTGGGCTTTTAATCTGGCAGGAAGTGGGATTCTGTTGTGGGACGCTATGAAACTAACATTTCTGAGTATAAGCATCACTTCACAGTATAACGCATCAAAATCAGAGCGAATATTTGGGTTTTTTTATCCGACTTATTCATCAGTCCATCATCTGGACATGCTGCTGTGGGAGCAGGGACATTTCCCACCTCTTAATCTAACCCCTAATCCAAATTCCGAAATCCTAGATGAGAGTAATCAGATTTTTGGAGTGGATATTAACGGGTTTAGGAGAGGGAGAGAGGGTCCGTCTGACTCTGCATAATCAGACAATTTGGGTAATATTAGGAAGTTAAAAGCCAGTGTCCTCATCAGCAGAATTCATGACCACACAAAAAATAAACCCTGAAAAACTCACCTGAACCAGTAAAACTGAATTAATTTGCATATGCATATACTTCTATAGTATAGTACTGATCTTAGGACTCTAAAATAGCAATGTTTGGGAGTGGTGTGTGATCACAGACATCATGTGCTTGGGAGTAAATGGAGTTTTTTTTTTTTTTAAACGCTCTGACAGCTGCTGCAGAGCTCATTTACATGACATCAGATACTGTGACTCCCTTGACACAAAAAAATGCATTGTTCCCAAAATAATCATATTCAAATACACTGTCCAAGAGGGAAATTGGACCTGAAGTTCACGCTGCAGGACCATTTCTAAATGGAAAGCAGGACTGAAAATGAGACACCTGTATGGCAACTTACTGAAAATACAGTATATATCGGAAGAACAATGAGAAAAGACAAATATCACTGATATTACTTGTGTGATTTTATATGTGTGTGTGTGTGTGTATATATATATATACACACATATACATATAGATATATATTTATCTTTACACTTACATATTGCTACAACAGCAGCAGGAGATCAAGGCTGCTTCCGAGAGAGACAATGCAACAATGAAACAATGAGACACTGTGTGCGTGTGCGTGTGTGTGTGTGTATAAACATATATGTATGCATGCACGGGTGTGTGTGCGTGCGTGTGTGTGTGTGTCAGAGTGCTATATCACACAGCACAACAGATAAAGCAGCAACTACTTGCAAAGGTGTTAGTTGGAAATTATCACATCAAATGAAAAACACTTCACTATCACAGTTGTTAATTTGCTCTCAGTAACATGTGGGTTTGTGTACAGGAGCTGCCGTCAACCGCCAAAAGAACACGCCATCAACTCCATATTCATGAGAGGGGTTTGGACCCGGTTCAACCAAAAAATAGGAAGTGAAACAGGGAGGAAAAAAAAGGGAATGACAGAGCGGCAGTCCGGCATTGCCAACTCGTCTTGTATTCCAGAAGGAGCCTTATGATACATTATGGTGCTGACGTTTCAAGGGTACTTGTTCGGAGGGGGATTTAGGATAACTCCCTTAGATAAGCAGGCCAACAGTTAGCAGGCCCAGCAGCGACAGCAGCGTCTGCTCTCGGCCACATCAAGGAGACCTCTTCATTACCGCCTCGCCGTTTCCCGCAGAGCGCCTTTTTTTAATCAGCGGTGTTGTTGTTTTTGTTATTTTAGTAATCGGGCCCCTGCCAACGGGGTCCCGGATGAAACCTGACAGTTTTAATTAACTGACTTTTTTCATGTAGTTAAAGCCAAACTGGGTGGAATAGACACGGAGAGCAGCGGTTGATGAGGGGGGGAAATCTTTTACATTTTTCCTTACTGTGTCTTTTTTTGTTCCTTGTTGCACCTGTTTGCCGAAACAAATTCCTAGTCAGTGAATCCTGTATTCATTGACAATGGCAATAAAACTGTTTCTGATTCTGTTTCTGATTCTGATTCTGATATGCCGCCCAGAAGCGATCATGTGACTGTGAGAAAAAGACAAATGGGAGGCGTGAGGGGAAATGGAGCCCATTAACTTGATTCAAGCGAAGTCCAAAAATTAGAGCCAAAGGTGTTAGCAGTAATTCAGTAATCCAGACTAAACACGCCAAAGGCAAGGTATGGATTTTGTTTTTCTGTTTTTCCTTTTTGTTGCATTGTGTTTTTATTCTGTTTTTCTCTAACACAAGCAAAGCAAGAACTGAGGCAGTGACGTTCAGTATGCAAACTCTTTTACATGCGCTTTACGTATACCTTACAGGTACTTTTCATATTTAAATACACAACTGTGAGTTTACACTGAACCTGATGTCTGGACTGAAGTAAAAGATATGATGTTGTGGAAAAAGCACATTACAATATTTAAAAATTATACAAAAGAACTGTTTGCTGGGGAATGAAAGTATTGATTTAAAACACTCAATCTAACTCAATCACTCAATATAACTGTACAGGTATTTTTTATAATTAAATGTCTGACAAATGAAGGTATTTCACCACACTGATGCAAAAATCCTGTGGCTGGAATATTGCCTGACTGGATTACAGCTCATTGATTTAGAACTTTACCCACACAGGGAAGCAGTAAATAATAAAACATGAGAAGCTGGGATTACAGGTGTTATTTATGCAGTTATTTTCCTAGCAATAAAATCAGTTCATACAACAATTGTGTTGCTTCCCTTAATAGAATTGTTATCAATGGAGTTTTCAGTCCAGGTCTCAGTGCACTGACAATGTAAGATCACTTTGCGAGCGACAAAGCCTATGGAGTGATGGGTATAGATTATCTCACATGCAGCACTCTCATCTGTTGTGATGCTAATGTGAATGTGAGACAACCATTGCACTGATGCACATCACCACCTGAGGGCATTTCTCCATCTGTCACTTCCTGACCTGAGGAAACCAAAGATGATTCTCATTAATCCAGAGGTGTTCCACACAATGCTACCGCGACAAAGTGAAACCGGATCCTCTGTGTTATCTGACGGGGCCATATCAAGTATGATATTACCCGTCACGCCTGCTCCAAGCCCTCCCACGGAACAACATGTAATGAAGTGGGATTGTGTTGCTGGGTTAAGTACCATGTCTCACACTTTAAACAGTTTCTCGTCCAGATGCTTATCATACCAGCAGGGAGGGTCTGGTCATTTTTATGAGACACAAAGTGAGCTCATGCAAATGAAGTGTCTCATATAAGGTGAATATTAATCAGGCGCACTCGTCTGCATACGGTGTGATTTAAGGTCACTCACTTGGAAATCTTAGCAGATGAGATGATTCATAGTGAGATGATCATTTCCTTCCAAAAACTAACTTTACTTCAAGAAAAGTGTTTGTGTATATACACTTTTATACTGATGCTATTTCTATATAGATATTTGTATACAGGGGGTCCTCGAGTTACGTCGGTCGCGA